>NW_024121432.1:16414198-16971193 GCF_016745375.1 Pimephales promelas | reverse complement strand
TCAGTCGCTGCCTACGAGTCTTTCATTTGAAAAGAGTACAATTTAATTTCCCATGGCATAAAGCATCTGACAATCATCTGTGGTTGTGTCTGAATCCAGAGACAATACTTTTCGATCGAGTGTCGGGTAGCCTATCATGCACTTGAGAAAATGGCTTCTGAGAATGAATGTATTTTAGCGAGAGCACTGTGAAGACTGGAGCAACTATATTACTAATCTGTTATTTTACTGACATTTTAATTCAAAGCAATTTTGGAGAATACTGCAGGTCATTAGACACACACACGCACACGAGCTTGACAAAATACAATTACAATAACTACTAGCTGACATTTCTTCTCATGTCAGTTTTAGCACTCACATTTATTTGTTTGTGAGTTTAAAAAGTACAAATAAAGTCGGTATGTGTGGGTGGAATGAATCTACAAAAGTATACATTTTACATCCTTTCACACACTGTGGCATTCATCTAAGTTAGGATCTTGAAGTGGATACTGACAGGCCTTTTTAGTGAACGCTTCCTGGTGAGCCAGCTTCACACTGAGCCGCTGCTGCCTGCTTCTCAGGCCTCCACCAGCACTCCACAGTGGGAGACCCACTCCAGCTGAGAAACAGAGTGCCAGTGCTCCCTTTACCACAGTTACACTGCCAGACCTCCG
Source organism: Pimephales promelas (assembly GCF_016745375.1). The sequence continues at coordinate 16,970,534 of NW_024121432.1, read as the reverse complement.
CACTGCTGTCTGCAAATCACACTGGGATCGGAGCTGTCCTATATACAGAGACGAGGGCTTTTACGGACAAAAGAGGCAAAAAGGCACACAGGCATTGGTCAGATCCTGGTTATTTCAGCAAATGGCAATAATTAGCATCTCAATGAGAGCAAGCGGCACTATACTTCAGAGGTTTATGTCTATTCTGGGTATACACATTTTGCTCACTTACATACTGTTAAAAGGTCATGTGTATTTTCCTCATTATGCAGCTTGACAACATAATGGCATGGCAAAAGCAAACTGAACCTGCATGCTGTTTACAAAGTGTCTCGGTGGACTGTAATCATGATCTAATCAAAGAGATTCGCTGCTCCAAAGCGTGTGGACGTTCTGGACCTCCACCTTCCATTTAAAGTATAACTGAAGTCCGAAGATTAAATTGTGTGCTTGATTAAACAATGGAATTAATTAAACTGAAATGCCAGACAAGAGGCTATTGCCATCCTTCAATCATCCTAATTGCACTTGATGTGGTTCTGGTTATTAGCAACTGGAGAAAAAGGTGCTTGCTAATTGTGTGCAGTTAAGTGTGTGAGTAGGTGGGAAATAACGGTTGTTGTGGGTCAGTGACAGTCTGATCTACAGCCAGACCACCAGACCCATGAACCCTTCACACGAAGAGACATGTCGCCCAACCATGGTTTGTTTTGTTGGAATCTGGATCAGGATACTTTTTCAATCAGTTGCAAAGCCATTTAACTAAACTCTCATTTCTCACAGACATCTGTCCAGTAAAACAAGCATACTCTTATAGGAGTCAAGCAGGCCAGGGTGGCTGTGAGAGATGAAATGGGATTTATTTACGATTTACAACAGGGTTTGTATGCTGTCTCCGTAAACTATAGCATAAATACAGAAATTTAGGGCTGCACGACTCTGATGAAAATTATGATTCTGTCATGGAAACTCTTGGAGTGTTTAGTATGGGAATACTAATAGATATGACAATGTTGATATGTTTGGTCTTGGAGAAATAGATTTTCGCTGCTGCTGTTGGTTATTGCTGCTTCAGAGCGATTACGGGACTTGTTAATGACAGTAAATACATGAAACGCTGCTGTGAGATGCTGTACAATATACATGAAATACCCATAGCAGATCTATGCAGGTGGAGCTGGGGAAGGTGGAGGGTTTCTGAAAGCACACTGCAACTGCTACAGCAAAACCAAGTTTTTGAAGTTTGAGCAGCGAGCTCATTGGCTACTGATACAGCAGAAACCAATCAGAGAATGATGTGATTGCAACTGCAAGTATATAAAGTTAAGGACCTATCAGCATGTGCCATGTAGAGTTTCAAGACAGAAGTTTGAACTTTGTTAGTCTGGGTTTCCTCATGCTGCCTTTGCGCAGCATTGATTTATTCACGCTGAAAGGCAGTCTGGATACCATGGTCCAGATTTTCGCCTCATTTAGGGAACCAATCACAGAACGGGGAGGGAGCAGCAGGACGATGATGACATCTATGCGACACACCGAAGCAGTTTGTTTATATCTATGGATTCAACATGGCAGCAGACGCGAAGCTACCTTTTGATGCAGCCTTGGATATTGTTTTAAGTAGTTTAGAATGGAAGTTTATTTAGAAAAAGAGCCGCTTTTGGCGTTAAACTTCGCGAGAGCCCAGTCGTTATTGTTGTCTCGCCATTAATCGCCCTAATGGAGGACCAGGTACAGGAGGCGGTCAACCTGGAATATCTGCCGCTCAGCTGTGTCCCGAGAAAGAAAATGCGATAAAGTATTGACGATACCAACTTCTGTTCGGCAGTCCCGAGGCCTGGATGAGCGCAAAGTGGCAAGACATGTCAGCCACGGAGTTGTATAGGACCAACCTGCTAGGCATCGTCGTCGACGAAGTCCATTTAACTAATAAATGTTAAGTGATATTTATTAATATCATATTGTCATTATGCCTGTAGTAGACTACCAACTGTGGTTGTCACAGTGCCATAAGTACAAGTGCAAATAATTTCCAATGCAAATAACAACTTCAACATCTGTTACACTGTAATTAATACTTGTGTTTTTCTAATGGAAGTGATTGGCTATGAGCTACGTACAGGCGCATTTGATAGACATTCTTAGCACCCAATAAACGGCGCCGGGCATTCACAAAGCACCTCAAATATGAGAAAATGAACATGCGGTTCCCAGACCCAAGTCTCAACGAGAATTGGGTCTGGCGTTAGCCAGGCTAGAACTTTGTATTCCCCTGATACTTATTTATAAAATATTTTAAAAAACGTAGCTGAGCTGAGATCTGTGTCCCTAATGATTACGTTGCTGTTTTATCAGTAAATCAATTGAATGAATCAAATAGCTTCAAAAAATCGTTGTCTTAGATTAGTATAATCAACAAAACCAATTAAAATCATTGAAGTGTAAATGGTTTGACTTTTCATAATTAGTTAACTGTGGAAACCCCAAATTTTGCACCTCTACAATGCGTGTCTTGTATAAAGTTCTCTCTTGGTTTCAAATCCAAACAATAGGAGAAGCCAAACAACCAAATCTATTAGAGATGAGTCAATCACAGTCACCAGTGTCACATGACTATGACTCCTCCCCTGCTGCCTATGGGTCATGCTACGAGACTGATGAAAAATGTATTTTTTTACACATTTATAATTCAAACTGCCACAGCCAGAATCAGGAAGTAGATCAGGAAGTTGACCCTCCTGTCCCAGTACCCCCTGAACCATAAGAGAGATATACGTGATTACTGGTATCGCTAAAGCAAATTCTCAGCAGATTTTAGAAGACAGGTTCTCTGAAGTATATGCTCTTGTATTTTATACTTTATATCATATGAGATTATGTATTCAGTCTCTGTCGTCAGTTCATTCTTCATTGCCACATGACATGATCCTTATGAAATCATAATTGCTGCTTTGCTGCTCAAGAAACATTTCTTATTATTATTAATATTGAAAACAGTTGTGCTGATTAATATTTTTGTGAAAACCATAATACTTTTTTTACAGGTTGCACTCTTCTTCACTTCAAGTTCAAAAGAACAGAATCGTTTGAAATATATATATATATATATATATATATATATATATATATATAGTAACATTATAAATGTCTTTACTGTCATTTTCATTTATTTAATACATCATTGAATACAATGCTTCTACATTCAATGTGAGCTTCTATATTAACTGTATATTGGATGCATGTGCTACATTTAAAAGCATTTAAACTATAAATACAATATGGGGCGTGAGCATTTACCTCCATTTTGAACCATTTTCTACCACTTGCGTTTGGATCACCGGATTTTGCAGGTGTAAAGACAACTGATTCTGAATAAATCCACCAGATTAACAAACAATTGTTCTATGACTGATAAATTATCATTGTGTTTTGCATCTGCGCAAATTAATGGCATTCATTAATGTGGGTGTGATGATAATTAGATAGAGATAGTTTGCGCTCCTTCTATGTGTGCTGTATGCACTTATGTCTCCAGGAAGACGACTCTGAATGCTTGGTGCATACATCTTGGGATAATTAGCATTGTTGACATTGTTCCCGCCTGCCGTGATAATCTGTCTATGAGGGGCTTATTAGAATGAGTGTTTACAGAGTGTGCCCGCAGACGGGGCTCTGCTTGCCTCTATTCCTCTTCTCTCCCCCTATTGTCCAGTCTGACGCCTGGCCACAAAGCCAGTCCTCATGTCCTTATTGTTCAAGAACAACCAGCCAAGACAGCCATCAGCAGGCACCGGGCAGATGGCCCTATTCAGGAGATCTCACAATACCAATACTGCAGGCCAACAGCACTGTGTCTGAGTCCTGACTGGACCCCTATAGGTCCACAACTCACCAGTGACTCACTGAAAACAGGGGACGACATTAATTGCTGCCATATATCAAGCTTGTGTGTGTGTGTGTGTAAAGAATGACTGATGAGTCTTCATTAGGGAGCAGTTCAAATGGCAGACATTTTGACAACAACCAATGGAATGTGAGAAGGGCTTTATTTAGGCCTTTAAAACAGATTTTTAAGTGTGTGATTTCTGTGCTACTAAAAATACAATTTGAAACTGGTTTCTCTCTCCCTGTGTCTGCTATTGGTTGGACAAATGGCCAATTTGGCTTTGTCAGACTGTCTGGCTGGTTTTTATGTTCAGTTACCCATGTACTTATATATACCTTTTTAATCATAATAATAATATTAATTATTATTATAGTAGTAGTAGTAATAGTAGTATTCAAATATTATTAATAGTTAAACCTAATGAGTATTGCTGTTGTTAGTATTAAATTATCAAGAAAGCACAACATATTAAAATGATTTACTGATTTATTATTATTGAAGTAATCATCACCATTATTATTATATATTATTAAAATAATAATACACATTGCTAATATATTATTTCTACTTTTGGTTATTAATATTACTATTGATGGATAACTGCCATGTTTTGATCACTTCTATCATGAATAACATTTTTGGACAGAAAGAATGAGGAGGAACTGCAACATCTGTTTCTTTCTTGTTTGTTTTTTGTCCATGTAACACTATTTTTTTACTTTCTATTTTAAACTTTCTGGCAAACTTGTGATAGAGAAATACCAAATTATTTGAGTGAGGCACCTGCTCTAATTAAATACACACAGTGGAGCAAAGACCCATCAAACTGAATTAGATATGCTAATATGTTTTGTTTGGAGTTGACACAGTCAGTTGACCATCAAAGGACTTAATATGTATATCAGTCTAGACTCCAATCTAATTGTATTTGAACTCACTCATGCAAAATCAAATAAACAATGCTGTGAGTGGGAAGTGAAAGAGTTGTTCTGGCTTTTATGTAGTCACACTGTGAAACTACATGAAAGCTGATCAATAGCAGCTGACATGATTTAGTCATGGGTGGAGATTCATGGGAGTCAAATCTGAATTTATGTGTTTATATGCTGTCTTGCGGATATTTGGCAAACTTACTAACTGCATGAACCATTTATTCATGAGCCATTTACTCTCATTTGCAGAATATGTATTAAAGGAGTAGTTCACTTTAAAAAAAAAATCCTGATAATTTACTCACCCCCATGTCATCCAAGATGTTCATGTCTTTCTTTCTTCAGTCGAAAAGAAATTAAGGTTTTTTATGAAAACGTTCCAGAATTTTTCTCCATATAATGGACTTCAATGGGAACCAAACGGTTCAAGGTCCAAAAGACAGTTTCAGTGCAAACTCCACACTGTTAAACTCCAAATGGCTTTAAACGATTCCAGACAATGAATAAGGGTCTTATCAAGCGAAACGATCGCTCATTTAATAAATAAATAACTAAGTTTAAGTTTTATAAGCTCAAACGGTCGCCTTGCTCTGTTCAAAATCAAAGAGTCATTTGGTTCATTCAACGAACGAAACAAACAAATTGACTCGGAAAAAGATTTGTTCATTCTGATGAACGAGTTCGAACAGGAGAGTCACAAACGTGCTTCACAGAACAGAGCAAGGTGAGCATTTGAGCTTATAAAACTTAAAATTTGTTATTTTTTTAAAATGAGCGATCTTTTCGCTTGATAAGACTCTTATTCATCGTCTGGAATCGTTTAAAGCCCTTTGAACAGTTTGCACTGAAAGTGTCTTTTGGACCTTGAACCGCTTGGTTCCCGTTGAAGTGCATTATATGGAGAAAAATGCTGGAATGTTTTTCATAAAAACCTTAATTTCTTTTCGACTGAAGAAAGAAAGACATGGACATCTTGGATGACATGGGGCTGAGTAAGTTATCAGCAAAAGTTTTTTGAAAAGTGAACTACTCCTTTAAGTAAAAACACCATCTTGCCATGGATATTCTCTTGACTGATTAGATTTCATTATTTAAATCACAAAATCCTGGATAACTGAATAGTGGGCACTGGAAGCTGGCGTGTCTGATGAGAGCTGGTGTGGATTGTGGTTCCTCAAATGAAAACCCACTTTCGAGGAGGAGGAGAGGTAATGGGGATGGGGGATGTTCACAACCCTAGATTAGACCCATATGATTTAATTCTGAATGAAAGCAGGAAGGTCTTAACAAAAAAGCTTAAAAGGTGGTGGTGATAAAGAATGATCAACAGAGATTGTTACTTAGATCATGCAGCAGGATTGCGAGTGGGGTGCACACAGGGAATGAGACAGCTGCTCTTTTAAGAGACAGAATCCTCAAAGAGGAGAACACTGCAGGAAAGGGCCGGGGGTGAGGAAAAGCACCTGCCATCTCTCCGTCTGCATGCTCTCTTTCTCCCACATTCACAGGACCTGAGTGAAATAAACTCAAGCTCTGTGGAGGGAGCTGCAGGGAGCCTGACTGTAATGCTTCTGGATTGTGTGTGATATTTGTGCTGATTGAAATGTAAAGGATAAGAATCTTACGACTCATGCTGAATGATGTCTTCACATTTTTTTTTAACTAAAGCCAGAAAGTTGCACCAAGTGTACAGCTGAAGAAAAAGTTATACAAGAAGAGTAGGCCTGCATAGGTCTGTCAAATAAACGTTACTGCATTAAACAAAAATAAATGATATCTTCATAACAATATTAATCAGCACAACTTTTGTCAACATTGATAATCAGTGGAATTTGTTCCATTCATTTCTCAGAAAAGTCTTCGTTAAAGCTTTATAACGTCTCTATTAAAGAAAAAATTATTGATAAACACATATTTGGAATGTAATTAAATAACAAGTAACAAAGCAACAGAACTTAATTCACATTCAGTTTATTAGTAACACGTGCACGAGCGTGAATCCCGTGAATCCCGCGATATCAGACTTTGATCTCACAGGTGTCTCACTGCGAGAACCGAGATTTTGTCCGGCTTTTGCCTCCACTTTTTTTAGCTTGACAGCAAGTCCCATCATTCAACTCATCACTGCGTCATAAACCTACGCCTTTGTTTTTGTTGGAAACTGCGCCCTCTTGTGGCCTATATATATATATATATATATATATATATATATATATATATATATATATATATAGTGCCTTTAAAAGATATTTAAATAAATGGTATTAAATAAATTTTAAATATTTGCTTCAATTAAAAGTCTTAGTAACATGGACTTGACAAAAATGTTTCTCTCTGATTTCTTTCTAACACTGACCAGAAAATCGTCTCCTTCAAAAGTATTTGTGTGGTTGTGTGATTTGTGTCCACTAACCAGGCATAATTCCTCAGCAGCAGATGAGAGGGCTCTGTGCCCCAGCATTAGCTCTGTAATAAGACACCACTCGCAGCAAATAACAGTCACAGAGACCTGCTCTACCACAGTGCCACTTCAAAGAAGCCACATTTACTCAGATCACCAGAGCGAGAGGACACGAACCAGAACGAGTAAACATTTGTCAGGGGCTACTGTGCTCTGTAGTTTAGTATGTCACAACCCAAGGTCTAATTTAAACCCAATGGATTCTCCAATGCTGCAGTCACATTCATTATGTCATTTGATTCCATTGTTAGTATTCAACAACACTGCCTAAAACAGTTCACAAGCAAAATATTCCCACACCATTTCATTAGTGTTTCATCTGTGCCTCTTCTTTATAACCAGACTAGTCAGCTCTGTCTAAACCAGACTGAATAGTGGCCGTTTGCAATGAGAATCCAGTGAGAACAGAAATGATGTTTTATTTAGTGAGGTGGATACAAATGTGCAGGAGCGGCATGGGAAATACAAAACATGCATGTAAGTGTCTATTTTATTTCTTAGTCCACAAATCTCCATTTATTTCCAGCAATGTTCATGTCACTCACATACACACAGCAGGGGGTTATTCCGTTGCCAGCAGTGCGGGAATATGAACATTAGACAATTCTATTCTATTCTATTCTATTTTATTCTCAGATACTCTGAACACTATTGACATTGACTATAGTAGAAATGCAAATAGAGACCCAGTGATGAAATGAAATGAAGTGATGCTATAAAACAGCAATCATTTTGAATTTAGCAGGTGGGAGTAGAGCTATATGCTATGAAATTACAACTAGGAAATGTACTGTAAAAACACTACTTATCTTGGCAGAAATGGCAGGATGTTTTTTTTTTTTCTTTTCTTAGCACTGCCTAGCGGAAAAAAACAACTGAATTTTATAGTCAAACTGTTGCCGGATGTCTATGGATCTTTGTTGTGGTAAACTAGGAGAACTGTGTAGTAACGATATTATTTAAAAACAGTAAATAAGATTTAGAGTTGACAAATTCATTCTAAATTTTCATTCTAAATGAACTCATCCTTCAAAGGGGGCCCTGGGAAGCACATAATGAACTTTGTTATTATATTAGGGGAAAAAAAAGATTCAGTGATAACTCTTACATCTTAAAGGTACTATTGTCTGTTTCTTTTTTGTACAAAGTTAACAAGATCACAAGATTTAAATGAGTCGATATATCATCAATCCTTCTTCCAAAATGTGTTTTTGTCTTGCTCTGGTTACTCTGTGTGTTCCTCGTCATATACACATACAATATATATGTAAAAACACAGAAAGGTTGCTCCGGCCACTTTGACATGTGGAAGTGGAATAGTTGCCACAACGAGTGAGAAAGGTTGACAAGGAGCACAATAAATCTCCAAATGGAGAACGCAACAGAGCTCATAATAAATCAAGAATCAACATTGGCTTGGCTTGGTTGTAAAAGAGGCACAGAGATGCTTTTTTTTACTCAACAGGTGAAGGTATTTTATTGAACAGACAAACTGCCATATGTAGCTCTAACAGAATTCATTTTAAAACATTATAGTGAAGGGTCAATAAGAATTAAAAAAATAAATAGGCTGTGTAATATAAACTTTTGCTTTTAGGGTTGATCTCTTATGCTCAACAAATCTGCATTTATGTGATACAAAATAATGTTTCTATTTGAATATATTTTAATATATTAAATCTTAGTTTTAAGTCACATAATCTTTCAGAAACAGGATCTTTGTTGCTCAAGAAACAGTTGGTTATATTATATAGTTGCTTATATTATGAAACCAGTACTTTTTTTAAGAACAGCATTTATTTTAAATATTTTTTGTATCCATGAAAAAGTCTTTACACTCAACCAATTTATTGTGCCCCTGCTGAATAAATCTAATAATTTTTTTAAAAAAAATATATAATAATTATGGTGTATAATTAATAACATTTGATCAATCAGCCTGACCAAGAAGGTTGGACAATACATTTTAAAGCACTAGTACTGAAATGGGCAATAGCCTTGCATTCCAGGCTGCATAGCCATTCTTTTACACAGATAAAGATGCTGAGAGCAGTATCTCTGTCTAGTCATGCGGTTGGTCTGTGTGTTTCTTAGGCAGCTCTCAGGCTACAACAGAGGTTAATGTCACCTACATGAAGGTGACATTACTCTTGATAAACTCTTGGAGTTCATCTGTGATAAGAGAACAGGCTTATAAACTGGTTGCTGCATCTGCAGCCTGTGTTAAGCTTCTGCTTCAGTTCTCAAAACGCACATTACCTGCATTGTGTCCTGTCCAGTTTCTGTGCCAACAACACATGCTAAAGCCATAAGAGCTGACCATGGATATAAACTAAGCACGCATGGCTTCAGGTTTTATCAGAATAGCTGTGTCAAATGTTCCCATCAAAATGTATGAATAATCTGTAAAGACAGATATGTTTATTCACAACGGTGAAGACCTGTGAACATATGCAACACCACATGGGCAATGACTGAGATAAATAACATGAGTAGAAGCACAGGTAATAGTACCACCATAACCGTACCACATATCGGAATATTGCAGCCAGAGTGTGGATGACTAAAGGAATTATCCTGCTGGAAGTAGCTATCAGGGGATGGGTACATGGTGGCCATAAAGGGATGGACATGGTCAGAAACAATACTCAGGTAGGCCGTGGCATTTAAACAATGTCCAATTGGCACTAAGGGGCCTAAAGTGTGCCAAGAAAACATCCCCCACACCATTACACCACCACCATCAGCCTGCACAGTGGTAACAAGGCATGATGGATCCATGTTCTCATTGTGTTTACGCCAAATTCTGACTCTACCATCTGAATGTCTCAACAGAAATCAAGACTCATCAGATCAGGCAACATTTTTCCAGTCTTTAACTATCCAATTTTGGTGAGCTCATGCAAATTGTAGCCTCTTTTTTCCTATTTGTAGTGGAGATGAGTGGTACCCGTTGGGGTCTTGGGCTGTTGTAGTCCATCCGCCTCAAGGTTGTGCATGTTGTGGCTTCACAAATGCTTTGCTGCATACCTCAGTTGTAACGAGTGGTTATTTCAGTCAAAGATGCTCTTCAATCAGATTGAATCAGTCAGCCCATTCTCCTCTGACCTCTAGTATCAACAAGCCACTTTCACCCACAGGACTGCCGCATTCTGGATGTTTTTCCCTTTTCACACCATTCTTTGTAAACCCTAGAAATGGTCGTGTGAGAAAATCCCAGTAACTGAGCAGATTGTGAAATACTCAGACAGGCCCATTTGGCACTAACAATCATGCCACGCTCAAAATTGCTTAAATCAACTTTATTCTTTCCCATTCTGACATTCAGTTTGGAGTTGAGGAGATTGTCTTGACCGGAAACACTCCCCTAAATGCATTAAAGTAACTGCCATTTGATTGGTTGATTAGATAATTGCATTAATGAGTGTAATTCAGTAGACCAGTCGCTGTTGAAGCCTCTGAGAAACACGAGTAAACCAGCATCCAAAACCCAATCTATAGATATTTTCAACAGGAATAAATGAGTAATTTTAGGAGAAAGAGACAGAGAGGTATAAGATAAGAATAAGAATAAGAGGATGAGGGAAGGTTAAACGATGTATTTAATTATCTCCAATTCTGACAATCTTTATTAAATCAAAGTTAGACAGGATGCCTTCTGAAAGCGAATCCCCATACCAGACTCTAAAAGCGATGGAGGTAGAGAGGCTTTCTAGTCTCTTGGTTTATTGCATTAAGTAATTCAGAGCACACAAACGTCCCTCTCTCCTTCCCCTCTTCCATCTTCACCGTTGATAGATGAGAGCTTTCTCAAAGCACTGCGTGTTCCCAAACAGGCTCACTCCCCCTCAGCCTATTATCATGCGGCTTCAGTAGTTCACTTTCTCTCTTCCCTTGTTTTTGATATTCCTCTGCCATCACAACAGTCATCTAAATGATCTGAATCCCTCATTCTTCAAAGATAGACCCTCCTATCATGAGCTTCACTGAACAGGTCTTTCGCAGATCTCAACTCACTCCAGTCAGAGGCTGCATCTGAAATTGCATACCTCCCAACTAAATGTAAAAAACAGAATGTGACAATAGTATGTCTGAATTCATAGTACTCATTAAAGAGAATGCAAAAAGTATAGCAAAAATCGGTTACACTTTAGATTACAGCCCGGAAAGTACTGCGTAATTAAAACGATTTTACAGTGTAACTTTCGGTAACTACAGTGTACCTATAAAGTACTTACATGTAAGTATAAGGGTACAATATGTAAAGTTTGGGAAATAAAGGGGCAACTATAAGTATTTATACTATAAGTATAACTAAGGGAAACTTCTACCATTATGATACAATAATCTTAAATTTGGGAGCAATTTAGCAAGAACACACAATGCATGATTTTTTTGTAGGGCGTACCAACACATATTGTGTATAGGCTTTTTAAAAATTATAGAGCACATATCTATGCATTTATACAGTAATATTTTTAACAAAGTGCACTGACAACTAAAACTATTGCAACTTTTGCTTAAATATTTGGGAAAGATACACTTGTTTTTTGTAGTTACAGGGTAAATACAATACAAAATAAATACACAATCTTCAGCACATACTGCAATAACTCAAGCACTCCACACGACCCTAATGGGATGGATTAATGTTTTCTGAAGGGAAACGATAAGTGTTTGTAAGAAAAATTACAATATTTTAAACTGTAGACTATATTTTCAGACTATCTGTAATAAGTTGTTTTTCAAATAAAGGTTTCTGAGTCAGTGATATTAGATTTTTATTGCACTTGCCTTGTAACTACATGGAACAAGATGGTAACACTACAAACACCACCCGCAATGTCACACTTACCCTGTACTACATGGAACAAAAGTATATTTCCCAGTATTTAAAAAAAATAATAATTTGCATTCGTTATAGCTTTACTTTTCCCTAAAAACGTGTACGCCCAAACTTAAACATCAGCACTTATGTTATAACAAACAAACAAAACAAAAACAACTGTTTAAATGCATAGATATGTACCCTGTATTTTTTAAAAATGAATGAACACAGCAAAAAAATACATTTCTTAATTGTTCTGGCTCATATTCAATTTCAGCACATCATGCAAAATTCAAATAACCACATTGTCCAATCAGTGCCATGATTACAGAGAACAATAAACACAATTCCTTTTCATAGTGGAAATTAATTGTCTATTTTTAGTGTGATGATTGGTCTTTCAAATGTAACAAACTGATTTCCTGAATATTGTTCTTCCTGCAAACTGCATGTAGTGACTCACAGCGCTCAAAGACTCTATACGGGTTGCTCACTGATGCACAAACACAGCAATTACCCCTGATTGGGACGACTACGCACCCATCAATGTCAAAGCCTCCCACTCTGCTATATTGACAGCACCTTACAGGAGAAACAACAGCAGCCAATCATCAGACCCAGGAGACCCTACAACGCTCAACGGCCTACAGATCACGAGTGCGCTCCATTACACCAGGAATCTGCACGAACACATTCAGAGGCTTTCTCTGGACGCTTTCATTGTTATGTTTCTCAAGAGCATCGGCTATGTTTACATTTAAGCTTATAATACAACTAAGTTTGAGGTCATGTAAACAGTGACCAAGTTTACATGTCAAGTAAATTCATCTTAATCCATTTATTGCTCATTCTGATTATTGCAAGTATACTGTCAGGGGAAACCAGACTCATCATGAACAGAGAGATGAGTGATAAAAAGTGATAAAAAATATAAATATAAAAAAAAATTTGGGACTGCAACTAACGATTATTTTAATAATAGATTAATCTGTTGGTTATTTTTTTTTCCGATTAATCTGATAAAAAAAGAAAAGCGCATTCATTTCCAACCCTTTATTCAAAAACAAGACTAACACAAAGTATGCTTTACATCTGCCAAATACAGTGAGGAAAATAAGTATTTGAGCTATTTTGCAAGTTAGCTATTTACTTGAGCTATTTTTATTTAAGCTATTTTGCAAGTTCTCCCACTTAGAAATCATGAGGGGTCTGACATTGTCATCGTAGGTGCATGTCCACTCTGAGAGACATAATCAAAAAACAAAACAAGAAATCACAATGTATCATTTTTTTAACTATTTATTTGTATGACACAACTGCAAATAAGTATTTGAACACCTGAGAAAATCAATGTTAATATTTGGTTCAGTAGCCTTTGTTTGCAATTACAGAGGTCAAACTTTCCTGTAGTTTTTCAGCAGGTTTGCACACACTGCAGGAGGGATTTTGGCCCACTACTCCACACAGATCTTCTACAGATCAGTCAGGTTTCTGGGCTGTCGCTGATTTTGAACTCCTTTCAATGATTCTCTATTGGGTTTATGTCTAGAGACTGGCTAGGCCACGCCAGAACCTTGATATGCTTCTTACAGAGCCACTCGTTGGTTATCCTGGCTGTGTGCTTCGGGTCATTGTCATGTTGGAAGACCCAGCCTCGACGCATCTTCAATGCTCTAACTGAGAGAAGGAGGTTGTTCCCCAAAATCTCGCAATACATGGCCACGGTCATCCTCTCCTTAATACAGTGCAGTCGTCCTGTCCCATGTGCAGAAAAAACACCCCCAAAGCATTATGCTACCACCCCCATGCTTCACAGTAGGGATGGTGTTCTTGGGATGGTACTCATCATTCTTCTTCCTCCAAACACGGTTAGTGGAATTATGACCCAAAAGTTCTATTTTGGTCTCATCTGACCACACGACTTTCTCCTAGGACTTCTCTGGATCATCCAAATGGTCATTAGCAAATTTAAGACGGGCATTAACATGTGCTGGTTTAAGCAGGGGAACCTTCCGTGCCATGCATGATTTCAAACCATGACGTGTTACCAACAGTAACCTTGAAAACGGTCGTCCCAGCTCTTTTCAGGTCATTGACCAGCTCCTCGCGTGTAGTTCTGGGCTGATTTCTCACCATTCTTAGGATCATTGAGACCCCACGAGGTGAGATCTTGCATGGAGCCCCAGTCCGATGGAGATTGACAGTAATGTTTAGCTTCTTCCGTTTTCTAATGATTGCTCTAACAGTGGACCTTTTTCAGCCTTGTGGAGGTGTACAATTTTGTCTCTAATGTCTTTGGACATCTCTTTGGTCTTGGCCATGTTAGTAGTTGGATTCTTATTGATTGTAAGAGGTAGACAGGTGTCTTTATGCAGCTAATGACCTCAAACAGGTGCATCTAATTTAGGATAATAAATGGAGTGGAGGTGGACATTTTAAAGGCAGACTAATAACAGGTCTTTGAGGGTCAGAAATCTAGCTGATAGACAGGTGTTCAAATATTTATTTCCAGCTGTACTATACAAATAGATTAAAAAAAATCATATTTGTGATTTCTGGATTTTTTTATTTTTTTATTTTTAGATAATGTCTCTCACAGTGAACATGCACCTACCATTGCCAACTATTTTAATAAATGATTTTTATCGATTTGTTGTTGTTGCCCTTTTAAAATTAATACATTTGTTTTAAATTCTGATACAATTTCAGAATATGAATGTTTTCACTGTAATTTTGATCAAATAAATAAATAAATACATTTCTTGATGAACATAAACCGACCCCAAAGGTTTGAAAGGTATTTTCACTACTATAAATTGTTGATTTACTTCTAAAGTAAATAGTAAATTGTTGATTCACTTGTTGATTGTATCTGTTGATATTAGATTGATACTGTTGATATATTCTTTATTAACTGATAGTTTTTTATGTAAAAACACAATATTATAATATTTAAATTGTCCGTAACATGAAAAGAATGTTCAGCTTTTTGGTATTGGATAGGATTTTAATACAATCAACAGTTCCAAGGAAAAGGAAGAAGTTTTTGCTACGCTGACATGAACTGTGGTTGGAAGGATAAATATACTGTAAAAAAAAAGCAGGAAGAAGGGATTATATTCATACCTTAAAACAATCTTTCTAAAAATGTCACTCAGGCACATTAACATCATGGTGGTCACAGCAAGAAGGATGAACATGCAGGAAAGATCTTTGTTGTAATTGTTTGTATAGGATACATTGATACAACCCCCTCCAGAGTAAATGACATTGTGTACCTACAGTATATGCGCATGCAGGTAGTGACTCACTCATTCCATATGACATCATCCGAGGTGGCCTCCCAGGGATACTGGGAAAAGGCGGATAAAGGGACTACTGTAGGTGGGCTCTGAAAAACAGGTCACTTGCCGCCAACTGTTACTAAACAGGAAAATGGAAGGATTGATGCCGTCCTGCTGAAAACAGGTGCGTGTGTTTTGATGTACCCTGCTGGCATGGAAATAATTGGAGTGCGTCATCCCCAGAACTTTTGAACTTGACCTGTTCAAAAAGCCACGCAATCTTTCCTCATGAATCTATTATAACCGTTCAGCAATGTGATATTTATGTGCATAAATCGTTGAGCTTGTGGCTTTATGTTCATTTCAATGCAGCATGTGCACTGACTTAAACAATGTGTTGGTAAGCAGCTCGGTGTGCAGAGGTTGATTTCTATCGGCCAAATGTGCGGGTGGTCACGAGCACCTTAAAGTCTCTCAATGGAGCTTCTTTCATGAACTAAATCCACTGGTGTGTTAACTGTATACATTTCACCCTTCGCCCACTTCTTTGAGGCATTCACACAAGCAAACCTCCGATTAGGCCTATATTAGACTATAATGCTAAGCACCACTTAAAAATAAAATTCAAATAAAAATGATCTGCTTCTAATATTCATTTTTTGGAAGCAATCCCTTTCAGTGATAGATGGTATTATCATGGACTTTGATATATACTAGAGAAATACCTGTATTAGGCAATACCAATAAACAGCCAATTCTATAAATTTATTCTAAACAAATAAGGTAAGGTCTCACATGTTGGTACTATTTTGTTATAGTTATCATTGTACAGTTATCAATGTAGAGGACATTGTACAATGTAACAGTCTCATCCCAAGTCATATAACTGACGTCTTGGGACGTCTTTTGACCATTCGTCAACATCCGCCTTTTAGGGTACCCTTATACGTCGGTTACATGACGATCCCGGGCCGTCATACAACTGACGCTTTACCTTTAATGTCGGTTAGGTGACGGGGTAGGTTTAGGGGTAGGGTTAGGATCCGATAACGTCATCTAACCGACGTTTAAGGGTACACTGAGGTAAAAAATAAATAAATAAATAAAAGAAAGAAAGAAAGAAAAAAAGTGCTGCAAAAAACAAACACCTGTGCGTGTGTGTGTGTGTGTGTGTGTGTGTGTGTGTGTGTGTGTGTGTGGAACAAAAGTGAGCATGTAACAACTAGTGCAGTGCTAGTGGCCCCTGTAGAAGCTCAAGTAGCCCAGGTCTCAGCACTCCTGCAGATGTGGCTGGACACAATAAAGACAATTGAGGCTTTGAATTTAGGGATAGTACAAGGCATCACACAGAAGATCAATGCCTCGTTTCAATGGACATCGCACACATTCACATCATCTGGCATGTAATTACACTCTTGTCTAGAGTCTCTGTCTTGTTTCTCTGCATCAAACCAACCATATATATATATGGGCATGGACAGTCAAATTCCTCGAACCAGTCAGATTATGCACTTCTCATGGAGATGAACAGCAACACAGTTTCTCATTCCCAGTCCTGTCATCTCTGTGAATCAGGTATCGTGATTCGTGACTATCGCTCCTGGAAGACGGCAGTTTCTTGTGATGGATGGTATAGATGCTGGAGTAATGCAGTACTAGTGACTCACCGGTTCCTAAAACCACTATAGCACTACGACAGGCAACACACCTCCCACTAAACCACATTGGTAGGGTATAAAGACTCCCGGGAGAGTCATCTATAAAGGCCTACAGCACACACCCACATGCACATCCAGTTATCCAAGCAGACACACACACATACTGGGAGGTTTAATCCATGGGGGATATTTAACACACAGAAGCTCAGGCCAAACAAAGAGAGCAGGAGAGGGAAAACAAACACGAAGGGATAAGAGGGAAAATAAAACAGCCATGAATCAGTGGGAGATGAGGAAAAACAAAATGAAATATCGGAAAAGCAAATAGAAATAATTCCTACCATCATCAAAAAACACCAGCAAACATGAAACGGTTAACATTAATATCTTGAAACACTCCAATGAACTAAACTGATCACCAAAAAATGTAAATACAATTCAAACAGATCCTACATTTAATATTTGTACATTTAAATGTATTGTACACTTTGTATTTAATATTCTACATATAATGTATTTGTGAATCTAAAAAAAATATTTACAATGTTAAAATAGATTTCTATTTCAAATAAATTTCCATAAAATAATAAGCAGAGCAACTGTCTTCAACATTAATAAGAAATGTTTCTTGAGCACCAAATCAGTGACACTAAAGACTGCTTCAAATCAACAACATATGCACATGCATATATATATATATATATATATATATAGTTAATTAAATTATTCAACTCCCATTGCAAATCAGGTTTTTGATGGTGCACCTGATGCAACTAATGATGCCCTTGATTACTAGCATGGTGCGCTAGTAAGAAATTATCGATAAATTATAGGGGTGTATTTGTAGTAACATGTGAGTGAGCGTAAACATCATTTTGGGTGTCATGGTATTCATATAATGTCCATGAGAGAGAAAAGATCAAAAAGTAAGACGGGCGTGAGAAAAACGTCTTTCCTTTTAAATGTGGCGTAGACCAGAGTCACCAGACAGTTGGTTTAGAGGGACCAGCAGACAAGTACTCAGACAGCTGTGCTTCAAGCCACTTCAACAAATCTTCCACCCAAATTACAGACCTACTATTATGAGCCATATATGATCAGCTGGTTCAAAGTGAGACTGAGTGAGACACGGCAATACGCAAATTAGTTGTAAGTCATGACTTCACATACTGGCTGGGCTTCATTAAAATGGGGGTCCATTAAAATGACTCCTTAATAGCCACTGCATAATTCATCATTTTATTTCAGACACAAGAATGGTTCATCTCAAAGCCCTTAAGGAGAATCTCTCCTGCATTAGCATCTATATTAGCATCCTCATGACGTGGCACATCTGCAAGCAAATTTAATATTCCCTGGGATCTGTGTGTGCCCCAATGCCAGACACACAAGAGCGCTTCTCCGCTCGCGCAACTCTTTGCCTCTGGGTGGCATATCAAAGAGGTGTCTGTAAGATGAGGTTAACTGGGAAATGGACGTCTTACTAGCTAGCGCTTAACCCCAGTAATGGAGCCCCCTCCGTACTGTAGGCACAGGTGCAGTCAGACCTGTGGCACCTCATTAGAGACACACTGTACCATTTTCCACAGAGGAATCCGGACTCTGATTTCCCCAGAGGAGCCCGAGGGGACTCTTTGATGACAGTACCTGTAACCTCGTTTTTTATTCCCTCTGGCTCCTTCTCTCTTTTTGTCTTTCATTTATTCTAAAGGCCCAGTGTGACTCCAGGTGATACACTTTGGATGGAGTGCGTTTTCATAATGAGAGCGTGACGTTATGGATTCTCTCTGGCTATCAGGGTACAGGTGAAGAGCCTGAAGCATCTAATCAGGCACAGAATTACCTTTCTCTAAGGCTGCATTTACACTGACTGCAGGTCTTTGATTTGTTGACTATATTGGATTTTTTATTTATTCTTTATGGATTATGCATTTTAAACATAACTATTTACAACAAAGCCCAAGATCCACCCAAAATCAAAATCAGGATACAAAGTACATCTCAATATGGTCCAACCAAAATCCTACTGGTGTTGCTGAGCACTTTATGTGGTAAACTCCAAAAGAGCAATGCCCAGCAAACACAACATCCAAATAGACATAGCTGGGGTAGATGGAGCCAACCACAGTTTCAAGATAACCTTTTTATCAGCAGTAAAGGCAGCAGACAGAATGATTAATAGTCAGTGACAATGAAGAATCATCAAGCAAAAGAAAAAACAGTGGGTTCTTTTGGATCAGAGTCTTCAAAATATCTGCCAACCAGTCCCGGACTGAGGACCAAAACGGCTCAATTCTAGAACAGTCCCAAAACATATGCATATATGTATCTGGACTTGCACTGCTACTCGGGTGAAAAAGAGGGTCCGACTTTCTTTTCATCTTATATAATAAACAAAGAGTGGCATATGCCTTGTATTGCATTAGATTGTTTTGACAACCAGCTTACATTTTCTTATAAAAGTGAACCATCTGTATTTTCACTTGGAGAAACACCCCTATGTTGACATACTGACCTGGAAAAGCTTAGTCCAAAAAACAAGTAAAAATGATGCGATTTGCAATGGATGCAAATGATACAAGTTTTTACTTTCTGCGCCATCTTTAAAGGTCAGCAAAACATTGGTATCTCAATATAACTTTGGTATATCTTTTTTTGGGTATGTCTTCTATTGGTATATCTTTTTATTCACCTGCTGCTTACAGCGAATAGCTGGATGCCTTTTTCCGTATAAGGGATTTCCTGGAACGTCGTAAGTTATTACTTCCACAAATCCATTTTGGACTTTCTGTGAGAGAGGGCCCTCCGCCTTTACGAGTGTTAGCGCTCCATAATGATCAGATCGCCTTGTTTTGGATAAGAACCCAGTGGCAGTTTCATGCATACTACAGACTATCTTGTCTCTTTAAATTTAAATTATAGATTTATTCATATTGGCCTCTACAAGTCTCTCGCTCACTGGGTACCACTCATTTAAATACAGTAAAAACTGTTACATGTTAAATATTCTTATACAATTTATAAGAATTTCAGCAGCTTCAACCAGCTACCAGTGACTTCATAGCATATTCAACTTCCAGGGAAAAACTCCTTTTGTTTTCTTACATCTACCCTGAAAAGATTATGTAACTGTAGCATGCCATGAAAAGGCTGGGAACATTTCTGGAGCAGCCCAGATGACATTGTGGATAAGTCTTGTGATCTCATTTACCCTTTGATATATGATCTAAAATAGTTACTCAAAGAATCTCTCAATGTTGAAGACTGAATAAAATAGCCACTACCAAAGACATCCAGATATCTGATGCCATCACAAACTCTTGATGTGGTTTTGTTTGACTATATTGGATGGATCATTGGTTGGGTTGTTTACATTCACCTTTCAATGGCATTTCACTTGTAATATTTAATGTGTTAAGAGTCAATGATTATTAAATTAGAAGGCAAACAACTTTACTTAAAAAAACTCTAATCTGAGTTATATTCCACACAACAACAACAACAACAACAACAACAACAAAAATCGATCTTTAACTTTATGCCTATTTCCCATGGCTGCATGAAAACGTACTGCAAGATCTGTCAGCTGCCATCGACACTGTAAACCACTAGATCCTCCTGTTCACCCTTTTTGACCTGGGCATCAAAGGTAAAGTTCTTCAGTGGCTTCAGTTTTACCCCACAGGCAGATCTTTCAATGTGTCATAGGGAGGAGGGGTGTCTGAGTCACATTAGTCAATCACTGGGGTGCCTCAAGGTTCGATGCTTGCTCCTTTTCTTTTCTCCATTTACAAAACTTCAATGGTAATTATCATAAAGGCACATGGCTTATCCTACATGCAGATGATGCACAGCTCTATCTAAATTCTAAATTTAACCTAATAATCCCCTTGTTTCAGTTTATATCTCTGTGTGCCCTTCAGACCTAGTTCTTTTTAGGTAAATCAAAAGATACAGTTATACAACCAGTGTAAAAAAAAGCCCAATTTATGAACAGATTTGTTTTATGAGAACAGTAAACTGTTTTATGAACAGTTAAAAAAGACAAGTCACAACTTTGAAGCCATCTGAAACACTGTCCTGTATAGATTTTATAACTGAAATATACCCAAATGAATAGAATCTAGTCAAACTGAATCAAAATTGGTATCAAATCAAATGTCAAACCTATTAAATACATTAATAGCATATAAAAAACAACAACAGCATTCATAATTTAATATTTAATTAACTGCATGTGTTAAGATAATTTTTGACAAGGCATATGGGCTATATGCACGCATAAGTTGCGCATTTGACGCACGGATGCTCGTCCATTTCCGGTTGTGGAGATTAAAGCGGAGGAAAACCGAGGAAAACGGGATTATGGCAGACTCTTCAAAATTTACTGTCCTCCCGTCTTTGAAACGAAACGTACATACGTTTACTGTAGATGTAATTTTATATATAGTTATGTTTATTTAATATAATTTTAAAAAGAAGCATAAACACAACGAGGGGTGTCTGTTTTATCTGTTTTTGTGACTAACGTTTCTTCATGGAGTATAAAATTCAATATAAATTCTCAGAATCGCATTGGACTCTACGATTGGCGGAAGTTATCGAGCATCCTTACACCTTCACCGGAAATATCGCCGTGCATAGAGCCCATTGTATGAACTTGTATGAGGACCCACAGAATCCTGAGCCTCCTGTATTTGTAGGGTTCACTTTATACAGTAACACATTATAACACAGCATCCAGCAGCACTTCTTCATATATTCACATAAATTATATAAACTGACTCAGGAAAGTGTTTTTTGGCATATACACTCACCTAAGGATTATTAGGAACACCTGTTCAGTTTCCCATTGATGCAATTATCTAATCAACCAATCACATGGCAGTTGCTTCAATGCATTTAGGGGTGTGGTCCTGGTCAAGACAATCTCCTGAACTCCAAACTGAATGTCAAAATGGGAAAGAAAGGTGATTTAAGCAATTTTGAGCGTGGCATGGTTGTTGGTGCCAGACGGGCCGGTGTGAGTATTTCACAATCTGCTCAGATACTGGGATTTTCACGCACAGCCCTTTCTAGGGTTTACAAAGAATGTGTGAAAAAGAAGAAAACATCCAGTATACGGCAGTCCTGTGGGCGAAAATGCCTTGTTGATGCTAGAGGTCAGAGGAGAATGGGGCGACTGATTCAAGCTGATAGAAGAGCAACTTTGACTGAAATAACCACTCGTTACAACCGAGGTATGCAGCAAAGCATTTGTGAAGCCACAACACGCACTACCTTGAGGCGGATGGGCTACAACAGCTCAAGACCCCAAAGGGTACCACTCATCTCTACTACAAATAAAGAAAAGAGGTTACAATTTGCAAGAGCTCACCAAAATTGGACAGTTGAAGACTGGAAAAATGTTGCCTGGTTTGATGAGTCAGAATTTCTGTTGAGACATTCAGATGGTAGATTCAGAATTTGGCGTACACAAAATGAGAACATGGATCCATCATGCCTTGTTACCACTGTGCAGGCTGGTGGTGGTGGTGTAATGGTGTGGGAGATGTTTTCTTGGCACACTTTAGGCCCCTTAGTGCCAATTGGGAATCGTTTAGATGCCAAGGCCTACCTGAGCATTGTTTCTGACCATGTCCATCCCTTTATGGCCACCATGTACCCATCCTCTGATGGCTACTTCCTGCAGGATAATGCACCATGTCACAAAGCTCGAATCATTTCAAATTGGTTTCTTGAACATGACAATGAGTTCACTGAACTAAAATGGCCCCCACAGTCACCAGATCTCAACCCAACAGAGCATCTTTGGGATGTGGTGGAACGGGAGCTTCGTGCCCTGGATGTGCATCCCACAAATCTCCATCAACTGCAAGATTTTCTGAAGTTTTGAAGGCGAAAGGGGGTCAAACACAGTATTAGTATGGTGTTCCTAATAATCCTTTAGGTGAGTGTTACCTGGTAAAGCACCCTGATCACATACGTATCAGTGGATACAGGCGACAGACAGAGTCAGGGTGAATGAGGGAATGCTGAAGGAAACTCATAATCCTTCTCAGTGTTGTGACAGGGAAAGGTGGTTTGAAGGTTTCTGCTCGGAAAACAAATTGAGTTTGCTGCCGTCTCCCTGAGCCCGTATTTATGAGTCTGTCAAAGACGGCCGCGTTGCACTGGGCCGTCTGTCTGTCTGCGAAGATGTGTGGGCAAAACAAAGATGAGACATCCACCCAAATGCAAACACTACAGCACTACAGGGCATCCACATCACACACATGAAATACAACTTGGGCACACTCAGCTTGCTGGGTAAGCGTTCTACACACTCATAAATAGTCTGAACTGAAAAAACCCAGACAAGAGTGAAATATTAAATGCATACATCACAGTCAGGCTGCAGCTATTTATCAGTACCTTGTGCTTTGCATTTTCATGTGATGGGTTGTGTATGTGGCAGTCCGCTGCCACGGAGGTCTCTGCAGCACGTCGAACCAAGACGTTTATCTGGAACTGATTGATCCGCTCTGCCAATCTTTCCATTGGGTTACCCTGCAGAGCAGTCACTAGTGGACAAACTCTCATGACAGAATGCCACATAAGCAGCCTGACATTTAATGTTCCATACAGGATTATTTGCCAAAGACAAGCACTGTAGTTAGGTAAGAGTCGCTCGGTAGCTCTGAAAACCCCCAGCAGTCAATCTGTCCTTCAAAAGCAATGGCTTATGAAGTCAACAAGCTTTTCTCTGAGGCTTAAAAAATTAGGTTTAAGTAACACGATGGCTAACTTCCAAATCAGTTACCACACAAACGACCTTCACATGTGAGATTATAAATTTGCCAACTTAAAGTCTATAAAGGATTTAATTCACCCTATAATTGATCAAATACAATATAATTTTAATCTTGCAAGCAACACATTCAACATAACCAACAATCATGCACTTTACCAATCTGGATAATATGCACTAGATTTGCATTGACATTCTATATTTTCACCCTGGCCTGGTGCTAGAGTTTATAGAAAAAAATATTTCCAAAAAGTCCTGCCATAACCACCTCTAAAGCCCAAAAAACCCTGATACAAGCAGTGCACGTCGAAATATGCAAAGACCCCCTGACACACACACACACAAACACATAAGTCAGCTCCAGAATTCTGCTGTCAAAGCAGCCAAGTGTATCACCGATGCGCCTCTCTTCTAGCATTTGCATTGAGAGGCAAAGCATGTATGAACACATCGTGTGATTTACCTCTCTTCCGGGCATGTCTCAGCTGTTGTTACATAACCTTAGCCAAACAGATTTGGGAGCGCCTGACTGAATGCACGTTTTTCACTCCCCAAAACCCATTTAAAATTCAGACGAGCCAGAACACAGTCGACAGAAGTGGAGAAAGGCTAAGCCACGCTTGAATACGTCACATCATGCTGGGGTAAGCGTATCCATATAAGCCTGCAATATCAGCGTTTATTCAGAAAATTTCCTAGAGGGAAAACCGACTTGACGTGTAGGACCACCTGAAGTGTGACTCCTACTCCCGAATTCATAATATTCTCATTTCAAACAACCAATGTACTAGAAAAATTTATTTCTTTTCTATTCACAATTTACTCAAACAATGACACTACTGTACTATTCTGAATTAAGGTACCTAATTATTATTTAATTTATTTTCTATCATATAAGTCAGTTAGTTTATGAAGTAGAGAATAGTATATAGTATACAATATATAGTATACTGTATAGTTATATATATATATAAATAGAAGCCAGTGATTATAGTATATAAAGTTTATTACAAAAACGCATTGCTTCGCTTTAGAGGGCTTTACTGTCCCCCTGGAGCTGTATGGATTACTTTTATGATGGATGGATGTGCTTTTTGGAGCTTTAAAAATATCTATTCAGCTTGGAAGAGCCAGGATAAAAAAAATAAAATAAATAAAAAACTCTTGTGTTTGGCTGAAGAAAGTCATGAAATACACCTAGGATGGCTTGAGGGTGAGTAAATTATGGGATCGTTTTCATTTTTGGGTGAGCTATCTCTTTAAAGCATTAAAGTGTTAAAGGTATTACTATATTTCAAATCTTCAATTCTGTGTAAATCCTCATACTCATTTTACCCCTCACTGATACAAAGATCATATGCTGAAAATTGAGATTGATGTTATATGATGTAATTAGGAAACATATTCACGCATACCTAATTTAGGAGGATATTATTTTTCCAATGAAGATCTAAATTTACTTAAGCAGTTAGTTAACATGAACATTTATATTTGCTGGCTCCTGTCTACAATAATTAAATTCTGAACATGTAATACTGACATTTCCATTTTATTTCCATTTCATCTTAATTCCAATCTCAATTTGCTATGTCATACATTGAAAGTACTGTCCACCAAGGGCTGGTTCTAAATTGTATCATATTGTATAATATTTCTCATCATACAAACTCAACAGCTTAATTTTCAGATAAAATTGCTTTCTGGTCTTTCCAAATGATAGATGACATTTAGGGAAAATGTCATTATGGAGATATCATACCTTTCTAAATGTGTGCATTCACAGTGTTAAAATGTGACATTGCACAAATGTGACTTTGCAGTTATATGTGAGGGCAAATCTGTGGATGACGGTCATTGCACCAAATCAAACAGCGTGCACACCTAGGTCACAGAGAGGTTGCGGAAAAGCTGTTCTCAGCAAAATAATCTTATCCATCCCATCCGTCTATTACATGACAAATCTGCAATGCAGGGTGAAAGAACGAACCCCTCCTCCCCGCGTTTGCCTTTGCATCCGATTGGCTAGAAGCACTGCTGGAATCAGACTAAGCAACCTAAGGGTCATTTGTAAAAAAAAAAAAAAAAAACAATAATAAAGACACATTTTTAATAAAACATTTCTCTTTGATATTTCTGTTCAACTTAAAGTTGCAGTACGAAACTTTCACCTCTCTATCGCCATCTCTGTTTGAAACATAAAATTGCAAGTTACTTGTGGAATCACATTATTACCTCATAAGAAGTATATTCTATACATACATCTGATTTTTTTTATCTGAACAAGTAACATATCTGTCGCTTTTGTTCTGACCAAATGACAATATAGATTTTCAAATAAATCACATTACTGAATTTTAGAACGATTGCTTAACCGGTGTTACACTGTGTTCAGCCACACACCGATTACATCACTTGCCCACCGCGGCATCGTTTCCCACTGTTGTTTTTCAAGTTGATAGAAATTAAAATGATTTAGTTTAGTTATAGAACAGACACTACAATTATAAACTGAATGTGTCTGCTCAATTCAGTGTGAGCCAAATGAGAGTAGCAGCACAGATCAGCAGTAGGAGTCAGATTTTACTTATCATGAGAGTGAGGAGCTGAACAACAAGAAAATGGCGGAAGATATGGTTTCAAAGCGAAATGATAAAGCACCTTTTTGGCAATATTTTGGATTTAAACCCAATAGGGAATCTGTAAACATTAATGAGGCAATCTGTAAACTTTGCTAGATGAAGGTGGCAGCATCCAGAGGCAAAACATCTAATTTACACACACACTGCCACTAATTCGAAAGTAAAATGCACATAGCCGCACAGACATTCATAAGTGACTTAAAAGCAAGGTGGAAAATGGTATACCAGTTCTACCATTGTTATCACACATTGATTAATGGGTGGGAATATGTCCTTCCTTTTGAATGCTGAGGTCTAATGTACTTGCTCAATAAGGTTTTTTTTTTTATTATTATTTAACCAGAAAAAGTTACATACTGCTGCTGCGTAATATTGAATTTATAAAGAAAATGTTATTTAATTATACGGAAACTTCATTTGAAAATGTTATTTAAAATAGTCTAGGAAAAAATAAATAACTGGAGGTAGAGCACAGGCCAGAATCGAACCTGCATTTCCCACATGAGAACCAAGGCTCTGTTGTTTAACCACTAGGCCATGGCTCCAATGTAAACAACAAGAAAGAAATCAGTCGCCATAAAAACTGTGGAGGGGGATGATATGGATATGGTCAGATATTGTGAATGACTATGAAGGGGTTGTATTGAACACCACTGATACAGAGTCAACAGCGCTGATTGATGAGGTGGTGTTGTAAGACAGAGAACCAGCTTTGTTAATCTCACACGAGTTGAGCCAAACATCATTGACAAAACTAATGATGCACCGCGTGGGCTTGCGCTGGACCTCAATCAATCAGCCATTACTGCTGAATAACAGCTCTAAGCCTGCTCACATGCATCCCCCATTGATCTCAGTTATGGCCACTTTTCAGCTTCAATTCACAGTGTCATTAAACTTTCCGTTGCTCCACCTCAAAAGGGCCTTAAATTGAGAGTCTAGCAAGGGATGCAAGACACACTGCATACAAGCCAAACTGAAACTCATTCACATCTTTCCTGTATTTGCAGGATGTAAAAGTGTTATGAAGAGATTTCCACTGTAAACTGGCTATTATACGGTTAATATCTCAAAAAAAAAAAAAAAAACTTGAGAAAAAGAAGCGTGCATAATTGTACTGCACATGTAGTGTACTTCAGAAAATATTAATGAAATATTTAATTACATTCAAGTATAGTTTACCATAAATGCATGTCAAAGATAATGAAATTATAAAATTACAGTATCACTTTACAATAAGATTCATTAGTTAACATTAGTTAATGTATTAACTAACAAGAACTAATGGTGTGTTCACACCGAATGCGAATAGAGCGTCAAATACGCGACTATCGCGTCTAGTTCCGCGTCACTCGCGGAAAAAAAAAAAAACACAATTTCTTTCTGGCATACGTTTCCGTCATGTCTGAAATGAAAGATATTAATACTCTGTACTTGTGGAAGTCCCAAATACGGAGGAAAGCCAAACGCCCGACGTGTCTAGGTTCACAGCACAAGAGGATGGACACCAACTACAGGCTTTCTGTCTCAGCTGCGGAGCGCCTTTCCATCTGTCTCAGGTCAGGGACAGTTTCATAAAATAATGTCAACACCAATAAATATACAGCATATATCGTTTTTGCTGTAATTTAATTACAATAAATGTATGAAAAACATGCCAAAGTTTCATATATTTCAGAGACGGCAACAATCAGAATCTCCTCCATTTTCGACAACAGAGATAGATCGGACGTATCGATTAGCTACGCAACAAAGTGTTCGAGTTCAAATTTTTCAACTTGCGCTTTTTCATTTTCAAGACGTTCGCGGCAAAACGTGTTGCACAATTCGCGTCATTCGCAATGCCAGGTGCGAATGATGCGTCTATTCACGTCTTTGCATTGCCTTTCTATGTAATCTACTCATGCAAACAATTAAATTCGCGTTCGGTGTGAACACCGAAAATTCGGAATCTCCGAAATCTCTGTGTAAACAATGAGTGACGTACACGCGCAAGCAATCACTTCCGGCGCATGCGCAGACCGAAGCGCCCGTGCTTTCAGATCAGTTGGACATGGCTGTGGTTACACGAAGTAAAAATGATATAAATACTGTTATTTCTCACACAAACCGCTTGTTTCGTGTCTTAGGCCATCAGTGTGTACTTACATTTACGAGTCATTAAATCACGTTTAATTTGGACTTCTTTGTGCATGCTCTTTGAGGTGAACAGGGTGGGCCCGATAAATCTCCATTATATGACTGATAGACAACAACGGTTTGACCGAAAAATATCAAAATTGAAAATACTGTGGAAACAAAGACACCTATATCTTGGATGCCCTTGAGGTAAGCTAAAACATATCAAAAATTAATTTCAAAGTGAACTATCCCTTTAATGTTAGTTAATAAAACTACAGCTGTTAATTTTTTGTTAGTTTACAGTGCATTAACTAATGTTGACAAATACAACCTTTGGTTTTAATAATGTGTTAGTAAATGCTGAATATAATATTAACTACGATTTATAAATGCTGTAGAATTATTGTTCATAGTCAGTTCATGTTAACTAAGGTAGTTAACTAATGTTAACTAATTAACCTTATTGTAAAGTGCAAAGATGTACTTAAGTGGGTCAAAAATACTCTAAAATATAATGTAATATAATGTAAACAATAACACATTTTCATTTAATTGCAATCGACATGCACTACATACATAGAAATAATATAAAATGTGTAGTTCATTACGTCTCATGCATTACATTGCAAATGCCAAGTCTTCTGAATTCAACAGCTTTGAGTGAGAAACAACAGACCAAAATTTACATAATCATTTACCGTTAGTTATTCAAATTTTCCCATTCCAGTGGACTGTTAACTGTGAGCGGATCGAGTCAGTGAGCTCAGAATGAATCAAGGGATTCGTTAAAAAGAGCCAACACTTGTGCATTCTTTTTGAAGGATTCAGTCCCTGTTTATTGCAACTGCATGGAAAAGAACAACCATCATTAATTCAAATCTCCCCTACACCACAGAAGAAAAAAAGTCAGAAAGAATATGAATGACATGAGTGTGAGTAAACAATGACTAAATTCTCGTTTAGGGAACTATCACTTTAACATCCAGATTTGCACATTAGGACACACATATCGCTTTTCAAGTTGACAGATCTGATATTCACATAGCCTGCATGCAGAGGATTTAGGTAGTGATGGAAATGAATTTTGATTCATAATCCTTATGGCTCTCAAGGGACCCGCGTTGACACTGCACAGCTCCCTAAAAGCGAGCTCCCTAATTGAGGTGACATGCACGACCAGCTTGATTGGTTCCTAAAGCCCTTAGAGGAGCGATGGCGGGAGGGGGAGCACAGGATATTAGCACTGTTACGGGAATCTCTGCTCGTCAATCCAACGCTCTGGTTTGGAGAAAAAGTGAGGAAAACTCAGAGATGATTAGGGGGAAGTGAGCAGTAGTATTTAATTAAAGATGCACACAGCTTATGTCCGGAGAGTCCCCATTTCCCACCAGAAGAGTTTGAGTGACAGGAGCACAAGCTAGGGAAAGAGAATAGAGTGGAAAGAGAGTTATACTCAAATCTAGGTTGGGAACCAGAAATTTTGTTCAGAAATGATTCCATTGTTTACTAAAATAGTGGTACCGAATGATTTTCATGGCATTATATTTAATTTAACGGTCCTTGAACATCAGCATTCTTCCGCAGATGTGAAACTGAAACATTGCTAAAATATGTTTCCTGAACCGCTTTAAGGATTCCACAGCACCACAGATAAATGATATTTCAGCTCGGCTTTTAGCTTGCATTTTGAATTGAATGTAATTGTGGAGAGAAACACTGGGCAACACAAAATAAAAATGATGTCCAAGTATACCACTGATTATACTTAATTGCTTTATTTTGCTTCTTTAGAAAATGTGTTAATGGGATTTTTTATAAATAAGAATATAATTATATAGTTACTTAAGATTCACATCCCTACTTAAGATTCCTCCATATGAAAGAAAACAGCATAACCTTTTAATACTTAATGAGTCTCTAATCAAAGTAACCATGAAATTGCCAATGCATGGGAGAACATATCAGCCAAATTTCACCCTTTTAGATTTCCATAACCTGAAACCTGGCATACTGAGAGAGAGAGAGAGAGAGAGAGAGAGAGAACCCCTGCAAACATCTAAATCATAGAACTCCGGAAAACACTCCGGGAAATCTTCTCTTTTGAAGGCAAAAGAAAAGAGCAAGTGCACTCTCAAGTGTGCTCGAGTATCACCATTAAATGTGTCTAATTGTGTTTCTCGCTCCTAATGAAAGCCATTTGGAAAGGCGTATTCAGCTGATATCATCCATAACAAGGGCACTGTTTAATTGCACATCTAATGTATTGTTTATTGCTCGTGACTTTGACAGCAGAAGCTGGCAGTGTGTGTTTTGGTGGCTCTGTTGTCCCTGCGAGAGAATTCTGTGCTCTTTCAAAAGCTCCGCCAGGATAAGCCTCCTAAACCCCAGCAAAATGATCTCCCTCCTCCTCCCGAGGGGTAAAGCGAGACAGCTGTATCTCAGCAGTGAACAAAGACGGCAGAGGAACACAGAAGCATCTCAAAAGCTCATTAGAATATTTTTAAATTACTATCGACCATCTATGATGAAATGGCCCTGTAGCATGTAACATATCCCATTTGAGGAGAGGAATTTTGCTCTGTAAACCACATGAAGTCAAATTCAGGTTTACTGCTATTCGCATGGCAAAATGTGGGTCGTGTAGCAAACAACAGTACAGCGAGAGAGACAATCATTAAAATGTGCATGATTGATTGTAAAAGAAAACAAAATATTTAATGGGAAAAGTATCTGAAAATTGCTTAATTACAGTTTACCTTATATTATATACATAGCATGATGCATGAAGTTTTATGATATATAATAAGGGTTTTGGAAGAAAAAAGCATGAATTTTCAATTAAATGTATAATTAAGCAATACAATCAACTTACAATTAAAATCCGTCCAATTCAACAAGACTTATTGAGTAGTATTGAGTACTTTTGAAGTAAATATTGTTAATATTGTGCATATTCTGTGACTTAAGTGTTGTGTGCGCTATCCACACGTGTTCATTCGCTGTAGTTCATGGAAACAATGAACTTTAACATTATAACTTAAAGGTACACTATACTGCATGTAACATTGCAGCCGGAGCTACTTCTCTCTGTTTATGGACATGATGAATCACGCAGGTACTGGGCACCTCCACAGCAGTTGAAACATATAAACACTTACAGTATAATATAGGCGTACTGTAGAGATTCAGGATAAAACAAAACACAGTTTGGAGGATGGATACATGAAGTACTAGCTTTATATATATATATATATAATGTCATATCTACCTTTAATAAAGCATATGTTTGTGAAGTGTATAAAATAAACAGGCAGCAAAAATGCCAAAAGTGAATTTACTGTGAATTTCTGACAGCCACAACTGCCTTTTTTTTTTTACCGTACATTTAATAGGATTTTGTTTTACAGTGTGGGCCATTTCAGCTGAAGGCTGGTTGAAGGGGGATCAGAGGCAGACGGGATCGACATGTTCACAGATGGGATTACTGGTGCTATAGCAGAGCAACTGTCGCCAATGCCAAGTTTTAGCCAGCAAGACCTCTCACTAATATTCTCACTTACCACCAGGCAATGATAAAAGCCAGTGACTACACCTGATTATCAAAGAGACACATCTGCGATATGGATGTAAAATGTCTGCCCAGATGCACGCAATATGATCTGGTTCAGAAACACATTTAGATTTATACCAAACCACATTTAAATTTTGAAACCATTTATGCAGGTTTACCCTATAATTAAATTAGTAAGGCATGTCAATAATAAATGATACCAGGAACATACAGTAATTTATTCATGTATTCAACTGTAAATTAATGTAGCCTACACTACTGTTTAAAAGTTATCGGAAAGAGGTTTTTTAAAGTTTTTGAAAGATTGCTCACCAAATCTGCATTTATTTAATAAAAAAACTGTGTTAATGTTTTAATTTTAATATATTTAAAATTATCTTAAAATACATCTTAATTTATTCTAGTGATGGCAAAGCTAAATATTCAGTAGCCATTACTTCAATCTTCAGTGTCACTTCTGATCAATTGAATGCGCCCTTGCTGAATAAAAGTATTAAAGGGTTGGTTAAATGACTCACTCGCATGTCTTTTCAAGCCCATAAGACATTTGTTCATCTTCGGAACACGGTTTAAGATATTTTAGATTCAGTCCAAGAGTTTTCTGTCCCTCCATTGAAAATGTGTACGGTATGTCCTTGTCTAGAAAGGAAATACAGACATCTTCAAAGTTGTCCACGTGACATCAGTGGGATAGTTCGAATGTTCTGAAGCATCGAAAACAATCATAACAAAAAAAAAAAAAGACACCCTATAGGCCCGGTGGGCTATGTCGGATGAACTATTCGATTGTTTAGATGGAAGTGGAGGATGCAAGTAGAGGATGAGTGAGTGGGTAGTTGAGGCTATCTCACTTGCATGAGTGAGCTGGTCAGCCTTCACCTATGGCTGTGCTGGCCCAGGAGTATGGCCACTTCAAAAACTTTGCTCACGGGAGCTTCCCTTAATGACATCTGTAAGTTGGATGTTCACCTTTGTCATGTTCTTTAGCCTGGATGTGGGGTCCACTTCAGGTTCCAGAGTGTTCTAGCCCTAGTGTGCTATGATTCACACATAAAGGCACTTGCTAGTACGGCGGCGTGGGTATTGGGTTCCCATGGTGTTTCGATGCAGCTCGAGTTCCCTCTTCAGGGAATGTCTTAGGTTACGTGTGTAACCCTTGTTCCCTGAAGAGGGAACGAGATGCTGCGTCACCCTGCCATACTCCCTGCCTTTGACCGACTTGCTTCAGCCAATCAGAAGTGGTTTGACTCCGAGTATGTTTTATATTTCCCTGGTCAATGACGTCACCTGCCTATGATATTTCTTCACGCTGATGACTGATTAGCAGCTTTAAACATCCACCTGCGCGCTTGATCCGACTTCGGGTGTAGAAAAGCCCGGGGCGAACTTTAGGCATGACGGAGCTAGAGATAGGGCTTGTAAGTCTCCAATTCCATTGAGAGACGAGATAGCAAGGAGGAAGATAGTCAAAAAATGAGCTGTATTCTCTGCCCTCAAACGCTGGGGCATATCTGCTGGCTGCACTGAAATCATGTCCATTCGCGGGAAAGCGGCAGGCGGTGATATTAGCCGATACTGCTTTTGGGACGGGAGGATGAAGGCCGAGGCAGGAGATATTGATTCGGCCATATTCACCGGATTATCAGTGAATCCCAGTTGTCTCCGACAAAAGTTTATAAAACGATCCCATGGATAATGATCACTACAGAGGCGGTTTTGGTGATCTTGAGCTCAAGGTGGCTCTTCACAAAATGAATCCACCTGTTCTTGATGTGATCATTTTTCGGAAATTAAATAACGACACCGATCTGTTTTGTACGTGATTGCAATCAGGTAGTACGCATTTACGTGATGAAGACATAGCTAGCAAACTGTAGGCTGTTGTACTGAGAGTACCTCACGATTGAGTAGCTGGTGTGAATGTGCTCTACTGCCTATTGTCAGGGGTGGGGCCAGCCAGCCTCAGGGGCGTCAGTGGGTCATCAAGTAGGGGCGTGTCCAGGAGCTCAGAGGTTCCAATGCGTCATCGAGCCCCCGTTTTTAGCCCCGCCCAAAAAATCCAGAACACAGCAATGTCAAAAAACTGTTTAACGGTCTAACTCCGCAATGCAGTACTTCACAGTTTCTGTAATATGTTTTATCAATACATTTCAAACATTTATAATGTGTTTAGATTTTTTTTGTATTGCCTTTACAAGCACTTTAACCCCAACCACTTTATATGTGTGAGAACAACATCTCGATGTTGTAGTGCCATATGACCTGACCGCTAGAATTAACCGATTGTTGATGTGATTCAACACGTGAATGTCACAATTCAACACCTTGGAGTCGCAGTGGAGCCAGACCGGCATCCACGCATCTCGTGAAGGTGTGGGGTGATAAACCGTGGCCGAAATCTCTAAATCGGTATGCTTCGCCCCCGTTAAGCAAACTTAAACTATCCCTTTAATGTTAATAAACCAACAAAAAAAAAAAAACAGAAAATCACTCACTGCTCTGAGAATAATTAATATAGTAAGTATCAATGTATAATTTATACAGTGAAGTAGTGTTTTAGTTTCATATTGGTTCATTTAATTTCTTTCTTACTGTTAAATACACCTACTGTAGCTGAAAAATAAAGCACTGTTGATTTCATTTATATATATTATTTGTTATGTATATGTAATGTGTATCTTTGTTTTATCTTTTAATAACAAAGAAAATAATGACAAAGTTTTTTATCTTCACCACTTTGCCCTAAATGTCTGCCATTCTATATTTTGTTACCTTGGAAGGCTTTGTTTTTTTTTAAATAGAGACATTAGTTTGGCTGCTGCACAGTCACTTGCGAAAACAGTAAAGCCAACATGAAAAATAATCGTAGTGAAATCGTGATATTTCTGAAAAAAATTGTGATTGATATTTTTGACATATGGCCCCTAATTCATGTTTTCATGCTGCCTGTGTCACAGGTTTTGAGTTTGTTTTTGAACTCAACAGAGCCCCACAATGACACACTCAGATGACATCAGAGGCTCCGTCTCATTATACAGTGTTGCCTGCATCCACTCTGAACTAACCACCGCTGTCACCGGTCAGCAACACATGACGAGAGACTTGTGAAGCACGCACATCTCTCCCAAGGGGGGCGATACGATGGCCCAGAGTGTTGACAAATCCATGAATATTTAATGCTTTTGCTTGAATA
Organism: Pimephales promelas; assembly: GCF_016745375.1. The sequence goes on along the minus strand of NW_024121432.1, from coordinate 16,935,192 downwards.
AGCAGAAAGAAGCCGAAAACCAAAAGAAGCACATACAGCACACCCGCTATCCGTCAAAATACACGTATAATACACAAATACATACATAAACTTGGTCAACACAGTTTCAACCAATTAAAAAGAAACCCAGTAGGGCTGCCTCAAACACGCACATTAACAGCTGTGTGAAGCTGTGCCTCTGAGCCAGGTGTCAGCTTTCACATGGATAAATCAGGGTGTAATGGAGAGAATTTGTCCCATGCAGCACGTAGAGGGAAAAAAAGATGAGGGCCATGCCCAGGGCAGAAGCCATCCGCAACAATAGATCAAAAGCCTGACTCAAACATGTGCCCTCTATCTTTCACAGGGACCATGAACACAGCCACAAGAGTCCAGAACAAAGCACTGCAGACACTATATAGGCTGCACGAGTATATATATATATATATATATATATATATATAGTATATATAGGCTACACGATGCCCCTGCAGTATACTGGGCAAATATTCAATGTCAATTATGCATGTAAAAACTGCTTCAAGTCGCCATGAAATCTGAATATATAACCCTTGTTTTTTATGGAATATTATAAATTATTTATCTGTTCTGTGCGCACTATTATTATTATTATTTAATTGTTGTGTCCTCGTAATCTCGACATCTCTACTCTTCTCTGATTACGTTTACTAACAGGAGGGCGGGGCAACCTGTCAATCACATGACATCACAGTATCAAAATTATTTTATTGCAGCTTTAAAAGTTCTTTTTTGTGCTTTTTGTGGTTTATCAACATTCACCTTCCTCTAAAAATCACAAGTGGTCACCAGAGATGCTATTGATTATTTAGACCCAAATACTTCCAAATAGTTATTTCTCTGTTAAAACTGTAAATCATATAGCTGTGGTTCTTCTCACATATATAATTCACATAGATGACACAGGCTATAATACAATGTATAAACAATCTCAATAAAAATGTGAGTCATAAGGAGAATTTTAGCATGTCAGAGAGTATTCACTTTCTCATAGTCAAGAGATGCCACTCGATATTTCACACACCACGAACATTCTCCCTCCTAATCGGCAGTGTAACAAACCATTTGAAGGCTGAATTAATTCGCTTCCTTCACAAAAGAAACATAACCACTTCAGCAGGCTTTAAATGTGTTTGACACTCTATGCTTGAAAACTGAGATGTTCCTGCTGGTTTTCATTGAACTCAAAATGAGTGTGTGCCGCAGTCAGTGCACTGGAACCATAGTGTTTCTGATTATGTACTATACTGTAATAGAACTGTCAGTTTACCAGATATCACTTTTGGTATCCAATACAACTCCAACTAGGTACAGCCAAATTAAAGGTCATTCTTGAAGCAAAATGACCACTATTCTCTGGGTCATCCAGAGATGTATTTGGTAAAGGTTTGTCTGCCTATTATTGAAGATTAATATCTCTTCTCTAAGATTGCGATTCTGGCTCCATCAGAAGCAGTTAGTCTGGGAGGGACTTTCTGACAATCCTTTCATACAGCATTTTACCACAATCAATAGACAATCTGTCAGGCCTTGCATTTTAAACACATGAGGAAGCTGTTTGAATGATTTATTAAAGATGATTTCTGGTGATTAATATGTAGAGTATGTCACAGCATCCTTTGCTAAATCCATTATAGATAACAGCTAAACTTGCATTACTCCCACGCTCAATCGTTCAACATTCAATACTTTATTACCATATCAATAGAGTGACGGTTATAATTATTATTACAACCGTGAGACTGACGATTATAGTTTATATTATTAAAATATCTTGCAGATAATGTTATATAGATCAGTGTTGGGGAGTAACGGAATACATGTACCGTTGTAACGTATTCAGAATACAAATTATGAGTAGCGTAAATCTCCACAGAACGTAAAATATTTTTATGAGGAATTTCGCATTTATGAGGAAAAAAACAATGTTATGGACGTGACCGCCCAGAAAGCATTAAAACCTTTCACAGAGACTTCAAAAAGAAAGCACAAAATCTTTCTATAAAGTAAATTTCATTTTGTATTAATTGTCTCTTAATTTTAATCAATGTTTCATCAACCAATTGCCTGGATTTAATAAATAAGAAGTAAATATAGCAGATGATAGATGATCACGACACGGAGGTGCCGGCAGGTGAACTGGAGCTAATCCTTACTTTTTCCAGTTCTTTGAGACAGCTTTTAGGTGCTTTATTGGCAGCGCCACCCTTAAGGCTCGTACACACCGGGACGAATATCAGTGCGCGTTTTTCAACGCGTTTTTTGTGTTCACACCCAAGAGATTTTCGCTGGCGATGAGCCGAGTGAGCATGCAAATTCATTCCCTAACATTAGATGGCGCCCATTTGCTCTGCAATACCACTCCATAATAGTTCTTATTTCTCAGTTCAGTTTTTATCAAGATGTTTATAGTTGCTGGAACGTTTGTCATATAAGTTAGTTCTTTATGTTCTAACACCAACGAGACCAGCAGCTCTACATTCATCTTGCCTCTCATCTTCCTCATCTTATTTCTTCCTGGCTGTGTAGACGGCGACGCTACTTGGCGTAGATCTTCTTCTCCGTTCCGTATGTGTGCTCGGCAAGACCATTTTGTGTTTGAGCAAACCCAAGTTGTGTTTTACTGTAACTTCAGACGCTCCAAACGCGTGAGCAAAAGCGTCAATCTCATTGGTCGGATAGATTTTGACGCGGCATGTCAAACAAAAAAACTAAAAAAAAACAAACAAAAAAACGCTTTTACGCGTGACGTTTTACGTGTTGGTGTGCACACTCACATTGGCGCCCTTTGTTTAGTAACAAGGCGTTATGTCAGCCGGTGTGAACAGGCCTTTACATGTTACACAAACCACCGCATCCACCAGAATAGGTCTGTTTTTTTGTTTTTGTTTTTTTTTTGTATTTTAGATTATTTTACAGTGTGTGATTAATTTAATGGAAACATTCACTGCTAAATTTTAAATAAAGGTAGAGCAAATAGCTAATCAGTGTCTGCTCGTTTATTCAAACTAAGTTGTCCTATAAAAGACGAACGTCGCAATGCCCCGCCCCCTCCCCTGACGACAGTTGTGTTATGAACAGTTGCTGCAACGTGATCTCATGAGAATACGTATGTATGTGTACGTAAAGTGTCGTTCTATCATACGTATATATAATTACGTTTTATATGCGCAGAAACGTATAATACTGACGTATTTACAGTACTAAAACGTAAAATATTTACGTATTGACAGCACAAAAACATAATTTATTTACGTATGAACAAATCCACCGACGTACACATTGTACGTATCACAATTTATGCATATTAATATCGTAGCATTATGTTTTGACTCTATTGCATCCCACCGTCTTATTAATGAAGTTTTCAGTCGCATTATTGATTTAATACTCATAAATATTAACATTTTGCTCGTTTCGCCTGCATGGTGTTAAACAATACACTATAAAACCTTAAAAAATACATTCTTTAACGTTACTCGTTCAACCATTTTGTAATAGTTTATTTACCTTGAGACACATAAAGCGTTTTCTCCTATAAAACACAACAAAAATTCACAAAAGACATCAATTTTAATATATAGTTTGATGTAATCCAAATCTTTAGAATCCATAGTTTTCAAGAAACAACTCCTAATTCAGCGATTTCAGCCTCTTATCCAGTCGTGATCTCCATTCTCAGCAGCGATCGTAACGTTACAAGTCAAACCCCGCGCTGGTGATGAATTCAAATTCAAATATTGCGCCCATACGTCATCTTTTACGGCAGCGATATCAAACGTTCATTGGCTCTTCCCTGCTTCGTCACAGTTTGCGACATGAAGGACTGTAGACGGTTGGTTAGTTTAGTTCATTTGAATTTTGAAATGGAGAAGCGCGAACCAACCGAAGCCGGATTAACATTTTCATTAGTAATTTAATTTCTGCTCTGTACTTCATACAAAACTATTACAATACTGCCAGAGAGAAGACTGCGACTGCAACGCTTCATCATGTGAACGGCTTTTGGTATCGGTTTTGACATTTTCGCAATAAATAAATTATTGTGATTATACTTGTCTGTTAGTTATGTTTTTCTTCATAATTGTAGTTTTTTACGTAGTTTTAAGGAATTGTTATGGTAGGTTTAGGGGTAGGAGTAGGTGGCTCAAAATATATTTTAATGCTAGGCTATATTGTTAATAAAACTGCCCTTTCCCAACACCTGTCTGTTACGTTTTATCCTTTTTTATATTAAGTATAAAATGGGTATGTTTAGGTTTGGGATTAGGGTTACGGGATCTTACATTTATCTATAAAATAGTAAAAAGGGAAATTATCCAGATATCTTTATGATATAGAATATACGTAAATAGTTTACGTTTTGTAGCTGTAAAAACGTAATAATGTTACGTTTAAATGTTGCAGATACGTCTATATTATACGTTTCAGCATCTATCCAAACGTACTAAAAAGTACGTTTTCTATCTTTGCAAAAACGTAAAATAGCTATGTATTAACAATGAGACCAGGCTGAACAGTCACATTTGACTCACTTCATAACCGTCATCCCCAATTCGGAAACCGGCACACTCCTACATAATCAACAATTCCAGACATCTCACTGCTGTGACCCAGAAAATGTGAAGTATTTCCATATAAAAGGTGACCTTAATGCTTGTCTCTTGGCATATTAATTGCATATCTAGTGTACAGTAAACTAAAACTAATTAGAATGTCAACAGCATGTTCAATATTGGTCCTGGTGATTAACTTTCTGTTAACCTCTATGAGCGGAGCCGGGCTGGTGCCGGGCTTTGTGAACATGGAGGGGACTGCAGTTTTCTCACGTTTGCTGAGGTGGGCGAATGGTGACAGCTCTGACAAATGGAGCAATGTGGCAAGACCCACTGAGACTAGTGTAAAATACTGCAAACACCAAATAGGTTAGCCACAAACACAACAACGCCTAAGTTTTCAACAACTGCAAACTTAGGAGAAGCACTTAATGTCAGGTAAGCACAAACCATGAAAAAAAATTGGAGAAGTGTACGTAGATCTGAAATAATTTACTCTCAAGTGCAGTGTCCGGTTGTGACAAACTCATAACAATTAGTACAAGTTAACCTAGACTACTTTTATGTCTTTTGTCATTTTTGCTGCATGACAACCTAAGATGCTATTCGTTTTGTTCTTTGGAAAAGGTTCTGCGATTAAAAGAGACAAGTCATTTTGCAAACTAATCTAACAGAACATTTTGTATCTGCTGCTGTTTGAATGCTGTACATTTCAGAAATGAGCTTGTTTATATTTTAGTATATCTCTTTTCTCTTCCCAGAATGAATTTGATCCAAATTAAAATCATGTGGTTAGGTTTACGGTTATGAAAAAAGCCCCTCTGAAAGAGGTGCCAATTGTCATTGGTTTGAAATTGTATTGTTCTTATTTAGTCTCAATTAGAATATGTGTCTTGTTTCCAATAAATTCACTTATCGGATTTGCCAGCTTGAGATACAGTAGTTGTTCAATTCTGTCATCATTTACTCACCAAACTTGACGGACTTTCTTTTTCCTGCAGAGCTCAAAACAAGATCTTATGAAGAATGTTGGGAACCAAACTACATTGGAGTCTATTTGAATTCCATTGTATGGACAAAAAACTATGTAGTGAACTACTATAAACTACTAAGACATTTCTCAAAATATCATATTTCATGTTCTTTTATGAGAAAGAAAGACAAAGGTTTGGAACAATGTGATTTTTTTTCTGGGGGACTTTCCCTTTAACATCAGTTTGGCCAAGCTGGGGAAACTGTTACCATTAGATCAGATAGGTCCACCAGGTTTCAACAGGTTTTTTCAGCAGAGTAATACTGGCAGCATCTTTTCATGCCCTTCTCTTGAATATTTTAACAGACTGTGTCACCAAAGAGTCAACAAATCAATCATTAGATGACAAAGGAAACCGAATATGTCTTCAGTAGCCTTCATCATTTTGAAATAATTCACCAATCCACAGACTCCCTCCTTTTCAGCCATCTGCAGGTGTTCTCATACTGCTGCTCACAGCTGTCAGCTCTCGTGGCCGAAGATGAATGAGGTTTTCACCCATCCCGCTCTCTCTCTATCTAAGTCTCATTCCCTCTCCTTACGAACACTCCGGGAGTGTGTGGGTGACTAGCATTGTGCTGCGGTGGGTATGATTCACAGAGCTCTCCCACGTCTCCCGATATGGTAAAATGATCATAAAAGAGATTTAAAGAAGAGGGCAAACGACAAACAGCTGCTCTGCTGAGGCACAACTCTACACAATATGTCTAAGAGAGGATGCACAGCCTTCTGGGACCTGGTTTATGTCATACTGTATATGATTGTGTTTGCTCCTAATGGTGAAGTAACTGCCATATTTCAGCCTAACAGTCATATCCCCCGATCTATATCTTGAGGTCTCTGTCATGTCACAACATTTACTGTGATGTTTTAAACACTTTCAAGGACGATGACACATACAGTTAAATAGCAAAAGGCCTTTCTCAATGTTTACTGATGGCCAGACATGCTCCGCTCTGAATTTAGCGTTGAATCTGCAGAACTGATTTAAACATAGTACAACATGTGTTAAATCAAGCTGAAAGTACACACTTACTGGCAGCTGAAAGCATAAGCAAATAAGCCAAAAATATTAAATACATTTTAATGAAGTCCTCCATGCATTGTCTACTATCCTATTCATAAAAATGGCAAAAACTTGAGTTGTGCTCTAGTGGGTGCATAGGGACATACGCATATGTTTTGAGATTGCCGGAAGTCAATGAGTTTTGGAGATTACGTTGAAGGACATTTTAGAGTTGGAGATATCATGCTGTCCAAAACTCTTGCTCCTAAATGATGACTCTCTCTTTAACTCAGAAAAACCACATTCTCTAGCGTGGACTCACTGGATGCATTGTCTCTTGGACATTGTGAACATGGAGCTTTCAGTGGCAAGATTACATGGAGCTTCTCAGAGGACTATTTCATCATGGTCAGGTGTCATTTAAAAAAATGAAAGAGCATCTTTAAGATCTATATCTCATGTTCTTGTTTTTATTTATTGTATTTGGATTTTGATCTATACTGCTTTTGACTATGTATGCTCTGAATGTACCCTTGGGAGATGTGGGTGGGGCTTGGGAATTTGTGAGGTAAAAAGAAAAGAGAATTTGTTCAGAATTTACTTTTGGTCTTGTACAAATATTTGGTAATTCAATAAAAAATTGATTAACTTTTTTAAAGGCAAAAACTAAATAAATAAATTACATATATTTAAATATTTTCAGAAAACAGTTATTCTAAATTATAACATTTCCTAATTGTACTTTTTAATTGATTTTTTTTCCAAATAAATGGAGAATTGGTGAGCAGCATTAGAGACTTCTTTCAACAATATTGAAAAATCTTACCTACCCCAAACTTGAGAATGGTAGAGGGTGGTGGCTCTCAACTCTGCTCTGAACATTTTGCATCTTCTTTAACACACCGGATTCAAATCTTTTTTAGCATACTAACAAAGAGCCCAATTAACTCTGTGCCATATCAGGAAAACATACAAAAATGAGCATAGCAGTGGATCCCCAGGATTGGATTTATACACAAACATATACACAAACTAACACATTCACAAACACAAACATCATGAATAGGGACTATTTATAACATACGGATGGGCCGTAAGCAGTTTATCAGTGACAGTGCCATCACTCCCATTCATCTCCCAAAGAGAATGCATCCGACATGACAGCCAGCAGAGGCTCCATTTGCTGACAGCTCTGACCTTCTTCGATTAGACATTTCTATTTTATTCCCAACTCTCTCTCTCTTTTTCTCTGGGGGGAGGGGTGGTCCGTCGGTATAATACGCAGTGTTGACAGTGAAGTATGACAGTTAACAGTTAAGAGTTCGACCTTGGGCTGCCGTTTGCAGCCAGAGTCACACACACACACCCACAGTGGGCGATGTACTGATGACCTTGCTATCATATTTCAAAACTCCAGCGCTCTGCAGATGAGCATGTGAGAAGGTTTCATTTCCACAAGAAGACAGACTCTATTTTTTAGTGTCAGTGGACACGCATCCCATATGACATGGCATTAACGTGAGGAAACATTTACCGGAACAGACAGTGTGTGGAACTTCTGGAACCTTTTATCCAACATCAGAACTGTCACAACACGTCTAATGATTTGGGATTTCTCGAAGGCTACAGATACTTGAGTTTTGGTCAGTGTGTGTGCTATCTATATCTCCACTGAGAGAACATGTACAAGCATACATAAGATAAAATATAAAGCATTTTATGTTTTAGAATACTTTGCTAAAAAAAAACAAGTCCATTACTACTTCCATTAACATAGAAAACAACTGTCAAGACAAACACTGCAACAATATTACAACATTGATTTATATATATTTACAGAAATCCAAGCAATTATGTTGTATGGACTACTTATCTATGGAACTTTATATATATATATATATATATATATATATATATATGAATTATTATTAAAAATAAGTTTAAATATAGGGAGAAAAACAATGTGCTGGATTTATAACTCTAGACAAAGTGGAAGCAATATTGTCATTGTTACAATAATTTATTAAAATCTGGATTAAAATCATTGGAAGCTAAAATTTTAATTGAAAGTCAAATTTGATTAATTTTTTAACCATAATGATGGCCAATAAACTGATGAATGACTGATATTAAAATACTATACTATACTATCAAGTCTCTGCAAATGTCATCTAAATAAGCATGTACAATAAAATATCCATTGACTGATACTGACAAAAAAAATTAGTTGCACCAGGTGTGCTTGAGCTAGAAGACATGCAATATCTGAACTGGCTAGGTTTGTTGAGAGTCACTAGAAGTCAACAGAATGGTCCAAAAAGTTTAGAGAAGATATCATCGCCCTTCACAAACAACAGGATACAAAAAGAGAGCAAAAATGTTCCTAGAGAAAGGAAGCATAGCCCTACCTGGATGAGGCAGAAATAGCAAGTTATCAATGTTCTGCAACCAGATTTCTGAGAAGGCAGGTTCAGAAAACCCCCTGAGTGACTGCTGAGGTTTCAGCTGGCACAGTAAGGCACTTACCAAAAGCATGCGGTTTCCATGCCAAAACTCCAATACGTACAACACTACTGACCCAAATGCACAAGATAAGTCAGTTCCAATTTGATCAAAATCATATAAATAAGCCACGGAGGTTTTGGGATTCTGTTCTGTAGAACGATGAAACAAAACTGGAACTTTTTGGCCTAAAAGACTATACATCTCGTTTGCAGCAGGTCAAAACAGCAAAAGGGTGTTCTACAAAGTACTAAAGATGCTTGCCATTGAATAATTGAAGTGGTTGAATCATTTTGAGACTGTAGAAGTCATTTAAAATTGCATGAATTTGGGGAAACTTCTTGTGTTTTTTTCATTGCAAACCGCTGTAAATTTTGCCAATAAACCTGTTTGCAATGGGGATTGAATAATTTTGATTACAACTGTCAGAATGAAGTACTCCAGAGAGCAGAGTAAAAAAAAAATAGCAGGTCGAACTCAGTCTGTGAAAGTTTTTTTTTCATGTTTTTTTTTTTATTTCTTTCCCAGAGAGGTGATTGGAGTGAAGGAGAGACGGCCTATAATTAGACGGTCTGCTCAGTCTTCACTTGAACTGTGAATGGCCTTCCCATCGGGGGCCATCGGCGCAAAAAGAGCGGAGGGGCCACAGGAAGACCTTCTGAGTGACACGCGGGTCAGCCAACCAACCCCCGAAACACATTCTTCTTACAGACCAATTAATGAGGCTTTTCGATTCATCACAAAAAAAAAAGACAGATGCCTCTCCAGGGGCTGAGGAGGGATGAGACCCTTTATTCATGAGGCCAAGAGAACAGTATTGATTAAAAGAAGCAACAGAGCTGCTCACAGAATGATAGAAGAACTATTAGATCATCCGGGGGTTACATAGGTCAGTCAGATTATTTATATAGTCACAGGGAGAGTCATTCCAATAAATCAAAACACAAATCATCTTAATGCAGCTTGGCCAAATATCAGCTCAATATTTCCATGAAACCTATTTTTTTTTTTTTTTACTTGAAATGTTCACAAAGTAGTTCAAAAGACCACAGAAGTCAGGGATACAGCTCAAATAGGTCCCGCTGTGAGAAAGCATCACCACACATAATCAATTCTCACATCCCTCCCTGCCTCTTTCCCCCTATCTCAGTCTCTCAGAGGCTGACTCACATACTCAATTAAGAAGATTAACATCAAGCAAGAGGGGAAGTGTGTGTTGAGTCTCTCTGACTGGCTGAGAAAAAAACAGGAGGAGGAGGAAGGAGTCAAGCCAAGCACTCCAGAGGAAATCAATGCAGCAGCACACCCCGAGCCACACAGTGCAGGGCGATACCTATCAGCCGATGTGACGGCCACACATTACAAGAACAATAACACTAATCTTTCCCAGCAAACTGTTGCAAGTGCAGGCTTTTTGTGAAAAAGACACCAACAACTGGAAAGGAAATAAGCGTGTTTTCCAGAAAATTTGGATCAAATAAAATAAAGATCTCATCTAAGATGCATGGCCATTCCCAGTGCATTTCCAGGAGGAATTATCTGGTATTCACTGGAGCGTTGAGCTGCTAAGTTGCTTTTTTGTGACAGACAAATACTGTAAATTTCTGTTAAGCATATGACACTCCCAATATCTATCAAATATTTTTGCAAAGATCACACCACAGCAGTATTCTACTATATAATTTGACATAATTTGATAAGTTGACTTCCTCGTCTCACTTCCTCTGTCTGCAATTGGTTGAACAAACAAGTCTGTAGTTCTGTTCTGACCCAAACTGTCACCATTGGTGAGTCGAGCTGGTCAAAATACTCGAAAGAGAAGGGATGATCCCAATATTAAATCTCTGGTTAGCACAGTAAGCCAATCATAATTTTCATGTTATGGCTGTAACTGCTAAATGGCTGATATTAAATATACATACTATTTTATCTACAAACCCAATTCCATAAAAGTTGGGACACTGTACAAATTGTGAATAAAAACAGAATGCAATGATGTGGAAGTTTCAAATTTCAATATTATATTTAGAATACAACATAGATGACATATCAATGTTTAAACTGAGAAAATGCATAATTTTAAGGGAAAAATAAGTTGATTTTAAATTTCATGGCATCAACACATCTCAAAAAAGTTGGGACAAGGCCATTTTTACCACTGTGTGGCATCCCCTCTTCTTTTAATAACAGTCTGCAAACGTCTGGGGACTGAGGAGACAAGTTGCTCAAGTTTAGGAATAGGAATGTTGTCCCATTCTTGCCTAATAAAGGCTTCTAGCTGCTCAACTGTCTTAGGTCTTCTTTGTTGCATCTTCCTCTTTATGATGCGCCAAATGTTTTCTATGGGTGAAAGATCTGGACTGCAGGCTGGCCATTTCAGTACCCGGATCCTTCTTCTACGCAGCCATGATGTTGTAATTGATGCAGTATGTGGTTTGGCATTGTCTTGTTGGAAAATACAAGGTCTTCCCTGAAAGAGACGATGTCTGGATGGGAGCATATGTTGTTCTAGAACTTGGATATACCTTTCAGCATTGATGGTGCCTTTCCAGATGTGTAAGCTGCCCATGCCACACGCACTCATGCAACCCCATACCATCAGAGATGCAGGCTTCTGAACTGAGCGCTGATAACAACTTGGGTTGTCCTTGTCCTCTTTAGTCCGGATGACATGGCGTCCCAGTTTTCCAAAAAGAACTTCAAATTTTGATTCGTCTGACCACAGAACAGTTTTCCACTTTGCTAGAGTCCACTTTAAATGAGCCTTGGCCCAGAGAAAACGCCTGCGCTTCTGGTTCCTGTTTAGATATGGCTTCTTTTTTGACCTATAGAGCTTTAGCCGGCAACGGTGAATGGCACGGTGGATTGTGTTCACTGACAATGTTTTCTGGAAGTATTCTTGAGCCCATGTTGTGATTTCCATTACAGTAGCATTCCTGTGTGTGATGCAGTGCCGTCTAAGGGCCCGAAGATCACGGGCATTCAATATGGTTTTCCGGCCTTGACCCTTATGCACAGAGATTGTTCCAGATTCTCTGAATCTTTGGATGATATTATGCACTGTTGATGATGATAACTTCAAACTCTTTGCAATTTTTCTCTGAGAAACTCCTTTCTGATATTGCTCCGCTATTTTTTGCCTCAGCATTGGGGGAATTGGTGATCCTCTGCCCATCTTGACTTCTGAGAGACACTGCCACTCTGAGAGGCTCTTTTTATACCCAATCATGTTGCCAATTGACCTAATAAGTTGCAAATTGGTCCTCCAGCTATTCCTTATATGTGCATTTAACTTTTCTGGCCTCTTATTGCTACCTGTCCCAACTTTTTTGGAATTTGTAGCTCTCATGAAATCCAAAAGGAGCCAATATTTGGCATGGCAATTCAAAATGTCTCACTTTCAACATTTGATATGTCATCTATGTTGCAGACATGGGGACTTGTGACTTGGTGACTTGGACTCGAGTCGACTCGAGTCGCTATTTTTATGACTTGTGACTTGACTTGACAAAAAATAAAATACTTGAGACTTGACTCGGACTTGGAAGTTAAAGACTCGGGACTTGACTTGACTTGAGACACGATGACTTGAATGACTTGAGTGTTAATCACATCATGTTTTCAGTTTAAATATAAAATATATAAATTATGTAAAAAAAATAAAGTTGATCCAGCTGGAGTGCAGGCTGAGAATAGCGCTGTCATGACTGGATCACGAGATCATCAGTCATGCCCTCTCATACCTTACGCACACCACGCCCACTTACATCAGATCACATCAACATGTCAGCCGGAGGGATACCGAGGGTCGTTGCTTTCGATTTAAAGAATTTCTCAAAACAAGATGGCAAAAGAATAGCGCTTTGCAAGACATGCAACGTTAAGATCGCAGACAGCCAGACGACAACCTCCAATTTCGTCCGTCATTTGAAGAGCCATATTCTGCCCGTAAGTGCTTGTCAATTTGTTAATGTTATCTGGTTAGCTCGTTCGTAGTTAGCTAGCTAATGTAAGTTAAAGTCCCCGTGAAATCAAAATTGAACCTATTTACTTTGTTAGCGCATATTACTAGTCTTGTGGTGAACAATTAATCCGTGCAAGTGAATATATATTAAAAAAATGTTTTACCTTAGTAATCTTTAATCAAAATCTGAAAAGTTACTTCCGGTCTGGAACGGTTTCTTTTTCTGATGACGTAGGTTTCACGGTTTGGGTGGGGAAACGCTTAACCACTCCCCTCAAACCGTTAGTTTGCTATGAGCGAGAGATGGAGAGGAGGAGCGCTAGAGTAAAACCCTGCCCTCTGTTCAATATTCCGTTTCACTTGGAAATACGTCACAGCACTGGAGAAAAATCGTTTGCAACTTCCGGTTCACGGGGACTTTAAAGGAGAACACCGGCGCAAAATTACACATTGTTACCTAGTCAACCGTTATCTGAGATTTGTTTTCATGATTGCCGAATGTAAATAGTTTAATCTATAAAAACAGTTTAGCCTATAACGCTAGTATAACGGTAGTATAGGGCATAGAGTAATGACAAATAAAAATCGCTTGTTATTACCACAAGGCTCAAAATAGCCCCACACTAACATAATAAGTGTCTCTACATTCAAAACGAAGCATTGAGAACTTTGTCAGAGTGTCCATACAGTTTAATAAGAAGTTATTTTATACAGACAGTCAACTTCGCGAATACAGGAAGAAGCTCAGGGAGTTCAGTTTTCCTGTAGGAACCCCATAGCAATACTGCCCTACAAAGGCAAAGCGCAGTAACTACACATTTGGTCAAAAATGAGTTAAGACTTGTAATGGGCTTTATGACATGTGTTCTGTCTTGTGAAAAAATATCTGGGTTAAATTATGTCCCATTTCGGAGATGCATTACCACATAATCTACCCATAACATGTTTTACTGCCTATAACGTTCCGGAGGGAGGATTTCTACAATTTGCTTGAACAGTTCCATTTTATTCTGAAAACAAATTTTAAACACACACACCAGTCAACAATAAATCAGGTTTATATTAATATATTTTCTTAAATGCATTTTAATAATAAAAATATACTAAACATTTATTTTTTATCAAACTTGACTGGGAGTAATTACTGTGAGTAAGTGAGTAATGTCTAATGCTTTTTGAAAACTTAAGGCTTTTTTCATAAAACAAGTCAGGACATCATCTCATTTTTGTATACATTTTTATTTCTTTAAATCAGTAAGCTAGTAAATGAATGCGTCATTGTACCCAAATACACTTCTGAATGCGCCTCTGTCCATTTCAAACCAAACTGATACCCATAAATGCACGTTTAGAAGAGTTTCAATTGCATGGGACGGGAGGGAGTAGCCAGCTAGCTCTCTGTTTTGTTTGAACATCAACAGAAGTGATGTTACCCCGCCATTGCTGATACATTTAAAACATTTAAAACATTTCAAATTGCTGAAAATTTAATACATTTCAAAAACTGTTGGCAGAAGTGAAAAATAAATTATTTTATGAAGTTAAAATTTTGTTTGATTCCATTATGTATTTTACTGAACATGAGTATTTACAATGCAAATCCAAATTATTGTAATTTACTGGCAAATACTTATCTTGTCTTTTCACTTTATTAAGATCAGATTCTGCATGTAAAATTACAATAATAAGGTGACTTGACTTGCACTTGACTTGACCTACTACAAGACTTGACTTGACTTGACTTGACATAGCCTGTGACTTGACTTGACTTGACTTGCCCCCCAAAAAAATACTTGGGACTTACTTGAGACTTGACGGTTAAGACTTGAGACTTACTTGAGACTTGCACATGTGTGACTTGGTCCCATCTCTGCTATGTTGTATTCTAAATATAATATTGAAATTTGAAACTTCCACATCATTGCATTCTGTTTTTATTCACAATTTGTACAGTGTCCCAACTTTTATGGAATTGGGTTTGTAAATAAAAAATAAAAATAAAATCAATGTTTTCGGAATTTAGGCATCACAACATTATAATGAACAATATGAAACTTCTCATTTTGAAATTTGCTAAAAATATATATTTCACATCTTTTTTGTATTGATAATGTTTTAAGATTTAAGTGTTTAAGTGTTAGATGACATGGGTCAGGAAATTAACATGCACAAATTAAACTCTGAAAGTCGAGTATTGAAAATGATCAGGATAGAGTATTGTAGCATTTAGCATAGCATTTATATAGTTATTTAGATTATTTTGTGTAGTCTAGTTAGTTATTTAGTAGCATAGTACTGCATCAGTTATAGCTTCAAGTTAGCGTAGATTTATCTGTATTTAGTGCAGTAGTCAGGATGGTAACAGAATAGAGGTGAAAATGGGCTAATCCACACAGGTCTCGCTGAAAATCGACGCAGTGCCAAACATTGCTCCTCCTGCATGGACACCACCATGGATGTGTGAGTAATCATGTATATTTTAATTATGGTAAGGCTAAAGTTAATCCTCTGGGGTTGACAAACGCGCCAGCGCATTTTGCTGGATTTTTTCACATAGTGGCAAAATATCAATAAGAATATATGCCTAGAGAGGGCACGCTATTGACATCAACTCAACAAAACTCATCAGATGCCGATCGCAATGCGATCGTTAAGACCGCAGTTTGAGCCAGTGGTTTGAATTACAATGGCCCTGTGTCCACAGACAATTCACCCTCCTCCACTTCAGGTGAATGTGGAGGAGAACAGTCCTCGACTTCAAATGACCCCCCTGTTGCGTCACTCCAGTCACTCTCCATTTTAGAGTCTGACAGCAGCTGTCACTGCAGGTCTCAGGTGGAGTTAGGCTCTGACCAGGGGTTTAGTTACCCTTTAAAGTGAACGCAGCCATGTGTCTATCATTAATTTTGTTGTCAAAACAACAAAATATAGCATTAATTGTAAGGAATCAGAATTAATAGCCTATGTATTTAATTCGGTCAGGACTAAAAGACTATCCAGTGTTATTTTAAATTGGATTGCTTTAATTGGGTTCAGTTTCTGTAGTATTTTTGACGAACTGAAGGTGCTACTTTTTTTCAATTTAATTCAAAGACTGAAATCAAACTTCCATGTGTTGCATAAACTATTAACAAAAAAAAAATTACCCCATTGTAAAAACAAACATTTAGGTGAGATCAATGTGATAAAAAAAATGTCTAAAAATTGCTAACTGATATTTATCTATCTATCTATCTCTATCGATCCTGTTTGATCAACGCGTGTGACTGTTCTGACTTTTCAGCATCAATTTTGAATCTTGCATCAAAATCCTGTCTATTCAGTGTATGCATTTAGTGTATAGTGTACCTAAAATAAAGAGTTTTATATACAGGTTTGCGGCTCTTAATTTATTTGTATTAATTGACCACTTGTAAACTTGTGTCCACTGTTCTTTTTTATAAACAGAGGATTTGAATTACATCTATATTCATTATAGTCTAATCGAGAATGGAATCAAAACCGAATCGCGAATCGAAATCAAACCGAATTGAGAGCTTGCGAAATGAATTTGAACATCTGAATCAATACCAATCAACCATCCCTTTAGCAATCCATTGGTATCACATCTTATGATTTCCATTTAAATGTAGTTAAAAGTGTTCCATTAAAAGTGTTACGGAGAGTCAATAGAAGAGTGCTTGTTTGTGTGTGTGTGTGTGTGTGTGTGTGTGTGTGTGTGTGTGTGTGTGTGTGTGTGTGGCTGCCGTGGCCTCATGGCCCAGTCTGTCTATAGGGTGATAAGAATCGCCCCATGATCCAAAGCTTATTGCACATGACGAGCAAGGGTGGAGATGATTATGGCTCTTTCACATGCCAGCTGCCACGTGGTGAGGTCGCAAAGCTTGTTTTTTTTTTTTTTTTTTTTTCACTCGCTAATCGTAGGAAACAACTGCAGCCTATTGATTTGCAATTAGCCTCTGCTCTCAGCTCACACACGCTTCTGATACTTAGAGGGGCGAAGAGCACGGATGAAATCAAAACAGCTTTATTTAGCATGTTCACTCCTGCTGTTAGGATTAGCCACTGTTTGCTGGTTGCATTGTGACTGATTGCAGCCCATAGCCTACGCCGCATAGTCAGTGTCTATCTACTTAACTATTTTTCACTCAGATATAGGCCAACGCCACAATAGGGAAGAGAATACTTCAATTTCATTCCACCTTTAAGAATTACCCATTGAAAATGTGTTAAATGCTAATCAGATAGTTCATGATAACCAAATGGTAAATGGTGGGTACGATGCATCAGACATCCATCCTACTTATTATCAATGTCAGACACATCAGTGCAGCTGCATCTCTAATCAGTAGCTGACAACAGACACAATGAAATATCAGCATTGACACACCATCTCAGACATTTTACATATTTATAACAGGCCGGTCCCTCTCTGCCTCCTTTTCAAAGGTTCATCGCATGCTACACAATGAAAAGCTCATAAGTATTTGTATTTTGTATGCAATTTAAATGAAATTAAATAGTAAAACAACACATTAATTTTGCCTCTGTGAGCTCACTGTGCTATAAAAACTAAATTAAATATTACATGTTTATTTAGCTTTAACAGATCGCACAGTTTGAATCATTCTAAATTACAGCTTTTCTCTGGGAAAACGACTACTTTCCTCTGCAGAATCTATTTAATTATGAAAGTGAACGAGTACGTTACCAAGGGAATATTACAGGCCAAACAATCAAATAAACCAATAACATCAGCTAAGCCCTGCCAATGGACTTTCAGGATGTCAGATATCTCATAATCTGATTGCTGTGGGAGCAATCTAAGATATTTGATGTTGCTGCAAGATCTGACTAGATTCACAACACTGGCACATATCATGTTGTCGTGAGGATTGTGGGGGTATATTGAAAAGCGCATCACTTTAATGTGAACTAAGCAGTAATTTGTTACACGTATAGATTTACAGCTAAAGAGACAAAACAGTGAAGGTTGCAGGATGCATTTCATATACTTTGAGAGGGGTCGTGCATCAGCTGACCAACTATAGCAGTTGCTGATTAACAGCTTTCTCTGTACATTATACAGCTCCTTGGTGTATCCCCTAACAAAAAATACGTGCACTGTGTATAAACCAGTGTTATTTTAGTATTTATATGCTATTATAGTATTTATTAATTTTGAAGTAGATTTTATTTTTTGAGTATTTATTTTAATTTTAGTAATTTTCTTATCTGCTTTTGTCATTTTTATTCGTTTTTTAAATTCCTATATAGATTTGATTTCTTTTTATTTAAGTATCTAACATATTTAGATGTATTTTATTTATTTCCAAAAACTATATTTTTTATATATATATAGTTTTAGTTAACAATAACAACACTTATGAATCTTGTAAGATGTGAGACCACTACATAGTCTGTCAGAAAAGAGCACTTGGCTTTTTGTTGTTGTGTTTATCTTCCTCTGTGAAAGAGAGATGCGTTTCCTGCCTGATTGCTTTGTCAAAAACAGGCCATCTCCACCTCACATCCTCGTGATCAATCAATGAATATTTCATATGCCATGTGAAGTAACACATTAATTATTGACAGGGTCTCTTGCATAATGTCTAACCCAAAATGCAGCATTTTTCACCAACTGAAAATTGTTCTTTTAACACCAGCATAGAGTCAGTATCAACATGAAAGAATCCTATAATTTAGGATTCCTAAAATCCTAAGCGATTGTACACACTGTTTAGAAAGACAGTACCAATGGTGATGATTATTAATTTGAGTGTGTGGGTGAAATTGTGTGTGTCTATTAGGGTGTGCAAAGCAGACAGTATTTGTGTCTATATTTGATGATTTGATGATTTGATGATTGAGGGGGGGGGGGGGGCAGAAGTTTTTCAAGTTAAATTACTTTATTTGTACCCGAAGGTAGATTTTGTATTTGTATTTGTATTCGCCCCCTTGTCGGGTTCTGACGTGTAATGGCGTAGCCTGAAAGCCTAGTACTGAATGGTTCAATACGAATACGTGTATCGTTACACCCCTAATATTTAGTATTTTTACCAAGTCAAGTGGCAAGAAAACTGACTTGTTGTCCACAACATGAAACAACATCGGTGAAAGCCATTTACAAACATTACTAGGCAACCAGAAGTGGGAACACCAAGCGACCAAACCGCCAGCCACAGGCAACATGTAGCAACAAAGTCTAGTAGTGTGAACGAAATTTAACACATTTTTATGATAAACAAAGTCAGTTACTATGACATTTTCTAAGACTATAAAGGCCGTTCAAACCAAGGACAATAACTACAATAACACGATAAAAATTATTTGAAATGTAAAAGATGCAGAGTTCACACCACAACTATAACGACAATGAAAGAGGAATGATATCGCTGGAATCACTTTCAGAATTTTTTTTTTTCAGATGATGAATGATAAAACCATTGACAGCCATCCTGCTTTAAAGATTTTGAGAATTTAAAGCAGCAGACGACAAAACTTCAGCACATGCTTGCTTATAATAAACAGTTTGTACGTTGATGTGGATGCTAGTTGTCATTATAGTAAGCTTTATAGTTATTGTTCTTAGAGCGAACAAGCCTATAGTCCTCACAAAAAAACAAGTAGATACGGTTTCAGTCAGAATAAAGTGTGTACTTGACAAATTATTGCTTTAGTTCAACTGAAATACAACTGTTCACTTACTGAAACAGTATACTGGTGTTAAAGGTCACAAGTCAAATGCAAAATTCCATCGACTATCATCAACTGTGTAGCAGTTTATGAAGCACAGCTAGCTCTGCCTACAAAACCAACAAGCTGCTTTCTGTTGGTCCCATGACCAAATCAAACTTGTTTAGAAATCTGCACAGGGAAATGTTACTACTTAAATGTATAAACCAACCATGCCAACTGCAGTGATACATGAAAGCTTTAAAACCAACAGAAAGTTTGCACAAACAACCACAACAAAAATCAATGGCAGTTCTCTCATCATGGTACAGTACATTTCAAACTATTAGCCTAAGTGGTCAATTAACATGTACTGTAGGCATTTCAAATATCACTCACCACTCTGCTGAATGCACTTTTAGAAGTATAACAGCAGCCCAAAGGGCTTCTTACCTTCTAGAGCTGCAGTGTTTTACCACCTTCCAGAGGCCCAGCAAACTCCATCAGATGTGAGCTGTGATGGCGAGCATCATGGGTAACAGGAAGTGATGTTTGGCTTATGGGAGCAGCTAAGGAAAAGGATCATGATAAAGAGATGGCTCTATCCTTGGAAAAAAAAACTACACACACAAGGTTGTTTTGATCTCTTCTATGTCATTAAGAGATTTAATGAATGTTACATAACATTTTAGCAATGGAGATTTATGGAGAGCGTCTGCCTTCATGCATCTGAGTCATCTGTTTAAACAAGCCTTCATTTATTTTATGCAAAATGAAGAGTAGTTTGACCCATGAAAACAGACAAAGCAATCAAGGTAGTTTAAAGCAGTCTAGTTTCTCCATGAATCATTCTAGACAACCCAATTAATTAGATACTATAAAAATTATGCAATTTCTGATAGAAAACATGAAGAATACCCCGCAGACAGATTCAGCATCTCCCCAAATTGAGTAAACCCCTCACATTTCAGAAAACATTTTAGAATATCTTCTCAAGGGACAATACATGCAGAAATAAAAGTTGGATATATTTTAGAGTAGTTAATGTGCTTCTTGTATAACAGTATACTGTCCTCTGAAAATAACTTAAGCAACAAAAGTACATACTAAAAGATAATAGCTGTACGTCGTTACGTCGTGTCCTATACATAATTTGTTCTGCTTGACAGTACCATACAAATTTGTGTATCTTGCATTAGAGCCGCTAAAATTTGTGCTTTGAGTACAGTTCTCTCATACTGACTATAGATGTTCAACATGGCACCTTATGGCAAAGAACTCTAAAGATTTGAGAATTACAATTGTTGCTCTCCACAAAGTTGACCTAGACTATAAAAAGATTGGTACTGTAACAGCCTGAAATTGAGTTACGGTACAGGCCAGGGTCAAACCGAGGTTTTTCAAGGCCTCGCAGTCGCAAGGGTCAATTAGAGAAGTTGAGTCCTCGTGCTGTGCGTCAGATCCAGAAGCTGGTTTCATAAACAGACGCATGAGTGCTGCCAGCCAGCATTGCTTAAGATGTTGCAGAAGCGGAAGGTCAGCTTGTCAGTGCTCAGACCATACGCCAAACACTGCCACAAGACCGTTTGGATGGTCGTCGTCCCAGAAGGAAGCCTCTTCTGAAGCTGGCTCATGAGAAAGCCCGCAAACAGTTTGCTGAAAGCAACCTGACCAAGGGCATGAATTACAGGAACCATGTCCTGTGGCCTGATGAGACTAAGATAAACTTGTTTGCTGAAATGTGGGTGTTTTTTTAGACACATTTACGTTCTTGTTTCTATAATGTGTAATCATAATTCCATATGAATATGATGCAAGCTTAATTTAATATGATGGAAGCTTAATACCATATGATGTTTGCTTAGTTTGTTATGCATATGAAACAGCATTTAGCTTATTTAAACAAGAATATTACAATACCATGTACAGGTGTTTAACATACTGTTTATTCAAATTAAGTCTTAAAAGTGCAATATGTAACTTTGCTTCTAAAATGAATACTTTTTTTTATTGCCTATCAGTGAAGGGGTTGTAATCACACATTACAATGGTCCACTTATCGAGTTTTGCTATTACCTCTGAAGGCCAGTAATCCTATTTCTATGTGAAGTTTCCGGGTCGGTTTGTCTGTGAAATCCATCGGATGTGACGTGCATGAACACTCCCGAGCCTCTCTCCTTTAGAAAACCACAACCATCCAATTAATTTCCCTTAGACAAAATCAAGTCCCGCCCCACATTTTTTTCTTGTTCGAGAAGCCGTTTCACTCAGATATGTCATAATAAGGAATAAAAGACATTACATAACATTCATGCCAACTTTAAAATGCTATTTTTTATTATTCTTTTTTTTTTTATCTAGATCTAGTTATTGGAAGACACTAAACTGCCAAAATAATCCCTTTAACACAATAAGAAAAATGCAGATACCAGAGACTTAGACAAGTGGTGTCCTGTCATCCTTATT
The DNA here is from genome assembly GCF_016745375.1 of Pimephales promelas. Next base: position 16,912,972 of record NW_024121432.1, on the reverse strand, counting down.
GATGAATGTGTTTTTGTCCTTCTGTTTTGTTTGATTCCCACTTCTAACTGCTTAATTGTTCCTGTGCCTTCTATTACCTAGAACAGTTTTTGTATTGAAATGCACAAGGATGAGCTTAATCAAAATTGGTAGCCTGTTGCTGCTTATGCTGATTTTGCCAGGGGTCTCATCAGGAGACAGAAAGCAGGAGTTTATCACAGTAGGGTGCACATGGAGACTGTGCATGTATATGAGGCAGATGTTTATCAGTATTCTCCAAAATTGCAGAAGAGAACATCAGTTGATAGTAACTGTGCTATCAGTAGGCTAATGTGTGTTACATGTGTGTCCTGTGTTTCCCCCATTCTTTGTGTATTTGGTTCAGTCCTGTTTCTATTTTCCCGCTCCTCGTTACGGTTTAGTTCATTCACCTGTTTACCTGTCATTATCAGTTCATTTGCCTCAGCTGTGTCCTGTTTCCCTGATCTGTTCCCTGTCTATTTAAGTCTGTTCCTTGTCTGTCGTTGTTGCTTCATGCTAGGTTGTTATGTTTATGTTTCCTCAGTAGCCTGTATAAGCTTATTCTAGTTTGATTAATAAAACTGCTGCTTCAACCAGCCTGTGACAATGTGTGCAGTTACTCAGTCGCACAATGATCTCACAGTATGACAAATGAATATGTGTATTAATAAACAGCATTGTTGCAATGACCTGTGAGATGTAGTATGAAGACCCTATGGATATGTTGTAATCTTGTCCTGAATAAATAATCAAGTCTGATTCAAATACACAGAGTGTATATATACTGTATAAATATATACCTCAAAAGTTTGGTAACATTTACATTTTTTTTATTTTTGAAAGCCAAGGCTGCATTTAATCAAAAACACACAGTAAAACAGTAATATTATGAAATATTATTACATTTTTTACATTATTACATTATTGATTTGCCTGCTCAAGAAATATTTATGATTATTATTATCAATGTTGAAAACTTTAGATACTTTTGCTGCTTAACATTTTTGTGGAAACCATGATACCATTCAAACATTTAGGGTAGATAAAAAGTGAGAAAAATAAATACTTGTATTACTTAAGGATGCATTAAATTGATCATAAGTGAAAGTGAAGACATTTTTAATGTTATGAAAGATTTCTATTTAGGCAAATGAATGCTTTAATAAATGTATTTAATGCAAATATACTGTTCATTGAACTCTACAGACAGATTTTGAATGTACAGAAAGAAACATAAATGGCATTTTATAGGCACTAATTATACAATTATACAATTTTTCTTTGTTTTTCTAAGTAGCCTAATTCAATCTTGTTTTTGGATGGTTAGATGTTTTTTTTTTTAATGGAAAACATAATTAAGAAACTGAATTTTGCAGGTGGAGGCAAATCTGTAAAACAAAACCTTTCTGAGAACTGCAGAGCAAAAAAATCACAGATCAAAATCTCCATTTAGTCCACTGGAATTATTTTACTTTATTTATGAACTTGGTTTCACATCTTGTGAAATGAGACGCCACTTTTCATACCATCTACACACTGTCTCGCAGTGGGAAAGCTCCGTCTCACACTCTGTCATCTGTCCTATGCGGAATCCTGGCACACTCTTCTCACTTCATTCTCAGAGCCGGAGGGGGGAACAGCGGACATCTCAGCTCAGGCGTATCATGGTTAATGCCACATGTGGTGCTGCAGCAGCCCTTGCAGATTTTGACAAAGAAGAGGGAGAGAGAGAAAGAGACCAAGAGAGGATGAGAGAGGGTTTAGCGGAGTCTGGAGAGCTCTGGCAACCCCAGCATGGGCAAGTCTCCCTGTACTTGACAGCTTGCCCACACCGCTTCAACATAACCTTAGCAGCTTTACTGAGATTTGCTCTCCACGGGTTTCAGTTCATTCGTATGCTCAAGAATCCAACACACCTCTTATTCTGCTGCGATGTCAAGGGGTTAGGACAGAGAATAGTCTCTTGTTGAGAGACTCAGACTTGTAATGGGGTTTGCCGCACATTTTTGTATTTTTTTCTGTTCCCGAGATTCTTCCATCATGCAGACTTCAGAGTATGCCTTATTATCCAGTCTGCAAGTGCAACCCAGGCTCAATCGTGCACTCTCAGAAAAAAAGGTACAAAAGCTGTCACTGGGGCGGTACCTTTTCAAAAGGTACACTTTTGTACCTTAAGGGTGCATATTGGTACCTTTATGGTGCACCATGAAGGTACCAATATGCACCCTTTAGGTACAAAAGTGTGCCTTTTGAAAAGTGACAGCTTTTGTACCTTTTTTTTCTGAGAGTGTGTGGACTTTCTAGATCATCAAGACTGATGAATGAAAAGATGACTGATTAGTAAGACTAAAAGAAGAAGATTGACCGGTCAGAAGGGATTGATCAGTTTCTTTTATTCAGGCTTTTGGTAAGCTATACACTGTAAATAGGAATATGCTTTATACTCAAAAAAATTGTGGCAACAGATTTCAAGCAAAATTATTAATTAAATTTAACAAATTCACTTGCAAATGGTTCTATTTAGAACCAGAAATGGTTCCATGATCCCCCGCTTCAAATGGAACTCCAAAATGGTTCCATATAGAACCATTTTTTTGGTAAAAGGTTCTATTGGCCAAGTACGGAACCCCAGGGTTCTATATAGAACCCAGAGGAACCGTTTTTTTAGAGTGTATAGAACCTTTTAGGGGTTCCAAATACATAGCGCTGATATAACCTTTTAATATAGAACCTTTTCTTCTAAGAGTGTAGAATTCAGTAATAATTAATCAAATTAATTCCTTAAGTTAACCATTTAAAATGAGTAAAACTTACTACAACAACCAAAAAAACATAAATTTAAGTCACCATTATGGTGATCAGTGTTTGTTTTAGGTTTGTTTTAAAATTTCGGTTTTCTCCTTCCATGATTCTGCTTGTTAACATCAGGTGTCTTCAATGTTGGCAATATAAAATAAAGAGTTCTTAATTAATCTTTGACGTCTGTCTGTTAGTGAGATATTTTTGTTAATTTTTTTTTTTGGTGTAAACTTTACTCATTTTAAATGGTTAACTTTTAAGGAATAATTTGATTGATTATTACTCAATTCTAATTTGTTAAATTTAATTAATAATATTGCTTGTAATCTGTTGCCACAATTCTATTGATTAGATAAAGCATATTCATTTTTAGTGTAAACACTGAAGATGAACGTGACTTTGATAAATTGTCAAAGCAACAGCAGCCTGGTTACGTTGTATATGATGCGATATTTAAAAAACACGGCAAGTTAAAAGAATAACTTGTTAATTTTTGCCTTGCATCTCACTAATTTTGCATTTTTTTGCAGTGTGAATGGCTGCACAAAGCACATTATTGCATTCAATTGCACTGCATTTCCATTGTTTTTCTATTTAAACAATAAACATGAGCTACTTGGTAATACGTTTGACCGTTCATCATTTGAAGCATTTCATGACACGAAGTTGTAAAAATTTTTAAACTCAACTAAAAATATAACTTAAAATACACTTTTAAAGCCCATGCCTCTAAACCTTGCATTCGTTTTACATTCCAGTGCCCTACGTCTTGAATTTTTTATTTAAAAAAACATGTTCTTTGTGAATGGCCCATTACACTTGGCAGGACCCATGGCGATCAATAAATACTCATTTTAAATTATTTGTAGGGTTTTTTCTGCCCATTTGTGTCTGATGGCAGACGAAACTGTCAATTGTGATCGCAGTTTTGTCCATGGAAGTTAAACGAGACAGATTTCCTTTCTCTAAACCCATGCACTTCATCTAAATCCCACGTCTAAAGAAAACAAACAAACGGCACAAGCTGAATAAACAATGCGCTGCCACAAGTGAGGAAATCTGCTGTTTAACACCTCTAATGGAGACTTAGCATTAAGGGAAGTGGTGATCTTGCCCGCTCAGGAGGTTCACCTTTCCTGCAGGCTGAGCACAAGGAGCCCGTGTGAGGAGGAGGCACTGGAGGGCACTGCTGGCATTAGAGAGGCGGGAGGATTCAAGTCTTCAGGGCTCAGTGCCCAAATGCTGCTCCATATTGCTGCCTGGCAGTGGAACAGCAGCAGAAGGCATGCATGTGAAACGTGAGCGTGTTTGTCGCCACTCTGCTCCACACAAAGCAGACAGATGTCTTCATTATTGTAAGGAATAATGATGAAGGATCTGGATTATTATCTGGCAAATAAATAGGAAAATACAGATGGATACGAGCAGGAAACTGAAACACACATGCTCTCACACACTTATATTCAATAATGCCATGCTGTTATACCATTGTCCATCTGAAGGATCTTCACAATTTTGCACGTCCATGCCTCGCTGCCTGCAACGGTAATCAAACTAAAATGACACCCTTGAACAACAACAGAGTAAAAATAGAGCATTTGCTGTTTATAAACCTGCAGCACTAAGGCAGTGAAACAGGAAAGCAGAGAATTTTTGATATTCAACAGGTTTTCAACTTTGTTTACGTGATGATAACCTAGCCTTGAGAGTAAGAATCGGCAGACTATGCTGATTCATCAAAACATACTAAATCATTTAAGCCTCAACACAGAAAACATCATCTGAAAGAGTTCCAGACTAAAATACATGTTTGAGCTATTTTAACTCAAAGCAACTTGCACATGGGCTACTGTATATATTAAAATATGTTATTTTTAGAAAATTATACCAAAAAAATATCATTTTAAGGGCCATTGTTTTGTCTCAAAGATTCAATAATCAGAACCAGTAATGTGTTTTTTTTTTTTTCTAAGGCACGTTTATAAAAACTACTTAAATGTCCTTGAACAAAGGCTCATGGCTTAATCTATAAGTCTGTGAAACAAGGCCACACTGCAAAAGCCACAAACAGCAGAATGAGGTCCACTTCCTGTGCCAGTAAACTGATGGTCTCCCTTTTTTTGTATTTTTGTAGGTCAACCCGGCAGTTAGTTTCACCCTGGTTTCCTAAAAACCTAAAAGGGTTTTGGCTTTTTTGCAGAAAATAAGCTCTGTGACCAACAAAAGTTCATGATTCGCTGGCTGGCTGGCTGGCTGGCTGGAGACCAGGCTGATGATTCTTACACACAATCTTCAAAACTGAACAACGAATTCTGAGGCGAAGACGAAAAACTCTAAATCTAGGCTATAACCAGTCACATGACCAAATCACTCTACCGACAAATCATTCAGTGTATTTAAAAACATTTTCCCTAAAAAATGGAGTCAGAAGTTCGCAAGAGTGAGATTATAAACAGTGTGGCTGCAAAGGCGAACTAGGTGAGTTTTCGTTTTCGGTGTGATGGTGTTTGATATCCCTGAAACCTTTCTAGTCCCATTTAGCTACTTATTATAACCAACATTTTCAAGACAAGCAAATAGCCTTAAAAAAATCACGAGGGGGTATTTTGTTGTTACTGATGTATTTAATATTGTAGAATAAACCTAATGACCTGAAATGAAATCTGAAACAACCCTGATTTTGTAACTTTGATTAACATGCACGGCAAATAAATAAATAAAATACACGCTGCTCACACGTCTCTCACGCTTGCGGTGTGAAACGCCCGTTAGTCTGGATGCCATTCAGCGCAATTAGCAATGTCAGTGAGTCCGATTCCATGTGTTCCCCATGAGTCAACTCAGCTAATAATGAGCCATATCATTTGGCAGGAAAGTGACTGCTGAATACAAAAAAGACCTTTGTGACCCCGGATATTCATATTTAACACTAATTATGCATAATAATACAAGCTTAAAGTGTATTGGAGCATTCGTGACTTAAGTCAAATATTTAATTTAATTTCCATAATTTATTCACTGTCATGTTGTTCCAAACCCGTATCTTTTTTCTTCTTCTGTGGAAAACAAAAGATTGTATATTTTTACAATTCTTTAGTCCATACCATAAAAGTCAGTGGAGTCCAGAGTGGTTTGGACCCCATTGACTTTCATTGTAAAAACAAAAACAGTTGAAACATTTTTATAAGCATCTTCTTTTGTATTTTCTAGGCGACAAAAAGTCACACTGGTTCGGAAACAACATGAGAGGGATGACTGATTTTTATTTTTTGATTGACTATCCATTTAAGCGGTGTTTACACATAAAGTGATGTACAGCATCCACAAAGCATTAACTTTCAGTGAGAATTGGTGACATTTTTTTAAGTTATACATACCACATGTACTATTGTAATATTATTGATACATGTTATATATGAAGAGTTCAGATGCAAAAGCCTCTAAGTGCCATTTGAAATTTTGTTCTAGAATGACCATTTTTATCAAGCTTGTGTATTTAAGTTCAGTAATTTCACTTAAATGACAATAAATAGGTAATCTTCATTGCCATTTAAGTGAAATTACTGAACTTAAATATACAGGCTTGATAAAAATGATAATTTAGAAGAAAATTTCAAATGGCACTTGGAGGCTTTTGCATCTGAACTATACTAAATACAAAATCAACATTTCCTTTTCTTTATGTTTTTAGTTAGCCTTCAGCAGCATAGCCTAGCTTAGCATAGCTAAGTGGTTAAAAAAGCCCTTTCGATTAGCAACAACAAGACATACTGATCATGCACCACATTTCTGATTAGGCATTGAGTAAGGAGAGATATTATTTGCCATCTAGCGACAAACAGCACAGCGATCTGACCACCTCCAGCAATAAAATCACTGTCAGTGTGAATAAGGCGTTAAGTGAGTGAGCTCTTCACTCCCAAAATTTCAATCCTTCTTTATCTGCATATGTTGTAAACTAAGATCACAGCAGATGGTGGCAGAGAACAAGGCTGACAGCTGGTACATCACACCATACTCTTAAATAACAAAATATAATCATGTCTGTAGTGAGGAAAATTGAAACCGTGAGTAAAGAAAAGAAAACCCTCATCCATGGGTTAAAAATGCTAAATCCTAACACCAATGCAAAGAATTTATGCACCCTGGAGAACAACACAACATACCATTTCTGTCAGTGCTTTAGCTTGAAATTGTCATTAAACCTGCAATCTTGATTTCCTTTGTGGTCCTTAATTAATTAAAAATTCAAGCAGCCACATGACAGGTGGAAAACACAAAAAGACTCATATAATGAGCTGCCGTATATAAGGGACTTAATCAGGGGTCAATTTGGGATTTTGGATGTTGGGAGATCTGGAGGATATCACATGAAATAGCAAGATTTGACATCATCCCTCCCCCACCACCAAAAAAGCAAACCCTTTTGTGATAATTAAACATATACTTGTTAGGAAAAATATAAGTCAAAAAATAAATGCACACATGGTTCTTGCTTTAAAAGTAATAAACAAGCAAAATTGCTACAACACATTATTAGATAGAAACAGAGTGCATTTGAACTTGAAAGGTTGTTTTGAGTGAAAATACTCACTGAACAAAGACATAATGTGTACATTCATATGTTATATATAAATATAATATATTCATATTTATTATATAAAAAATAATAAAAAAATTAACTAACAGTTATATTAATTGGCACACAAAGCTTACAAATGCTTTGGGCATACTTTGTAACATATGTTCGCTCATTGTAAATGAAAGTTCTCAAAGGCGATCCATGCATTTTCTTGCTAAGATAATTGGTTGGTGTCTCAATAATTAAAGAGCCATTAGGGGTGCAAGTAACCTTGCTCTCCTCTCTAAATGACACCGTGATGTAGGTTTCGAAAACAAATCTATATATGGTGCCTTGGGCGTCAAGAACTGTATACTATTAGTTACATTTTGGCAACACTGAAACGTCTCCTATCATTTATGAATTAGAATATCAACCACTGAGGCACTTTTTCTGCTTCACTGCATGTACATTTTTTATTGTGTGATACATGCATTTATTCCTAAAAGGAACTGCTGTGTGCTGAATGATATGGTTAATAATAGCACATACGCATGAGTCAGATGGTTGTGTAAAAATATGAATGTTACAGTATATGTAGGGTGGAAATTGTGGAGAGGATTGCATATGAACAGCATGTCAACTAACATACATAATGAGCACCAGATTATATGGCCTAGTTATGATTATCATAAAGTGTCACTGTAATTATGAGTGACGTGCTTGGATAAGTAGACCTGCCACCAGCAACATGGCCATGTTTTCATTTTTTTCTCGGCCTAAATTAAAAAGACATTACTGTCTTTCTATGGGCAATTTGCTAATTTGGTGTAGCCTAATGCATTTAAAGTATATGCATAATATATAAAAAATATTTTTAATGCATTGATTAACTGTAAAAAAAATAAAATAAAAATAATTTTCCCAATTGTAAATAAAACAGATTTCGAGTACAATTTACAAGAAAATACTATTTAAATGTTTACTACACCAAATGTTTTTTTTGTTTGTTTTTTGTGCAAAAATGAGTGAAGCCTTTCACATGATTTAATATCATTGTCCATTGAATTTAGCTTGTTAGCATAGCAAATTTAGCCCCTGCTAGTACTGAAAAAAAAACCCAAAAAAGTACAAAAAAAAAAAAACTCAAAGGCCATGTATTCTGACTGTATACAATGTTTGTAAGCATCATTTTCAAGTATATTTCATTATAGAGGATGTTTTGGAGGGCAGCTGAGCAACTGCCACTGAGATAATGGATATGCTAAAGAATAGCCTTCTCAATATCACAGACATCCTTATGCGCCTGGCGTTGCTCAAGCGTTGTAACGCGACACCCGAAGTTCAAACAATTTCAACTTTGACCTCATTTGCCACTGACCTTTCAAAGCGCCAATATTACTAGACAATACACAAGATGTATGAGACATCCTTGCAATGACTGCTCCCACTTTGCCTCATGTATTTAAGAACATAAACCAGGACAAAATATTTTAAAACAGTCAAACTTCAAGAAGAAATTTCTTAAGAAGATTCAACATATCTTTTCTTTGTATATTTCTCAGTATAATCCTGCAGTAGTTTCATGAACACACGTTCAACGGATCCCTTTCTTCTCTCTACAATGCATCAAAAGCCATCCGCAGGACCTTTTCTGTTTCTGTTTTAAGCTCAGATTTTCACCGCTTACTGTGCAAGCTACACTTTCTGCTTTCTTGCTATAACAATCTGCTGTGTTTTCATGTGGAAGCCAATGAAATTAGCCTTAAAACTCTGGTGCAAGTCATGTAAAAGACATCATGTAGTGAATGCTGAAAATAAGCGCACACAGTAACACTTTGAGCAACCTTAGTGTTTAGGGCATTTTAATTTTCCTTCACTCCCCTGTAATTCACACCAGTGGGATTGGTTATGCAGTAAGAGCTGCCCTCTGTGACTCTGAAACCAAATGGATTTCAGTTGGATTTTAGTGTTTCTTTTCTTTTTTCTCATATTAGATAAATATGTGCAGTAGCTAATGTGTCCAAGGCAACATCAGAGAGCATTTATGTCCACAGAATTTTATGTCCGCACAGTCCACATAATTTTCCTTTGACCTGCTAATTAGTGTTAACCTTGTCCAATATATATATATATATATATATATATATATATATTTATTATATATATATATATATATATATATATATATATATATATATATATATATATAGGTACAAAGGTTACTAACATCATTTACGTTAACTAATGGGGTCATTTTGTAAAGTGTTACAGATTTTTTAAGTCTTCCCTGCTGACTAAAGCTACTGTACATTTATTTGATCAAAAATACATTAACAACAATAACAATGTGAAATGTTATTACAATTTAAATTATTTGAATATATTTTAAAATGTAATTAATTCCTGTGACGGCAAAGCTGAATTTTCAGCATCATTCCTCCAGTCTTCAGTGTCACATGATCCTTCAAAAAAATCATTCTAATATGCAGATTTGCTGCTCAAGAAACATATCCAATTATTATCAATGTGTCATTCAAAAGAACAGCATTTATGTGAAACAGATCTCTTTTGTAACAATGTTAAAGACTTTACTGTGACTTTTGATACATATAATGCATCCTTGCTAATATTAATTAATTTATTAAGAATTGATTAAAAAAGAAGAACAACATGTACTGACTCCAAACTTTTGAACTATAGTGCATAGTTTCTATATACTATATGCACAGTATATATTATAATCATCAAATTATATATTGAAATAATGAAATATTTTTATGAAATATATAAGAAAATAAATGAAATAGAAATAATAAGCATAGCAAAATGAAAAGCATGAAACCTGTTTCTATGAGGAGTCTTCAGGCCGCAGAACCCCGTGTCTGTTGTCCAGCAGAATCCCTGTGGTGTGTGTCCATCTGTTGCATCCCACCCTCTCTGGCCTCTCTGCTCCGTGCAATGCTTGCCTCTCCACCTGCACTTCATAAAAACACTCAATATGACCTTTATTGTTAAATGCATGTCAACACAGGGCTGAAGGTCAAAGATCACCCGAGGTCAGAAACCCCTCGTCTCAGGAGACATCTGAGAGGCCCCATATGGAGTTGCCATGGAGCCAGACTGATCAGAAGTGATCAAAACAGACAGGGTGTGTTCATGAGGGTGTATGATTAGAGTGTGGGGTCTGGATCTGAGGGTTTACACCGACCAGGATTTGGTGTCCAAAAGGGGCAATCGCCTCAGGGGGCGTTTCTCCTCCGGGCCTCTTAATCTATTAATGAATTCAATTACAACAGCCACAGCTTGTGGCACAAGGGGGATGAGGGATGTCAAACTGTCCCAGAAGTTCACCAGAGAGACTGACGCATAATCAGGATTCTCTTTCCCTAACAACCATCAGGAAGCAGAGTCAGAGAATCACAGTGTTATTATTGATAACTAAAACTATTAAAAAATGATATTGGTCATTGAAATAAAATAAAACAAAATATTAATATTAGATACAAATTTGAAATAAGTTTTTATAATTTGTATGTTCACTTGATAAACATTTATACATTTGCCAAAAACAAGCAAACCCAACCAAAGTAAGAAGTAACGCAAAAGTAATGTAACAGATTACTTTCCATAAAAATAACAAAGCAATTATTTTACTTTTTAGGGAGTAACACAATATTGTAATGCATTACTTTTAAAAGTAACTTTCCCACTGGTAGTGACCACTTTACATATAAAGGGGGATGATTGCACTGAAAACAACGATAAATAAAATAAAATGTGAATAAAATATTTAAAAACCTAAACCTAACCTAAACTTCCGCTCTTCATTTAGTTTTACTTGATGTAATAAAAATTAATAAAAACTATACGCAGGCATATTTAAAAAAACAAAAACTGACAAAATTACTAAAACATTATTTAAAATGAAAACAGAAAATCTAACAATAATAAATACTTCAAAACATTTATAAAAACTATAATAGTATCTAACGAATGATACTAAAACAGCTCTGCTATCCAGAGCATAGTGAGCGTTACATGAGCGCCCGGCGAACCCGTGGACAATTTTTAAATAGGCTCCTGTATGAATAAACCACAGATTTGAGCTTTAAACAACTACATTGTCGACTGAAAAACTATTAAAACTACATTTCGTGACACAATGACAAATATATTTTTAAATTTCGCGGCTTTTCAGTTAGCTGCTAACGTTAGCTTATTTTACCTAGAAGTTGCAAGAGGCGGGTACACTGGCCGACTCAGTCTCACACAAAATCCGCCCTTTTACCCATATATGGATTGGCCAGACGATGGTTGAGGCTAGGATTTCCCAAGATTTTCCAAGATGGCGCCACCCATACCCCCCATAAAACGGCTTCAAACCTGTTCTTCAGAGAGTCTATGGCCCGGAACACACCAAGCCGACGCCAACGAACTAGCGCTGATGAAAGCCAACTGTGTTGTCGCCTCTCGTCGAGGTAAAAAACTGCACTTGAACACACCGAGAGAACTGCAGCCGACTGTCAGCTAGAAAGTGCATTCTGCGCCTGCGTTTAATGAGCCAACTGTCTATTTCTGCAGATATATTAGTCTATATTCGTCATTCAAAAAGGAAAACTGACGCTGCCGGCTGCAGATACACATAACGTAAACAAAGCAGCGTGTGCTTACCGTTTTGAATATCAGTCCTGCTGAACACTTTCTTTATTCCACTCCGCTCATGTTTATATTGAAATATTCGCCAAGGAACACTCAGGTAAGAAGACGTAACATAAGAACAGCCTTCCATTTTTACCGTTTTGACTTCTTTGCTTGCTGTTTTGCGTTTATTCTCGTGCAATGACTCTTTCACTAAGCTGAACAGCCAATCAGAGTTCTCTCTTTCAACACGTCGAATCGCGCGAAACAAAGCCGACGAGGACTATTCGGAACCGTGTGTATCACACCGAGGAAACTTAGTTGGCCGACGCACAAAATCTGCCAGACGGCCGACCGTCGGCTTGGTGTGTTCCGGGCTTATGGGTGACGTCACAGACGCTTTGTCAATATTTTTTACAGTTTAGTGAGGTGGAGTGCTATCATGAGTGTTTTTAGCACTTGGCTAAACTAGATTGCACGTGGCTAATGACAATGATGAAAGTTTTTGCAAATAAAGTCACAATACTCCACAATAACTCACGCAACTGTTATTGAATTATCACCTAAATAGTAACAAGCAAAGATCACCCATTTCATCCTTTTTTCAAGTTCAGAGAACATCTCGTTATCTTAAAAAACTGCTGATAGAAAACAAGTGAACAATTTTTGCACAAAATCTGCCAACACAGATTTCATTCTCTTGGAAATTATCTTTAGACCTTAGGGTGGCGTTGAGAGAAAGGGTCATTTAAAGAGTGACAGTGCAAATGGATGAGAGCTGATCCAGGGAAAGATGGAGGCGCCCCCGCGGCCCAGGAGAGGCGCTGATTTATGAGACCTGAGGGGGGAACAATGCTAACCTCAGCCAAAACTCCCGATTGACACCACAACCACAGCCTTCTTGAGCCCTTACCCTCAGGCAGAAAAGTGAAAAACGTCAACCCCGAGGGTTGGAGGAGCCAGCGCCGAGACGGGAGAGATGTCTCTCTCACCTGGTTCTACTCCCACATTATTCCATCTGTTTCCAAACACACACACACACACACACACACTAAAAGCAGTTCCAATATGCACATAAGCCATTACAAATATGCTTAATATGCAGTATGAAACAGACTGATTAGTGTCTCCTTTGCCCTATAGCATTAGTCCTCTAAGGAACGACATTTGAATCCTGTTTCATAGGTCCTGCGTAGGATGGAAAACAGCAAGTTCATTTTTTAAAATGCACAACAACATTGCTATTTTCTCCCCGTTGATTGAGAGGTGGTGAGAAAGTGCATGTTTTTGAATTTTTTTGTTGTTGTTATGTCATCTTACGTAAGTGTACAATACACGACTAAAATCCAACGTTCAAACCACATTTTCCACATTCAATTCTATCAAACTGGCAACAAGAATATGCTGCAACAAAAAGCACTTGAATTGTACATAAGTCAAAACATTTCTCAGCAAAACCTAGTGTTCTTGTTATTTAATGCAGGCAGCCTGTTAAGCTTTAACTGTTTCCTATTGTCATTCATTCATTTTATTAACACAAGTCGTGCGATATCACTAACTGCTTTGATATAAAACTAATTTCCGTGGAGGCTTTTATTCACACTCAATGATCCAGACTAATTAGGACAAGAAGACAAGAACAACCCAAAAACAGCTATTTCATACCTCTGTCACGCATGTCCATTATTTGCACACATCTTCAACAAACCGTGAAAAAGGCTCCAGCAATTTCCTGGGATGGAATGAACCATAACAAGCGGGTTATTTTTGATCACCATTTAGAAACAACGAAACAGAAGGCAAAGTTATAAAAATGAAGCACTTTTACTGAATGTAAGAGATGACCCTGTAAACACGCTAAATGAAAAGACCATGATTTGTTCCTGATTAGACTGATTAGACTGGGGACAGACGAGAGGGTTATAAATAACTATGAAAAATAGCATCATAGTCAGATGAAAGGTGCACACTTATGGCTATCATTCACATTTATCAGCACTTGAGCCTTTTTTGTGTGGCATGGGAGTGTTTAATTGAGCATACTACTAGCTTGACTGCTTTTATGTATACATGGACACAGCCAATCTAATTACATTATACCATTAAAAAAGGCATGGATGTAATGATAGTGTGCATTCACATATATAGTCTACTCTCACAACGATTTGGTTTTCTAATCTTCTGTTTAAGACTGTCTGCACTCATTGTGTCATTTTTTAATATAATCTGATCCGTTTGTTCAGACATTGAAGTCAATATCAGCTATTTCATACCTCCGCACACAGCTATTTCATAATGGCACGCATGTCCATTATTTGCACACATCTTCAACACCTTTCATATCCAGTGTACTACAGTAATGATGTAAACATCAACACAATGTCAGCAGACTTTCTCAGATTTAACAACTGAATGGTGCCAGCAAGGACAAAAGGTGTGTCTAATATCTCGGCACAGCTATAGACAACTTTGCATAACTTTACAAATGCATTGTGTCTCGAATGAAAATTTTAAACTGAGAATTTTATTTTATTTTAATTGAATTTCAAGATTTTAATACCGGATTTGAAAAATCAAACCAAATGTGTTTTGGATCAGGGTTTATAATGTTGAGTTAGGCCAGCATCAGATTCCTGCAAGCCAGTAAACTGTGTGTATGTGTGTTTGCACCTTTATGACTAAATGGTGATGATGTGTTATGAGTGAAGTGACACATCGCTCTGAAATCGACCTTGTTTCTGATTATCAAACGGAGCCTTGTGCAGCTGAGCTCTTATCCAATATCCTGGCCGGACTGTCAGTGATGTAAGTATTTAAAATTAACTTATTTTCTTAATGTCTAGGGACATATCAGGGAAAATTTATGATTAATTGAAATAAATGTTTTGCATACAACTCCTTTAAAAGTAAAAGTAAGTACATTCATGCATAATTGAAAAAATTAAGTTCATATAACACATTTTTTTTCTTCAATTGCACATGAAGTGTATTTACTAGAGTACTTTTGAAGAGGCAATGGGTTTCCTCAC
This sequence comes from Pimephales promelas, assembly GCF_016745375.1. Next base: position 16,897,942 of record NW_024121432.1, on the reverse strand, counting down.
TTTTTTAAGTTAAGTCAACTGATCACTTTTTACAGAGATTGATAATAAATCTAATGTATTTCTAATGCATGGATGTGTGTCATAAAACAATAGATCAACAAACAGGTACAGCATCCTATCCCTTCTTCATATATTACATAGTTTTCTAGTTATTTACCTAGCTTGGCTAATGAATCTGAGGTCTCACACATTTACAGAAAATATCTTGCATCATTGTTGAAAAATATTGAGTGTCTCTTATTTAACCGAGGAATACGCTTCACTGCTGTTCGTCTTGCAGAGGCTAAGCACCAGTCTGTTAACATAGCATGTCTGTTGTCAGATGTATTTACTTTCATGTTAATTTATTTGAATGTAAATATTGTGAGTCGACAATGCACTTAAGTACCTCACTGAGCACCAAGCGTGACTGTATGTGAGTGGGTGAGACAATTAAGTCTGATTGGAAGTTCGTTGAGCATCTATGCCGTTTCAAAAGTCAGGTTAAATGAAGTGTGCAACAACTCTATAGATTGAAAAGCATGACTTCCTACGCACTCTGTGCTAGAGAAATGTGTCTGGAACTGAGCAGTGCTGTCTGTGCAAGTTTACTTTGGGTTTCAGACAATTCAATTTGTCTGACTACTCTGTGGTTGAAATCCAGTCGATTCAAAGGGATTCTATGTGATAAGGGTTTTTTTTTTCCCACACAGATTTCGCAACGGTTTCAAATTGTTCATGTGAATTTGCTAGGCTGACCAAAAAAAAAAAAAAAAAAACCTGCTTGGTTTGAAATGTATGGTTTGGTTGGTTATAAAGCACTGCTCACACATAAGTCACTATCAAATCTAACAGCTTTCTGTTGGTCAGCGCTGAATTCAAGTGACCAACATTGGGAACTTTATCATCCTAACGTGCACCTCCCGATCACACTGATTTCTATTGGAATTAATACATTTTGGCAGCAAAAGTATAGCTCTATAGACTTTCGTTTATAAAAACAAATAACTTGATGCTTGTAAAACGTGTTCTCAGTGTAGCGTGTCAGGCATGCACTGTCTGGTCTCTTCATGGTTACCTTGTCTCGTTTATTACGTTTGAGGTTGTGATGAATAGGCTACACCACTGTATCATTTACAGACTACAAGAGAAGTGTCTGATGGTGAAGAGATTGCTGTAGGCTTTCATGATCAAAAAAGCAAAATTATGTCATGATATAATAACAGAGGAATGGGACTTTCCCAAAATGTTACCCATACAGATGGTGCTGTTAGACACATGACAAGGCAGAGCACTAATAGGAAGCCGTAGCTAAACTACATTGTTTTCATTATAACAAACATAACTATAACAAAAGGTTCATTCTGTTTAGGGTGTCCCGGACTCCAAGGTCATTTCACTAGATCTAAAAATTAGGGATGGGCAACGATTAATCACAATTAATCGCATTCAAAATAAAAGTTTGTGTTTACATGATATATGTGTGTGTGGTGTGTATAATTATTTTGTATATATAAATACTAACACATGCATGTATATTTAAGAAAAATGTGTTCTTAATATATCAAATATTTTTATTTGCACATAATATTAATTATGTATAAATATATATAAAGTATATACATGCAAATATTTCTTAAATACTGTATATACATGCAGGTGTGTGTATTTATATATACAAAATAATTATACACACCACACACACATATATTACGTAAACACAAACTTTTCTTTTGGATGCGATTAATCGCGATTAAAAAAATACACTTAAATTGTGAGGTTGATAATTCATGGTAGTTCATGTAGTTGAAGAGTTACTTATAGTCAGGAAAATATCTCTTGGGGAACATCTACCTAAAGCGTAACACTTTACTTGAAGGGGTGTGCATAAGACTGACATGACACCTTCATAATCATGACATGACACAAGGTTTTATGCATAACACCTGTCATTAAGTGTCATTCGCTCAATTCTGACATTTTTAAAGCAAATATGACATTGTTTGAGATGTCTTTGTCATGACAACATTACTAAGGCAACACAACCTGTCATAAATATGTCATAGCAGATTAATTATCAAACTTAAAAAACACTTAGATTTATGGGTTAACATTACATTAAACTGTCAGGTAGCTGGTTTTGACATTGCCTGTCATAACATTTTAATAACAAATTCAATTTGTACCACTGTAGTTGAGGTCAAGAAAAATATTAGTGACACAGTTATAACAGCCTCATGACAGCCAATGTCAAAATCAAACAAATGACAGTTTAATATAATGTTAACCCATAAAGTGTTTTTTCTTAAGTTTGATAATTAATCTGATATGTCACGATTATGACATATTTATGACAATTTATGTTGTCTTAGTAATGTCAAGTTGTCATTACCAAGACACTGATAGGTTATGATGTATTGGTTTATGTCAAGTTGTCATTACAAAGACATCTCAAACAATGTCGTATTTGCATTGAAAATGTCAGAATTGAGCGAATGACACTTAATGACAGTTGTCATTAACATGCATAAACCCTCCTTCATATTCATGACATGTGTCATGTCATGGTTATGAAAGTGTCATGTCAGTCTTATGCACACCCCTTTAAGGGAAGTGTTACCAGAATGTCTAAAGTGGATCATAAAAATAAATTGTTACCCATAATTCTAATTCCAAATTCATTTGTATTTAATATATATTTGTGTCATGTCAATGAATGAAATGGACACCCACTGCAATTTAGAAAAAAGTGTAAATCATGTCTACATTGTGGTAAAACTAAATATAAATTGTAAAATATAAATATACTCATACAAATAAAGGCCTATTAATAATTATTTTAAATAAATATTAATATTTTAATAACAAATAAATGCAGTTGAAGACAAAATGTTGTTAATTTCAAAATTACTATTATTATTTACTGTGTATATATTTGAGTAAATTCGTAACAGAACGTTTAACCATCAGTTGATACAAGATAAGTCAACAATACACATTATGAGAGAAACCAACCAAGATATAATTTGATGCAATAGGTCCAAAAATAAGCTTCACTGACAAGTCTAGCCATTCACAGACAGCAGTAGCAACTATTTGCAGATTTTCACATTTTGCAGTCATTTTTTTCTAATAAATACCTTTAAAATGATGCAACCATGTGTCATTGTCACTTGTAGTCCTCAGTCAGTAAATTAAAAAAAATAAGAAAGTAATTAGGCACTCTGGTTAAATAAAGGTTATGTTAAAATCAACTAGAAGAGAATAAATGTCTGGGCTTAAGAAGTGAGCCAGAAGAATGCACAAGTGGCGGAGCAGCAGATGGCTCAGATCGGGCTGTGCTCGGGCTCGTTGTGTTTAAATAGATCATTGAATTGGGCCCTGGCGAGTTTGTCTCTTCATGGCTACGGTGTGTTATACCTCTTGATGTGCATGTTATATTCTATTGTTCGCACCGTTGGGTTTTTGTGCATAATTAAGAGGCATGTGGGACATAGGGCTTTGGGACTGAAGGAACAGAGGATGGGGGTCTTCTTCAGAACAGCTGAGCAGTGAGGAGACTCACTTCAGTAAATATGGCGAGCTGCCCTATCACGGCAAGCACGGTAAATTTAGCAGGCAACAGCACAAGACAACTCTGCAGGGAATGAAAGTGCAGAGGATGTTCTCTACATAGTGTACTGTTACTAGACAGTGATCACTTGGAGACGTGACAGCATCTCTGTGTGCCTGCGTGGGACAACCTCTGAACGGTTACATAATTGCTGCACTGCAGGAAAAGATAGAGATAGGTCGCATATATCTGTGGTTCAGTCTGCAATAAGACGCAAGGAGTAATGCAGAGTAGGACAGAGGACAAATGGACAACAAATATTAGGAGGATATAATATCTTGCACAGTTTTGCTATTATAAATGGAAAACATGACAAAAATTCACACAGAATGTGTTCTTGCATTTGAACATTTTCAACGGATGAACAGCAGCCACTGTTTACACGTGCTTGTAACAGTTGCCCCACCCCTTCTTCTGATTGGTCCACTGTTTTGAAACTGACATGGATTAGCTACACAGAGTCAACAGTTGAACATTTGACTTTAAATGACAATATCAAACAAATTCAAGTTAAATAAACAATAACTTACTGATATAAAAAGCAGACTCTTATTTTTCAGTAATTCAACAGCCTGTCATCAATGATTCCCTAAGTATTGTAATACCTATTGCAAGTTTAGAAGTTTTGACACTTATATCAAATGCTGCAATTTTCATAATTTATGAATTGAAAAAAAAAATAAAAAATGTTACAACCATTTTAATTTATGTGGAATTTACTATCCATTAATGTGCAAGATGTATTTTTTCCTTTCCCTATCCCATGATCATGGCAACATTTCAATACATAAGTGAGGATAGGAGCAGGCTTCACTCAATGTATATACTTATAAACTTTAAAGGGATACTCCACTTTTTTTGGTTTTAGGCTCATTTTACAACTCCCCAAGAGTTAAACTGTTGCGTTTTACCGTTTTTGAATCCATTCATCCGATCTCCGGTTCTGGCGGTACCACTTTTAGCATAGCTTAGCGTACATCATTGAAGTGGACATTACCATTAGCATTTCTCAAAAAAAAAAAAAAAATCTGCACTCTTCAGACTCTTCTGTAATAAGACTGATGGAAAATGTAAAGTTGCGATTTTCTAGGCTGATATGGCTAGGAACTATACTCTCATTCCTGCGTAATAATCAAGAAACTTTAGTGCGGTACCATGAGTGCAGCAGGCGTAATGATATGACACAGCGCCTTCACTCGGGGGAGTTATCTCCAAAAAAAGCGTAGTATCCCTTTAAGAGTGCTGGCCTGGATGAATGAACGCGTCAGTGCAAATAAAATAAAATAACATATGCATAACATTTCAATATTTAAATTCCTTACATCTATACAAAATTCAGCTTGCTCTTACAATAAAAGTAAAAAATTTTTTAAAAAATTGGCACAAATAGCATTTTTTTTTAAAACAGCTCAAGATGCACAATGGTCAACAACACGTTTAGTACGCATTTACATATACAGTTATTTGTTTTTTGCCCCGTTTTGAAGTGTATGCTTGGTTCGGCCTGGTGAACAAGATCAATGAGGTCATGTTTGCTCTCACCTGAGTCCAGTGACCACGGTCAGTAGAGACAGATGAGCTATCTGCCAGCACACAGCATACAGGAGAACAGTCACATTGTATAAATCACATCTAGCCTGAACCTCCAGAACACAGCTGGCCTGTGGTACACAAGAAAATGATTATGCACAATCCACAGGCTTTGCCATAGCCCAAGGCCAAGAGCAACTCGAAACAGCCTGAGACTAGGAAGGGTGCAAACAGCATGCATTCTTGCATTTGCTCTGAAACCTAAAGGGACCGTATTAATCACTTATTCATAACAACCATCATTGTATCTTAATGAGTGTCATAAGACATTATCATCCATTATTTTCCACTTAATGTCTACGAACAGCATCTGTGGCTTGACGTTGATTACGACAGAGTAATTCCAATTCATTTTTGTTCAAACATGTGTATTAAAGAAAAGTCAAATTTTCAAATCATATTTACTCACCCCATGTTATTCCAAACTCTTTTTCTTCTGTGAAAAAGAAGATATGTTGGTAACCAAACAGTTTTGGTTCCCATTGATCCCAAACATTACATTACATTATGTCATCTTTTTTCACAGAGTAGTCATATTTTGGGTGGGCTATCCATTTAAAGTGGCATTCAGTAATGTATTCCTTGTTAAAAAGTTTGAATAGCACTTTGCAATAATTATTACACTCAAATGAGATGAAGACTCCAAAAAATAAAATCTGTTTTATTTTGCTCTATGGTAGTCAATGGAGCCTGATATCTGTTTGGTTACCAACATTCTTCAAAATATCTTCCTGTGTGTTCAGCTGAACAAAGGTTTGTATACAGATTTGTAACAACTAAAGAGTAAATGATGACAGAATTTTAATTTTTGAGCTAGGACTATATTTTTAGGTAGAGGAATTGAATTCAGTGTTAATTTTTATGAACTGAGAGACAAATCAAACTTAAAGGAGTAGTACACTTTTAAAAAAAACTTTTGCTGATAATTTACTCACCCCATGTCATCCAAGATATTCATGCCATTCTTTCTTCAGTTGAAAAGAAATTAAGGTTTTTGATGAAAACATTCCAGGATTTTTCTCCATATAATGGACTTCAATGGGAACCAAACAGTTCAAGGTTTCAGTGCAAACTGTTCAAAGGGCTTTAAATGATTTCAGATGATGAATAACGGTCTTATAAAGTGAAACGATGGCTCATTTAAAAAAAAATAACAAAGTTTAAGTTTTATAAGCACAAATGGTCGGCTTGCTCTGTTCTGTGATGCACGTTCGTGACTTTCCTGTTCAAACTCGTTTATCAAAATGAACAAATCTTTGTTCAAATTCAACGAACGAAATGAAAGAGTTGACACGGTAAAAGATTCGTTCATTTTGATGAACGAGTTCGAACACGAACGCACATCACAGAACAGAGCAAGGCGAGCGTTTGTGCTTATAAAACTTAAACTTTATTTATTTTTTTAAATGAGCGATCGTTTTGCTTCATAAGACCCTTAATCATCGTCTGAAATCATTTAAAGCCCTGTGAACAGTTTGCAGTTTGCACTGAAAGTGTCTTTTGGACCTTGAACCGTTTGGTTCCCATTGAAGTCCATTATATGGAGAAAAAATCCTGGAATGTTTTCATCAAAAACCTTAATTTCTGAATTCGACTGAAGAAAGAATGACAAGGATATCTTGGATGACATGGGGGTGAGTAAATTATCAGCAATTTTTTTTTTTAAAGTGAACTATTCCTTTAAGAAATGTAACCGTCGTTAAATTAAACAAGAAATTTAACCTTTAGTAGTAGTTTTAGCTTCTATAATGTACTCACCCTCATTTCGCTCCAATCCCGTATGACTTTCCTTCTTTCTTCAGTGGAACACAAAAGAAGTGGTGATCGTTCTTTTTCAGTCAATTACAATGAATGAGGACAGTTTATGTTGATTTTTACGAACTGAGAGACAAATCAAACTTATTTGTAATTTTACCATATTAGAGTAATTGGGTGGTTCCTCCTTTCATTGCTTTATCATCCATCAAGCACACGTTGTCTAGAAAAGTAAGCAAAAAAAGGTCATGAGCATAACTCTCTTTAATAAGCTGCAAGGTAACATAACTCACTTCAATCTGGGCTGTTAATTATGAAATCCAGTCCAGCGGTTGCTTGCGGTAATCTATAGGATGTTAAAATCACAGTGTTGACCTTGCTCTGAGAAGACTGTGTGATTAACCAGATCAACTGAAACCAGAGTAGGTCTACAGCCAGACAGAGTGGGAAGCAATTTGAACACAATGCTTTGAAAGAACTGAACCTGATACAGTTGAAGTATAAGGGCACTATGAGCCTGCATCTGTGGACAAATCAAATCAGATGAGAGTGACAGGCAGCAGTGCAGAAGCAGACTATTATAGTGTCTTGTTACCCTTCAGTCTGACCACTAGAGCGGGTTAAATGGGCTGCAGTTTCTTCATACTCTCAAAAGCAAACACATACTGTAGACTATGCTGGAATCTTAAACCTCCAGGTAGCCACATATACTGCTCTGCCCTGTATGAATTCGGCCATTTACGCAGACAGGCTCAGGTTATTTGGCGGGTAAATGGTTCTCTTTGGAGGCTTTCGTTTTAATGAGCTATCTGTTGATGAGCTCTGTCAGGGTATATGAGCCACAGGCAAAGCCCAACGCATTCGTCTGACCTCAGACTCGTAAAATCTATATCATTAGCATTTCAGTGCTCGCAAATGAAAATGGGATTTGTGTGTTCCAGCTTTTGTGGTTCTTGAATGCTCAGATCATAGTCGCACAAAGACTGCTCTATTCTTATAATGAAACTCAGGAAACACGGATGAATTGCAGTTCTAAACCACCTTGACCATGACTCCTGAACAAATCTGATTTGAGACTTTTGTGATTGTATTACAGCTTTTGGGAAGGAGAGTTTAGGCTGTTATTCTGTAAGATTGACTTGGTTGCCCAAACTAGTGTGTGTGTTGATAAAAAGTCAATAAAAATAATAAAAACTGTCAAAATAAAAGATGTAAATAAAACACCAAACAAAAGAGATTAATTTGTTTACCTGCATGTCATGTGACCAATAACCCACATTAGAGAACTGTAAACAAAGGGGTCTGGCGCTTGGGAATCTTCGCTGTAAGAGGCTGTGCAATAATTGCTTGACATGAAAAATAAACAAGAAATTAACCCTGAATTCACAATTTAAAGCATTAGTTTACATGAAAGTCATAATTTACTCACCCTCATGTTGTTCCAATCCCGTATTATTTTCCTTCTTTCTTCAATGAAACACAAAAGGAGCATTTTTGAAGAATGCGGTGGTCGTTCTTTTCCAGTCAGTTGCAATGAATGAGGACGGGGGCTTTAAAACTTCATAAACATTCAAAATAATGCAAAAAACATAAAACATCCTGAATAAATGTGAATTTATTCACATACCTTATATTGTTCTAGTCACTAATTTTTCAATCACAGATCTGTACTCTGAAATCTACATCTCACAACAGTATTCAATGAAAACGGATAAAAACGAGGGTAACATCCTTTCTGTACAATACACTGCAGTATATTACACATTAATATTTATCACAACCCAACACAGAAGAACATTTACTTTTCATGGAATTAGGAAATAAAACAGTGCATTTGACAAAAAGCTGTCACATATACATATATACAGACACATGTAGCATTAAATAGGTTAAAAATAAAAAGTTAAACACAGTGCCATATATTTACAGCTTCTTACTATATATGTACAATAAATGTGGTACAATAAGTGTAAAACAAATCGCTAGTACATTGTCCCACAATGCATCCAACATTATTAGCTGAGCAGACATCAGTATCTTCACATGTTTAAATCCTACTGCACCTGTGAAACATCTTCTCTGAGATCCTCAGCAAACTACTTCAGTGCTAAAATGGTGCCAGCCACCTTCTTCCGTAGTGTCTCACTCATCACACAGATGCTGCAGTTTAACCAGTCATATGTACTGCACTGAGCGAGAGTGACCTTTCGTAAATGCTCAGCATATTATAGGCGTCTCAAATGTGCTTTAAATGCTCTTCTCTTCACTGTACAAGGTAATGGAAGGACAAGTTTGGTGGGCAGACAAGTTCAGTCTAAAAGACTTCCTCTTCTTCAGCTTCACACCCGTAATCTGTAAAGACAAAGGTATGAATGAATTCATGTGGTTTGGGGATAAATGGTGAAAAAGTCAGAACGGTAAAGATTAGATTAGATGGTAGACTGCTACCAGGACACTTCTGCGATAAGCAAGTATTTGTAGATGTATGACTTGCAGAGGAGACGGGATCGGAGTAGTTTATCAAGATGATAAACACTTCAAATGCAGTCTGCCACGAATGCTAGAGAGTTACAGCCCACTTAGCATTACACAATTTGTCAAGATGAAGAGCCAGACCTTGGAACTAATCTGGGAAACCCTTGATCACTAAACCCTCGAGCCGTGACTTCATTATCCTTGTCAGTGACAAGGCTAAAATCCGCTGTGACATACTGACCATTTCCACCTATCAGCTCCATGGCACTAACGCAAGACTCTTCTGCCTCTTCCTCATTTTCCTCTTCTTCCTCTGCAGGTTCCTCATATGCCACAGGCCCAATTTCCAACATGGGGGGAGGGGTGGGGGCCGGAGGGGGCTCTGGGGCTGCAGGAGGCAACAGCGTGGGGATGTTGGCAGTGACCTGATATAAACAAGAAATGTTTTAGAACAACAAACATCAATTGCCAGATTTACTATATTTGTATAAATTCACAACGCTCCCCAAACTTTGAAAATCTGAACTCTACTGCCAGATTTAAATCATAACATCAATACTTTTTGGTACTTTCCATGGTACAGAGCAGGGGCGTAGCCAGTATTGGGCCATGGCGGCACTGGCCAGCCCACATTACTCACTGGCCCGCCCAGGCAAGTTTGATAAAAATACATTTTTAGTTTATTTTTATTATTCAAATATATTTAAGTAAATGTATTAATATATATCTGATTTATTGTTGACTGCGGTGTGTGTTTAATTCGTTTCCCAAATAAAATGGAACTTTCGAAGCAAGTTGTATAAAGCCTCCCTCCGGAACGTTATTGGTTACTATGGTTGCTGGGGGTTCCGATAGGAAAACTCTCAGCAGCGTAGGCGCCACAATAATGGCTAAACAACTTTCTTTTATGTGCTATTTGAAAAAAGGAAGAGTTGAGGAAGAAGACATGCCACTGCCTTCATCAACCGAGTCCACACAGCCCAGTTCTTCAGACTCATTAACCCAAAAGAAGGCTAGTCAGGTGCTGGCGGCGGCAGCTTCTTGCTCCCTCCCACCCGGTCAGCCTGACGCGGGTTTACCAGCGCCCATCTAACTGCGATTTTATTGTTTTAGCTTACTTTATTTTTGGGTGAACTGTCTTTGCATGATAAAAATAATAAAACAGACAGGTTATTGTCTATTGGTTTGTCCAGCCTTAATTGAGCTCTGTTGGTTGACCATGATGTTTTGCTGAATATAAAGGTGTAACGTTAACTGTTTTTGCAGTTTGTCTATTAATTTTCTACTCTCTAAGGTTAAGTATTATTGAACTATTTTTTTTCTATGAAAAACTATTTGCCCACTCACATTTTCACTGGCCCACCCAAAATCCAATTTCTGCCTACGCCACTGGTACAGAGGCTACTAAACATGAATCTAAAACGTTAAAATGTGGTGCTTATGTGGGTAATGCCAGTTTGAATTTGATCTGCAAAATTTCCAAATCCCATTCCTTCTCTCTATTCTATTAATCTCCATTATTTTCAGTTCTGAAGTGCAGTGGCTAAGATATGTCCATAATATCACATGCACGTCAAACATGCTAAATACATGCATCTGATATGTTCAGACTTGGTGCTAATGTAGGAAATGCAGGTTTGATTCTGGCCTGCAACAGGTCCTGATGCCATTTCCCCTCTTTCTCATGAATAATTTTCATAATAATATTTAATACTGATTCTAAGTCAGCAGCACCATAGTGTGGTGGCTAGCATGTGACATTTTCAATCACGGTGCTCATGAAAGAAATGCAGATTTGAATCTGGCCTGCAATGTTTGCTGATTCAATTCTCCCTTCTCTCCCCATAATAATTTACCATCATTCTCCACTATCTTTCCGATGAAGTAAAAAAAAAAAAAAAAAAAAAAAAACTAAAATTAGTGATTCTTCACATCACAGTCGAGGCAAAAACAGAGATTAAATCCTTCCCCTCCCCCCCCCAAAAAAAAAAAAAAAGATTCAGGGCTACATCTCCCAGTAGGCATATGTATAAGGAAGTACAGCTCAGGGGAAGCAGAGGCCTAAATCAATTATCATGTTGTGAAAAACGGAGGAAGAGCATGAAAGTCTCACTGGTAATTATAGCACAGACTTGCCGCTGTACCGTGAGGCCGCTCTTCAGGCGGTGCCAGTAAAGGGGAAACAGCAGCAGTGGGGAACTTGTAATAGGGACTGCCAAACTTGGCAAACGCCTAAAAGACGCCCCGCAGCTCACCTGTGGGTTACACCCTGAGTGAGTAACCCAGGCTGGGATCACAGAGACATGCAGAGGCATGATGGCTGGAGAATCTGGGCTGGGGCATTAACGATCTCATTAGGAACAAGACAATTTAGAAAACTTGAGATAATATAGTACTTTTTTCATTCTACGGTTCCTTGCCACATCTGAACTAAAACCCCTTGTGCTCTGCTTGTTCTTGTTTTGTGGGGGAGAGCTGCTAATGTTTCTGAATAATGTTTTATAATTCTGAATCTCGCAGAGAAAGACACAAAACATAACACTGATCTTTTTTTCAGATGATCTCTGTAACAACCTGGAAGGGATCTCGGAAAGCTTCATTGCTTGAGCAAAGTTGACCCCTGCAGTCATTTTGTACTTGATTTTTTTTTTGCCACAGCAAATTTGTCTATTTGTGCATGCACTTTCGTATGGTTGACTTCAGATCACATTGCTGCTTATTCAAGCTTGACCATTTTGAAGAGAGGCAATAAGACCTAGAAAAGCCAATCCATCAAATTTTGTGACTTAAACATTACCACAGATATTGACTTTCAGTTAAATGTATATGCCATATTTACCCCCATATTGTGAAATTATTCTATTTGGCTAATTATTGCTATTTACTGCAGTGACATTTAGCTGTGATGGATTTGGTTATCATGATGGATTTACCACTGAAGTCAAGTAGGGTTAGTCAAGCAAATTTGATTTGACCTCTATCAAGCTGAAATATTGCTCACTGGGTCAACAAGAAAACAGGCCGCAAACAGTTCTGCACTGAGATGCCATTCAGTAATCATATTAGAGCCTTGGGTTAGAAATGAGGCGCATAGTTCAAAAAGAGAAGAGAAATTTCTTGCCATATTTAGTTTTCATATCCAATCAAATGGGTTGCAAAATAATAACTATGGTTTGTGCTGACATGTGTTTCATCTTAAAACTATACTAACACTTACATTTACTAAATGTATTTTTGCCAATTGTAAGGTCTATGACCATTTGAAGAACATTTTTTTTTTACCATAATGCGGGACTACTACACTGTAAACAATTATTTCCATGATTTTTTTTTCTTTTGTCAAAACAACTTAAATAATTAATGCACTCTAAAAAATGCTGGGATGTTTCAACCCAAATTTGGGTCAAATATGGACACACCCAAATGTTGGGTTAAAAATGTAATAAAAAAATGTGCATTTGAAAGTGAAAGTTGAGGTTAGGTTAAAACTTTAAATGAGATTTTTAACCCAACATTTGGGTTTGTCCATATTGGACCCAAATTTGGGTTGAAACAACCCAGCATTTTTTAGAGTGTGTGGTTCAGATAACATATTTTGAGTTTCTATTTATTAACCCATTCTCCTTAATTGTATATACATTTTTTCATTTCAATGAACTCAAAATTTTAAGGCAACCAGGTAACTTTAAGTTAAACTAACAATAATTTTTACAGTGCCTATCAAATGAAAAATAATCTTTGAATGGAAAATCAAACATATTATAAACATTAACAGTAAAGGCCCTCATTTAACCTACCGGTGTGGTTGGTGTCCTCTTTTTCTTGGGAGCGGACGATATTAAAGGGCGGAGCCTAAAGAAACAAGGTAGAAAGGTAAAATAATTATTTAATGATTTTTCAGTGGCCTCACCATTCTTCACAGCAGCTTATATAGAAGAGCTCAAGAGCCCGTAACAAGCCTAATTTTCCTTCTAAAAATATGAAAATATGAAGCATACTTCCTGCCCCCTCCTTCACTCCCATCACACAGCAGATTACAGAGGCATTTCTAAAGCAATAGATTCACACTGAGACCTGCACTACTGGGGCCAAAGAAGCCCTGTGGCGCTGATGAAATGCTTAGCTTACACTTCCTGGCGACTGGATTTAAACATCAAACACCAGCACTATTTAGGGCTAATATTAAAGAGACCAGTATAAAACATTAATTAGTTTGACGGGGGAAGGGAGAGAGAAAGAGGGAACGTTCTGAAATGAGAATGACCTTGATCTGGCTTCATGTTAGTCCAGTGTGCACCGTGAAGACAGACTGCTATTTATGTCATAATTATGATAAGCTGGTTCAGAGCTAAAGTTGTCCAACGGCAGTTAAATGTTTTGCCTGTGCATTTCTACAAGACAGAAGAAGAATATATAGGCAAGCTATTTATGTATAAAATAAATAGAGTACTGTACTATACTCAAAAACTTGATGTCTTCACCTGCTTTTTTTAAAAATGTGAATGCTTAGAGCTTGTCTCATTCAAAGCTCCATCTGATCTCATAATGTTTACGTTAGAGTATGTCAAGAGTATAGAGTTGAGTATCTCATAAGGTTTACGTTAGAGTATGTCAAAAAAAAAAAATCAAGGCTTGATGTGTAAGGTGTCTTTGACTGCCCAAAGACTCCCCTGAATGTGTTAGAATGACTGAGCATAAAAACAGTATTATAAGTAGGCAAGAATTTGCACAATACTATTTAAAACAGCACTGACTGTAAATAGAAAGTTGCCTTCAGAATATTTTACAGCAAATTCCACAGAAAATGGAAGCCAAATAATCCCAATATTTTGGAAAGCTTTACCAAAACAGACATGAATGGTGTACATTGTTCACTTTGTTCCACTAATGTATTCATTCATGATATACTTGCAATAGTACTGAAAGTACTGCTTATGCAAATGCAGCTTCACATAGAGTCTCAATATTGTCTAAATATACAGAACAACCCACACAAATAAATTCACACAGGCATATAAACACACAGTAAAGTGCAGCAAAGCTGGGCAGTGACTGTGCCTCCCTGGTGAGATCTCCCCGAGGACTTTGTGAGAGCACTTTCTTGGCCGATAAGGGAAAGTGCTGCTAATTAATCTGCTTAAGGAAGAGAGGAGGAGGAGAAAAAGAGCGAGCGAGAGAGAAAGTACACGCTGAGAACGGGGCTTCCTTTGTCGTAACTCATTAGGAGTGGCGGCCTACATCAGCCATCTGAAGCATGCTGGCCGAGTCGAGTCTGTTCTGGACAGATCTGCGCACCAGTGTCCTGGCCCTGGCACACATCCTCAACATAACTCCAGTATTAGGATTATCTGACACATTACTGGAAAACACAATCACCCCCGAGCGGCCTCGCATCGTGAATAGTCTTGGGAAGAAGCGCAGATCTACAACCCAAGTGTGACTAACACACTTACAAATCTTCAGCCATGGAAGTGAAATGGCTTCCAGCTGAATCTAGAGCACATATTGTGTATCGGATGCCTCTGCTTGCGGGGACTGAGAAACGTAGATAATCTTACAATAGCGAATGCAAGAGCTCAACTGAAGGGAGTGAGGATGAAAATGAACCAGAAATAAGATCTGAGCAGAAAGTTCAAGCGATTGTTTTGCCCCACCAAGGGCATGTCAAGGGGGAACAAAGGCAGACCTTTTTAAAACAAGAAAGATTTATTTGAGAACACAGTCCATTGAACAATATTTGTAATGTACAGTTATGTGACTAATGAGATTTCACAGTTATACTTTATTACAATATTGTAGAAGAAAAAAAATAAAAACCAGTCTAGTATGACCATTTAGAACCTTTTTACGCAAAATTCTGTGAGCAAAATCTCAATAGAAAGCAGTAGTTTTCAACACTATTCTCATTGCCATTAGTAGCTATTTAACATTTTGGCAAATTGGTGTCTAATTCACATGAATTTAAACAATGCAATTTGTATATTTTCATGCAATCTGCTTATGGCCAGGGAGCCATAATGTTGAGGGGGGGCCTTCATGCTTACTTTTTTTCTGATAATCATGTGTTTTTGTATGATTCACCTTGTACAAATTAATACGCCGTTATGTTTTCTTGTGAGATCAGGTTGATAATTTCGCATAAGGGAAGTCCCGTGGACTTCACATTGGATTCAATTTTGTTGAACTGAACCAATATAAAGCTGCTTGATTTGAAAGGTTTGAAAGCTGCTTGGTTTAGAAGCGGTACTTCCTGCAACTACAACCCTGTCTGCGAAATTTCACAGAAGTTTAGCTAATGTCACGTTAAATAGATTAGAACAGAGTGTTTGAGAGTAGCAGCCTATAAAGACAGCAGACAGCAAGACAGCTCACCAGGGTTTTGGATCAGAGCCATCAGCTCAGAGGTTTCCGCTCTAACACAGACGCACTTACCCCGGCTCCTGAGTACAGTGAATACTGACCCTCCCACGGCCTTCTCTATAAATCACTGATGCAATTTATGGCAGACTGTCTGCTCATCTCTAAACACATTACAATCAAACAACTAGGCACACGGGCGGCACTAAGGCCATTTAACCAGGCAGAATTAACCACCAAAACTCCAGTGTCCGATTGACAAAACCCTGTAAACACATCCAATTATACTTCAAGATCTCTTTTATGCATTTAATAGTGGACATCTGCTGCCCAGAGATGTCAGATCAGTGAGCGTCAGAGAGAGAGAGAGAAAAGAGAGATATAAAACAGGAATATTCAGAATGTGTATCTCGAGGACAATCTCTAAATGTGAATGTTGAACCCGCGATCTTCTCCATCTCTGTTTCCACAGCACAGACCCTTCATGCCCGGCAGGGGCTGACCACCACATCACAACACAATCCTCCATAACCCCCCTGGGTAGCACATTCACATATTACACACACCACTGCGAGTGACAATGAGCTGAATGTCCCCTGGCATTTGACCATGACCACTGGGAACCGTGAGGGTCCTGTATGTGTTTGGAGGTTAGATGTCAAGATGAGTCCTGTATAAAAACACATATTCAGTAATGTGTGTGCATGCTCTGAAATGTGAAGGGTAAGTGAACGATGATGTCAGTAGGTGTGTGTTTGGTCTGTGAGGTAAGTGTCAATTTCAGTGGAGTGTGATGCACTGGAGTGGGGTGACATTAAGGTCACAAATCAAACATGTATGATGTGAGACTATGAACAAGATTGTTTCAATTTATACAAGTCTTCATTTGCGCTATATTCCTGTTTTTGTATGCTGTGCTTCACTAGTTCCCTATGAGTTAGTATATCATCCATACAAATTTGAGTGCAGGCAAGGGACTTGATTTTCTGAACATTAAGACACTGATGATTTAAGCACTAAAACATCACTTGTACTTATCGGCTTCATCACTGTACAAACGTTCAAAAAGTTTGAGATCCATCTTGTTATGTTTATCATGCATCTTCACTCCCCATTTCTGTTGAGTTGAGACTGGAGGAAACATGATGGTTTCAGCAAGTGAACATATGCATTTTAAGAATTTCTTTTGCGTCAGACTGTGAGATACTGTATACATCTTAGCTAAGACTAAGGTCACAAATGACAGCACTGACTGGCATTTTAAGTCCCCAGAATCGTCATTTACATAGAAAATGTGAAATACTGCAATGCTGTTCTGAGAACCTCATCTCAGAAGATATTGTAAAGGCAACTGATCCAAAGAGCAGTGTCCGGCAACTTTGTCCTCCAACAATTATTATTATTTTTTATGATCCTTGAAATCTCTCTTAATTTAACCCAATCTCACTGATCTTTCAGTGAAACCTAAAGGGTTGAATCAGAGTTAAATATGACAGAATAAAGATTCGATTTAACATATTGTGTAAGGAACTTCATTAAATTGAAAATAGTCTGTCAGCCTAGCAAAGCCATAGAGGTAAAACATAGTATTTTCTCATATCCTGTATACAGGAGGTCCGAGGCACATTCACACACTGCAACATCAGGTAGTATCTGTGCATTGCTTCCCCCTCACAGAATTTTCACAGGTGCCTGGCACCAGGCGAAAGTGTGAAGTCAAAATGGCTACATCTGCAGAACAGAACTGTGACATCTTTACAGAGAATAAATCACCAGAACCAGATGGCTGACCTGCATTATTGAACAGAGTGCTACATTTTGGGTGTCCCTCTTGTGACCTCTCAGGAGGAGGTAAAAACGGGCCAATCCACAGGTCAGACGGGGTGCCCTCAGGGCTGAGTGGGTGAAGCTGGTGAGGACACCCAGCCCTTATGCCAGGCTTCACACACCCCCTGGCAGTCTGCACCCGCCCTGGGCCAGATGGTGAATGAGCTGGCTAATGGAGCGAATTCATGCAAGACAAATTTGCCCACTTAACAATCAATCCCAACACTGCACTGTCATCAATAATTTCCTAGGATCTCCCAGGACTCTTTCAAAGGCAGACTGAATCACTGCTGTAAACACCATCAGGTCTATGAGAGAGATAAAGCATTGAATAAACTGCCAATCAAACAAAGGCAAATACAATTGGTCGATATGCAGTCTAAAGCATGTTTTTAGAAATACATAACATAACTGAACCAGGTTGGATTTATTAGATTTATTTATTAGATTATTACTGAAACATTTAAAAAAAAACTATATAATAATTATATCAAATGAATATATGTAATAATCTACAATATAAATAGTTTAGATTATAACTTTACTAATCATTATTATCATAAATATACAATATAAAAAGTATAATCAGTACAAATTCATATCAATACATTAATCGCTACAATCCATAATAAAACAGAATCTAAAAAAAATTGTGATTGGGTTAGACGCAACCAAATTTGGGGCTATAAAACGCACACACATTTTACATTAATTATTTTTTATAATTATTTTATATTATATTTTACATTTTATTATTGGAAACCATAAATAAATAGCCTACAGTAAGCTTAATTAACTAGTTTATTCAATCAATATGATTATTATTAAAATACAAATGTAACTATTTATTGAATCATGCCACAGAACATGCCTAACTCAAGCTAAAATTACTGCAATGCACAGCCTCTCATGGCTTATTTGATAAAAGCTTTGTTATTAAATCTAAACAGTCATTTCCTCATCCTCCAGTGGCAGATTAAACATATATGTAATTCTAGAAACAAAGTATGCGTGAGTAATTGACTACCAAATCTAACAATCTATTCATATTTGGGTTACATACTGTATAACACGTTGAAGACTGTAGGGTGGAAATCAAACACTTCCACTATTACTGATGTGTTCTTATGGGCTTTGTAGCTAGGCAACACATTTAAACGGCTCTTAGTGTGATCTCATTTAAAAAAAAAAAAAAAAAAAAACAATAAAAAAAAAAAAAACTGGCCCAGACTCAGCCATTTCAGAGGGAGCACTTTTGCTCCGCTGGGCCCATATGCCAGTCTGTCAATAATGCATGTCGATGAAATCTGACAGGGGAGGGAAGTAATATTTCTGTAGAGCCAATATCATACAGCAGCTGGCTTTGTGTAAATAAATCTGAGGTGGGGTGGGGGGGGGGGGTGTTATGGGTGGAGGCTCTCCACCAGCTTTGAGTGCCATTATGCAGCTGTAATCCCCACTCTCCAGCTGGGGGTATCAGAAGTTAAGTTGTAAGGGTAGTCGGAGAGCAGATTTTTGGGGTATAGGTCTAAACAATGCTATTCATAAATAATTCAAAATTAATTCGCTAAAATATAGATTTATCAATGCTCCTGAAAATGGAAGGAAAAATAAATAAATAAAAAAATCTGATCCCACAAAAAGGGCTATAATGAACCAATTCTTTTAATGAGTTGATCTAAAGCTGCAGTCACATTAGCGAAATTTCAGTGTGATTAAAAGGTCCATTGTCTGTTGTCAATAGCACAGTGTATGAAGCACAGTTCACACAAAAGTCACATTCAAACCAAGCAACTTTCTGTTGGTCAGTGCAACAAATTTACATAACCAACTTAAAAAAAAAAAAAAAAAAAAAAAAACTATCTGCATGGGGAACTTGTTCGTCCCACACACAAAACTTCCAAATCTGTGGTAAATGTGACAGGCTCAGGCCTGACTCAAACTCACTTAGGTAGAATGAAAGAAGCTATACATTGACTAAAGCAAATCTCTATAAGTTGATTCTGGAATTTGCCAACTAACAGTCATTTGGCTCCTAAATGTATCATGAGAACCAATTACCCCTCGTCATTAAACAAAACACCATATTATGTATTTATTCAAAACTAAATCTTATGCTTAAAAAAAGCTTCTAGCTGAAACACAAGAAACAAACAAACAAAAAAATAAAAAAACATCAGGCAATGGATTTCAACCCAGTGCCTAAACAACTGTACAGCTCCAATGACCTATACTAGTCAAACCCACTATTACTGTACTTCAGTGACCCTCATTCCTCATCAAAGTGGTTGCAAAGCTAGAAAAATATTCAATAATAACCATCAAATATCACTGGACTCATAAAACAGTGGGGAGCTCACGCAGAGTCTGAGGGATGAACCGAGAAAAGGGGTTAAAAGCAGCAACACATTCAAAAAAAGCTTCCCTAATAAATACTCACAGAGCATCCTTTTCCTGAAGGACAAAGCTATTACACATTCAGCTCCTTCTTTCAGATCTAGCATGATGGAGGAGATACAGAGGGAAGACATGCAATCTGACCCTGAAGGAGGCAACAATTATGGCCCAGTGGTTTCCACACCTCGTGGTGACAAGGCATCGTATCACACTTCCTGCAGCCACTGAGGAAGGCCCCCAGCGGTCTGACCCGGGGGAAAGGTTTTGAGAGAAAGAGAGATCCATAGAGGAGAAGAAAGGTGTGATTATCCTCTTTGTATCTCACCCTCCAGCGGTCCAGTACAACAGAGGGAAGGTGGGATATGTCCTGGATTTCACTATTGTGGCTTTGATCAGTATTATGTATGATTTCACCAATACAGCCACGTCATTAATTAATAATATTACAAATGCTATTGTATTTTATTTCAATCAAATAAAAGTAGCCTTTGGGACCCTTTTTATAAAAAAAGTTTTGAATGGAAGTGTGTGCATATACAAAATTCCGAAAATTGATGAAAATGCTTTCATCTTTTACTCACCCTCAAGTTGTTGCAAACCTGTATGAGTTTCTTTCTTCTGATGAACACAAAGGAAGATATTTTGAAGAACAATTGGAACTTTGCCACCATTGACTTCCATAGTTTTTTTTCTACTATGGAAGTCAATGGTGCCAAACAACCATTTGGTTCCAATCGTTCTTCAAAATATCTTCCTTTGTGTTCATTAAAAGAAAGAAACTTATACAGGTTTGCAACAACTTCAGGCTGAGTAAATCATTCAGAACAGAATTTTCATTTTTTGCATCTTATCGCGCTTGAATGGTCATTTGAATGAACGGTACTGTAGCTTTATCATATACTGTAATTTAACACTAGCCAAAGGATGCCAGGAAAAACAGATGCTGCGTTAATTGCGTTAAATATTTTTAAACTGTTAAACTGAAAAAAAAGTATTGCATGCGTTAACGCGTTACTTTTGATAGTCCTAATATATACATACATATATCATATGCACGCACACACACACACACACACACACACACATATATATATACACTAAAACTATCCTCTTTACAGTCTCAAACTCTTATTCACAGTCACCAACCATGGTGTTCTTGATCATTCCCTACCACCAAACAAAACAGTGTGTGGGAGTGAGAACGCCTTGAACTGATCACACATGAAGAATTTGACATGCCGCAAAGCCTCCATGAGGCAAGTAGCAATTTTCTTTCATCATAGGGACTGCTGCTTAGGAACAGCTTTCGTCCAAAACCAGTAGCGCTTTGTGTACAACAAAGGGATCAAAACCTTGCAGTGGCAAAGAAAGTGCACAGGAGGATCTATCACCTGCAATCACAATAACATCTGTACATGTAAACTTGCTCCATGCCACCAGAAGAGAGAAAAAGTTTCCATTAATGGCTTCAAGTCAGTTAGGGAAGGTGAGTGGGAGAAGACTCCTGCTGATACAGCTTGAGAAGTGTGCTGTGACTGAGTCAACCTCCCTCTGTGACTAGTGCAGATGGAAAAGAAGGGTGAGAGAGCTCTCAAAGCTTTCAAGATGGACTCTCAGCATCACCTACAGAACCCTGGCCTTGTAACATCTGCTGAGGTGAGACTCGGTGGGGAGGCCAAGTTTTGGAAGTAAAAATCTCTTTAATTTTCTCCAAATTTTAACAGTGAGCTTTCAAAACATGAGACCCGATACGCTATCATTTAACAGTTTGGGGCAAGTACGAACTAAGTAAGTAAGAAATGAATACTTTTATTTAACAAGGATGAATTAAATTGATCAAAAGTGACAGTAAAGACATTTAGAATGTTACAAAACATTTTTAATTTCAAATAAATGGCGTTTGGTGTAACTTTCTATTCATCAAAGAATCCTGAAAAAACTTTTTGACTGTTTCTTGAGCTCTAAATCTGCATATTAGAGTGATTTCTAAAGGATCATGTGACTATAGGGTAATGATGCTGAAAATGCAGCTTTTCCATCACAGGAATAAATTACATTTTTAAAATATATTAAAATAGAGAACAGTTATTTAAAATTGTAATAACATTTCACAATACTGTTTTAACTGCATTTTGATCAAATAAATGCAGCTTTTGGAGAGTATAATAGACTCCTTTCAAAAACAAAAAATCTAAATTTAAAAAATCTTATCAAACCCAAACGTTTAAACAGTAGTGTACTCCTGTAGATGTCAAGAGTCTGTGAGAATGAAAAAAGAAAAAAGAGAGAAAAAAAGTCTGTGAGACTTTTTTCTCAGTCTGTGACAATTCAAAATATATATTTTAAATACTTTGAATAATATTTAAAATTCTCTTTGAAGAAATACACTATCCACAATCTTGAAATGGCAGCGCCTTTTATCCACAAATCAGAGAAGTCGGTGTTGTCAAAGAAATGAGAGCCACACCCATAGTTGCAAATGACAACCAAATCAGTCCAACAGACAAAAATTAAATATTTATATATACCTGACTATTTACACTATTTATTTCTACTTCAAATATATTTAGTATTGCATCATTCACACTGCTTCATGGGAAGTAGTTCTTTGACACATGAAAGATATTAAGATATTAAACAGTCTTGTGCATTTGAGCTTACTTGAGATTTCCAGTAATTTTTTGCTTCAGGGCTGGGCAATTTGGTTGATAGCTTTTTTTTTGTTAAAATACCTATGAAGTGAATGTAAAAATACTTAAAGACCCAAGAATGCTAAAAAATGTGTGGTGTCATTGGTGTCTGTGAGTTTCGTTCCATCATTATTGTGATTTCATTATAGCCACTCTAAAATCCAGAGTTATTATGAATGACCTTACAAGATTAAATGAAACAATCCAGCTGCTTTGTCTCGACCAAACCTGATTCCCATCAGCAGGATGTGGCTCCCTTACTTCCCACCACCAGACATCCTCTGGACTATGCTGAGAGACCCATGCTGAGAGACGGCAGCCTAAAACCTTTTCACTGAGCTTAGAGGTCGAGAAGAGAACCAGGCCCAAGATGATCCTAAGAGGTCCTTCCTACCGTCGTATCTCACTTAGGCCTAAAGTACAACCACAAGAGATTTTCTGTGACAAAAGTCTTCAGAGAACTTTGCTTTACCGCCAGACGGTTCCATGCTGTCCTGGGTCAACGTGACCACGCTAGAAACACACAAAATGACTCATTCTGCTGATCTAGTTGCTAGGAGGAGGTGAAAGGTTTTTGGCGACAAGGAGCTTCATTGAGACGGACTGAACGACACACTCCACGGTCGGTTGCCTTGGTTTCCTGCCCTGTAGAACGCAAAATGACGGGTTCAAACAATATGGACATTGAGAGCCCACTGTAATAATGAGCGAAAAGCCATACTGCTGGAAGAGGACTAATGTTAGGGTGGAAACAATGACATTTTAGTGTGGGAAACTGAGCCGGGTCAAACAGAAAGGGAGGATCTGCGAAACACATCAGGGCACACAGGCTCACGAGCTATTTCCGGATGCGCCAGGCAAAGTAAATGAGAGGTGCTGTGAACTTTACTCAGTGTAGGCCTGGTTGAAAGCATATCTCAGGAACAACTCTAACTCATTCCTTCTTAACCTAACATTTACAAATCAATCACCACTCATGTTGTCTTGGAGCTGAAAAACCAGAGCAGAAATACATATACTTCCCCCTAAGTCCCCAGGGTCGATGCTGTTCCTCAAATCTTCGGTCTGATTTTAAAGCGGTAGCTGTTACTGTAAAACGAGGATCAGAAAAAGGATCAGACAGCACGCTGGAGCTGGGAGGTGAAGCGTTCTGTCGTGCTGTCACTATTTTTGAGGTACGCTGAGAGAGGAGGCATAGACAGGTCATCCCCGTGCATTGAAATCAGATTCACACTTCAAAAAGCAAATCCCGGCACTTTTAAGAACGGTAATCCTTTACTAAAAGACAAGAGTAGAAAAGGAAGGGGGTTTGAAGAGGTGAAAAAAGGAGGAAAGACTTTAAAGAAAAGGAACTGGATGCCAATTATCTTCTTATCTTTCAAGAGGAGAGCTTCTTCGTTACTGTTAGTTTGGAGGTCGTGGGGAGGTTCAATCTGGCAGCTGGTGTTTGAGGCTGGAAAAGGGGGATGGAAGTCTGATTCTACCTGGTTAGCGGAGCGTCTAGAAGGAGTCTGGGAGCTGCTAAAGGCAGTGAAAAAGATGCAGGTTTTAGTCTATTCAACACCCCAAAATAACTTGTATACCAGTTACTTGTATACCAAAATATATTTGAAGAAATTTGCTTTGATCAGCTGGAGTGAGAGTTCCTTGACAGAGAGTAATCCATGCATTGTGAATGATGTGCAATTTTAGACATTTCTTTCAGCATACTTCAGTCAATCCAGAAAAGAAAAGGGGCTAGTTGTTCTTTTGAACCATTTGTTTTTAAAAGTACTGCGTGAAATATCTTACTTGCAAGTTGTGGCAACAGAACTAAAAAGTATTTGCCCTCACTTAGCAGCTCATTACAAATGTTCCCATGATTCAACAAGAGTGGGAACAAGCTTTCTCAACTGGAGCAGGAACTAAATTCAAGTTTATCGTCCAATTTGTTGCACAGTGTCATCAGACTATGATGATTTAATATTTTTACACTAGCCTCTTCTGGTTCGGCCAGCTGATGGGGTGAACAAGACTTCCAGCAAGGTAAGTTAACTTACATCATGCCTTGCAATAATTGGGGTTGTTTACATGAATAAATCTTTGTATTATATTAACAAATAAAGTAAATAAAAAAAGCTTTATAAGGCTTAAAAATTGAAGTACCCTATGGTCTTAAACACAGAATTCCTTAATAAAAAAAAGAAAAAATGTACTCGATAAAAAGTGATAAAAATAGAAAAGTTTGGGATTAGTATGATTTTTTTAACATTATTAAAAAATTGACTTAAAAAATTCTATTCTATTGAATGTTCTAATAATCAAAGAATCCTTTTTTTTATTTTATTGTAATATTATTTAACAATATTGTTGTTTTTATAGTTTTTATCATCAAATAAATGTGGCCTTGTGAAGCATAAGAGACTTAAGACCCTGATCCTTTTAAAGGTAGTTTAACAAAAAAATTATAAGAATTTTAAAAAATATACTGCATTCCCACCATACAAAGCAAATGATAACACTAGCACTCTCGCCAGCTATGTTTTTATATCTTCAGGATATCTATTATATTTATATTTAAAAAATATCAAATGTAATAAAACTAATGTGAGAGTTGCATAGTTTCAAACACAATCATGAATATAAGATTCAAAAGAAAGGGGACAGTAAATTGCCTTTTCGAAGCTTCAGAATATGAGGTCTCCGACAGTGTTCGTATGTCTGATTCATCATCATCTCACCATTCAGTATGAAATTAGTAATTATCATTAACGAAATGGACTGGAGGAAAGGCATCACTCAATGAGAAATTATCTTTCAATGCCAAAGTGTAGAAGTCATGATCTTGCGCTCCGTCTGTCGTATATTCATTACTTCTCTCGCAGGGACGTTTGGAGCCCTGGAGGACTATTAATTGGAGAAGGGGCAGGCTCCCAGCATGCACTACAGGGTGCCAGGTGATGGCAGACAGACAGTCCTGGCACTGAATTGATGACAAGCTTTCTCCTGGTGGAAATGACTGTGAAGGTCAGCCAAAGGAGCAAAGCAAAGACAAAATGTTGGAGGCCGACAAGAAGAAAAATGTAGTCCTCCAAGGGCAAGGGAACTGCCTTTTTTATCATGTCCTTTGTCTGAGGAACAAAAGAGGCTCTTTACCACTTGAAGTGGGTCCCAGTTACTACATAAAGACAGACTTAGTGGTTTCTGGGAGTGAAAAGGTTTGCAAAGCACAGTGTGAGCCAACAGTAACCAAGTAAAAAACAACAACAACAGATTCCCTATTCATTAAATTCTCACCTCTTGCCCATGAGGCTTGCAGGTTTAGCAAGCCCAAGATTGCTCTTGTTTGGCTGCTTCTTGCGGCGGGTCAACTTCTTGCGTCCAGAGCCAACGGCGGGCACGTCCTCGGCTTGCTGGGTGGTGTTGCTCCCGCTGCCCTTGCTGTTGAGGTCCCACAAAACATCATAATTGATCTTACTGGAAATCTTTTTCTGCTCCAGCATCTTCTCAATGGCCTCTCCCGCAGTGCTGGCCAGGATCGGTTCTCGCTTCTTGGACGGCTTCTTTGGCTACACAAATTGAGATAAAAAGTTGTTTACAGTGAAAAACAAACATTGGGGTCAGAGCTTGGTTGGCTCTGCTTCATAGCGTAGAGTCCTTTGACATGCTGTTAATTTATTAAGTGAGGATTTTCATTTGATTGGGGGGGGGGGGGTGGGGGACTGATCATTTAAACAGTGCATTTTCTCTATTGGGGCTTGATATAATGATGTCAGACTAACAGCTGTCAACAAGAAGGTGACAGAATCCCATTAGTAGCCTGGAAAAGCAATCAAGCTCATCTGATCTGGTCATCGCTGACCATGTTCCTCGTCTACCAAAGTGTAACAAGTCACTTCACACTCAGCAAGTGGACGACTGTATCTGAAATTGCTATCAGGCTCAAGGCACCTCATTAGAGGTGCAGAGCAGGGCTGTCTAATCCAAGCTCAACTGGGAGTCACAGTGCAGATGTCAGAGCAGACAGGTTAAGGAGAGGCGGCACTGAAAGCCTGGGGTGAAACCAGAGGAGCAAACGAAGTTCAAATGGAAAGTATGCAGTCTCCTAGGATCCTTAGCAGCTGAGTGTATAAAGACCTCGGAATGGGAGAGAAGCCCATGTCGACATAAGTAAGAGCCAGACACACACACACACACGCGCACTCATGACTTACTCACCTTCTCCTTATAGGTCCCTTGCTCCTTTTCTTTAGCTATTCTTTCTTCTTTTTCTGAAAAAGTAAAACCAAATGTGAGCACAATGGCTTTATCAAATGGAGCATTTTAGAGTAGACACAAAAAGCAATACAAAATAAAGGGCTTTAAAAACCTCAACAATCTTTTGAGCAGATTACCTTCAGAAGGTCAATCTTTTAGTTATCACAGGTGTTTTTCATTTACGTATTGTTTGAATATCGAGCCTAATCTCACAAGGTTCAGTCGTGGGATGAAATTGAAGTAGTTTCACTGTGCCAATTGAGTATTTAAAAAACAAAATCCTTCCTTTCACAGATTTTTTAATCTCTATGGCTGAGCAGTTCCCTAGTTAGACACATGCCTCTGACGTCAAATCGGGTTGTGTTAATAAATGCACAGGGACTAAGCTCTTCTTCTTCTTTTAGCTTACCTTTCTGTTCCTTCAAATACTCCTCATTTTGCTTCATCCACAGTTCTGTCTTCGCCTCCACCTCTATCTCGTTCAGAATGTACTGGAGAAGAGAAAACAGAAGTAATGTTTAGAGGTGATCATTTGTGAATCTGGGATATGCAAGACATCAGACATTTTTGAACTTCTTTAGCAGGGTCATGTGAAGTTTAAAGCTCCATCCTCAGAGTAATGTTATACTGAAAATACTTTTTTCTCTTAATTAGTATTTTTGTCTTGTTTTTCAGTAAGAAAATTATATGATATTTATGCAGGGTAAGATAAAGTGAATACATAAGTTAAACCCATTAATAACATACCTTTTCGATTTCATCTTCATCAATCCCATCTAGATCAAGTTCCCCATTGCCAGATTTATCTTCCACTATAGAAATACAAAGATACATGCATTAATATGAGAAAAATGACAAAAACATGATGAAAATGAGTCTGATGCACGTGACAGTGTTTACAACCAAACAGCATGCACGATATTCAGGTGAGTTTCTATTTCAAAATAAAACTCTAAAAATAAGATTAATAAAAATAAAAATCATCCTGCTTGACTGCAGTCCACAGCTGTCAGAGATGGTACGCTGTACGGGAAAGTACTTTGGTGGTATCATCTGAATAATGCACGCACTGCCAGCTCTTTGTTGTGTAATTGCCATTAATAGGCTTAGCAGTGATGTGAAAGGATTTTGTGTGTAACTTAAATACTTTCCAAATTGTCTTGAAATCCAGAGTGTCAAATTTATTAATCCCTAAATTGAAATCTCATACTGAGTCAAATATGAACAGAAATGCTACTGTATGCTAAAACAATGCCCTCAGTTACACATAAACGTGTATTATAAACACCACCTGAATACAACTAGCATGTGTCTAGTGAGCCGTAAATATACATGATGAAAGAAAGCAATCACAATATAAAGCAACATCTTTGCCTGTAAATGGGAATCTAATGGGTAGTAAAAACATGTGAACTTTGGGAATGCAATAATCAATAGCGTTTACTCATGATGAATCACATATAAACTATCTAAATAACACAAAAGAAACACTCTGATTCTGATTACCACTTTGTATTCAGTTTTGTGTGATCTATCCATGTTAACCTTTACTTACATTTAAAACCCTATAAGCAAGGATAAAACTAAAGCAGAGTGAAACATGCTAAACTTTCTCTGTGACTTATTTTCATTTAACAAAAATGCCTTTTCCAAGTGTGAAGAGCTGCAAAGGCCTGGGAAAAGTATGATTGGATGGTGGAGCCTCAGTGGATCAGGACCAGATGTTCATTAATTGAACAGAGAGATCTGAGCGTCGTCTTTACTGTGGCCATCCAACTCATATTCACACGCTCTGACGTTCTCACAGCAAGACTGGCCAGGGAGAACAGATTTAAATATCTGAACTGAGACAAACGAAAATGGGTCACAATCTGCCCTCATCTCAGATTCGTACACTTGCATGTGTGAGGGTTAAGATGCATCACACAACTTCAAAGGCTGTAGTCTCCAGTATTAGAGATACAAAAGATAAAAAAAAAAGAGATTCTAACTCAAATTTGACTGAAACAGTAATATATAAAAAAATATTTTTTATTCAATACATTATTGTACATTAAACATTACTTTAACAGTAAAATGTTACTAAAATAAAATATTATTGTAAAATGAAAACAAATACTAAAAGCACATGTCAGTAGAATACATATATTAAAATATACCAAATTTTCCAGATCATGTTTAATTATATTCTGTAGTATAATGACAATATAAATTAATGTTGTCTTTATAATTTTTATAATTATATTCTCAAATTGGTCTCTATACATAGCAAATATGCAGCTGCCTTTATATTTCCCAGGTTTACTTTAGTTAAATGGTCGATGTGCTTCATGAATAACAACAAGACATCCAGTTTAATAGCACATTTGAGGTAAATCCATCCTTCCCTTGAACATTGACGTTTGATACCAACAGTAAGGCAAAGATGCATGTCAAAGTATGTGCAACAAAGCTGAGTGCTTCAAATGTGTTGATCAAGAAAATGTGTGTGTGTGTGTGTATAGCTTCGTAAGGTATGATTTTTTTCCTAACTCACAATGTATGTCACATGGTGTCAGTCAAAAGCCGGTCTCTCATTTGGATTGTTTGTAGTTGTTCTTACTGCCTTCTCCAAACTGTCTATTACATCTTCTAACTATCTCCTACTGCCTGCTCCTCTAACACCTGCTTTTCAAGGGGGAGGTGAATTCGAAATCTTTAGCAGGACTATAATTGAATCCAGGTACCACGTCCATAAGACGGAGATAGGATACTTGCTCAGGCATGGGCCAACATGGGCACAATGGTCTATGAGGGAATTGAGCTTGTTTGCAGGCAGCTTGCTTGGGCTGTCACATATCAAACCCAGTGGAGCAAATCACAGCGTTTCACCAGAGCGATTGCACAGCCGGCTTGGATAGAAGGGAGAAAGAAAAACAACATGGCACGATCAGGTTTCTGCTCTTTAGAAGGTTGGCTTGTGGCTGATTGGGGTTGGTTAGATGATGGTAGCCTCTCACAAGGCACTCTGGTTTGGCAGACTGATCTCATGAAATGGCGTATGTATGACACGCCAATTCGTATTTCCATTTCTGGCGTGCTATCAACATGCATAATCGCTTTTAAGCGTGTTTATTAACGCCGTTGACTTAACGTTACATTACTGTATAAATATATGACCTACCCCAAAACCGTCCCTAAACCTACTTAATTCAAAATGAGAAAATTGTAATAATTTAAACTTCCTGTTTTCTATTAAATAGATATGAACTGGCACAACTGTGTGACTTGTGGATTAAAAAAAAAACAAAACAAACATTATTCACTCTCAAAACAAATACCGGTATTACATGATGGTGTTTGTTCATAAGACACATGAGATACAATGAGAGAAAATAACAGGGTTAGCAACAACATACGAAAATAATTGCTGACTATTATTTTTTGTGTAAGCTGTCCCTTTAAATGGATAGTTTACCCCCAAAAGAAAAAAATCTGTCAGTAATTATTCACCTTCATGTTGTTCCAACCCTATAAGACTTTTGTTCATCTTCCGAACACAAATGAAGATATTTTTGATTAAATCTGAGAGCTGGATCACTCCTCCATAAGGTTCTTAAGGGATCTAAACTTGCCGGCCCAGAAAAGTTATTAAATACATTGTTAAAATAGTCAGAGTGACTACAGTGGCTCAATCTTAAATATATCAAAGAAAAAACAAACAAACAAAAATAACAACTTTATAATAAACTTTGATAAACTTAAGATTGAGCCACTGTAGTCACTCTGACTATTTTAAGAATGTATTTAATAAGTTTCTGGGCTGGCAAATTTAGATCCCTTAAGAAGCCTATGAAGGAGTGATCTAGCTCTCAGATTTAATCCAACATATCTTCATTTGTGTTCTGAAGATGAGCGAAAGTCTTACAGGGTTGGAACAACATGAGGGTGAGTAGTTACTGACAGAATTTTCATTTTGGGGAGAACTAACCCTTTAACTATTGGCTTCTTCAAAAACAAATTAAGAATGCAAGACAAGATTAAATGGACATATTACAATATGCTCCAACATATTTCAATGAGAAATTAGCATCTAATCCGAACATGCACTTGAATTGACTGAAACAAATCCAGATTGCATAATGAATCATGTGAATAATTTATGCAAATAAACAGATCTGCTTGACGCTCTGCTTTGAAATGCCCCGGAGAAAAGCCAATTTTGGAGAATGTCTTTACTACAAGCCATTATATTTTAAACTACATCATTTAATCAAATCAATTTCTCCATCAACTGGTGTTATACTTCTCATAATGTCAACAAGAGAAGTCCCTGTTCTGAGGATCCACTGAGATCTACTCTAGCTTCTTTTGCTGAATGCTTGAAAGAGAATCGAAAGAGCTTGTGGTTTGAGAGTGTTTCACGCTCATACAAACAAAAAGGAGGACAAGGTAGAAAAAAAAAAAAAAAAAAACCTCTTGCAATATGGCACGATAACCTCTAAGGGCCTTTTCCAACCTCACCACCTGCTCCCACTGTCTGTGCTATGGGCAAACAGGCCAAGGAGTGAAGAATTTATATGTGTGTGTGTGTGTATTCTTGTCTTCGGGTCAGCTACAGTAGGCAGCTACGCTATTTTTCAGATCAGACTAGCTCTCAGCCTTAACACATTGATATTCGGCACATGCAGTTAACTATAAATGTGGATAGACTACAAAAGAGCCTTTTGCTCTCCGCTATCCCTCAACATGTTTTGATCACGTCAAACACATCCGCTTGAAAGGTTAAATGCTGTATTTGCCTGCAGAAGCTATGCTTTCCCATGCGTCATTCTGTCCTCCTAGACACAGAGTCTCCCGTTTCTCTATCGTTCCCTGAGCTACTGGTCAATCACTCTGAATCAAGCACAGCTGTCTGACTGCATGCAGGCCATTAGATCAATACTTTACACATGCGAGCAGCAACGACATTAACAGCAAAGAGAGGGAGGGACAGCGCTCAGAGCGCACTGGACCATGAGGCAGCATCACCATAGAAGACGAAGCTCAGTGCATAACAGTAAATGCAATGCAGCAATGCAGTATGGGAGGAGTTGCAAGCAGGTGTAATCAATCAGTGTCCCTGCCGCAGGAAACTCATGACATGCCCCCCTCAATACATACAGGAGTAAAATTTCACTTTTTTAACCCTGGAATAGGAGCTTAAACCTGAAAGATTTAGGGTCCGTTCCCACAGGATGTGTTCTTGCATCCGTCTGTGGCGTTTTTAATTGTTTTTCGATGTAACAGACATTTTTTTAAATGTATTTTAGATTTTAGGATACATGTCAGTTTTTTCAGGGACTCATTCAGGGGCTGCATTTTTTGAGTTAAGTTGCTGTGTTGAGTTAAATGAAGATCAAATTCATCACAACATAAAAGTAAAAGTGCAAAGTATGAAAAAGGTATATTCATTTTTAGATTTTCTAAATATAACAATTATTCAATTATTAGGGCCCTATTTTAACATTCTAAATGATGGTCTAAAGTGCAGAGCGCAAGTGCTTTTAGGGCGAGTCTGAATCCACTTTTGCTAGTTTAACGATGGGAAAAAATGGCTGGTGTGCCCAGCACATGGTCTAAAAGGGTTCTCTTAATGAGTAATGGGTGTGTTTTGGGCGTAAAAAAAAAAACACAATCAGAGTCTCATCTCCCATTCCCTTTAAAAGACAGTTGCGCTCGCACCATGGCGGATTGTATGTAATAAGTAAAGTGTACGCACGTTGTAGACCCGCCTATAGGCGCACATTACTAATGCGCTAAATAACAAAATAATGCGCCATTGTCTTTAGACCAGGTTTCAGTTGGTCAATGGTGCAGTCTATTTCAGTTGCATCAAAATAGGAATGCGTCAACAATGCGCCTGAACACGTTTTCAGACCATGGGCGCAAAGGCATTTTCTATTTAAAAAAACGTGGCGTCGGACGTGAAAATGATAATTGCGTCGGGCTGAAACTAGCAAAACACACTTGTGTCGCACTTAGGGGTGTAACGATACACAAACCTGATTGTTCGGTACGTGCCACGGTTTTGATGGTTCGGTTCATTTTGGTGGGGTGGGGGGTTTAGATAGCTAAAATTGCTTTTTTTTAATTCAACAGTGCTTTATTAAACAAATAACCCGTGTCCTTGTCTTTAAATTAATTCAATAACAAAATAAACGTTTCGCAAGGATAAATGAGGAGCCTAGCACAGTGATCTGTCACGCCACATCTAGTGCCAAAACACCATTTATTGTTTGAATTTCATGATCAAATAGACATAATTTCAAAGACTACATTTTGCTTATTATAGAAATTAACAAAACATGGTGTTTGCTATAATAGGGTGTTAATGGTGGTTAGGCTACAACGCTGTATTCGTTGTGTACATATAAGACATGAGGTCCATTGCGGGGCAGCAGGGGGTGGGGCGTGTGAGTATCGCAATACGTATCCTGGGTGGTGTATCGTGGTTTTTTGGTTCGGTTCGAATATCGTTACACAACTAGTCGCGCTTGGCGCTGCATTGTGTGTTAACTTTTGGAGAGTGTTAGATGGCAAAGCAGTGTCACCTCAGTATTATTTATCTATATTAATATTTTGAATTAGCTGGTAATCAGGTTTTATTTAAATTTTTACAATTTTTTGTAATTTTGTTATATGCTTGGGTGATTTAAAAAATATTTATTTGTATTTAGCTTTTATCTATTTTTAATTTGGTTATATAGTCATTTTATCACTTCAACTTAAAATTATTTCAGTTAGTTGTCAAGGCAACATTTCATTTTTTTCTAATTTTCTACATTGTTTCTACATTGTTTTTAAGGTTTTCATATGATATTTATATATGATCTGAGTTGTATTTGAATTTACAATTTTTTATAGATTATTTAACAATAACAACACAGTGGCAAAGGTAAGCTTAATGTTAAATAGTGGGAATGTGCATGAAAAAAAATAAACCAATATCGAGAGGACGGAAAAAGAGAATACTGGCTGATAACCACTATGGTACCGGTATATTTGTGCATCCCTTAGAGCAAATCCTGTGTGAACGGGATTATAAATCCATTATAAATCCACAAGGGGCTGAGTTTTTTTTTTTTTTCTTATAGAGAAGAAAATAAATGCGGGATGGGATTAGAAAATGTCAAAAACTGGATACAAACTGTTTCACCCACATGCGAAACACAGGTCAATGTAGGAGAGAGCATGTGTGCTACTATAACTCCTCGGCTCCAAAATAATAACAGTACTCACAGATGATTCAGAGTCATTAGAAAAATTTTGAAACAAAAACACATGCTGCCTATGCAGAGGAAATTGAGACTCTTTTGAAGCCTGAGCGTTCAACTTTCTCAGTAAAGCTGTGACTCTGGTACTAAGATTCACACTAGAGCAAAAAATAAATACATCTTGGTTTCATAAAGATCCAAGAAAGGGAGCATCCCATGAAGCTTTGTAAGAACAGACAGGTCTCTCTCTTTTTTTATTTTTTTTTTAAGGACAGCTCTCTTTTTTGAGGAAAGTTCCTCTCTTCTCTCAGTTGTGGACATGTTGGCTAACACATGGCATTTGAAATGGCAAAGTTCAAATGAGGTTCATAAAAACCACAGCAAGCCCAAGGGAAAAACCTTCCCATATTTTCATCTTTTCATTCTCTCTCTCTCTTTCTCTCTCTCTCTCTACCTCTCTCACTCTCTCTCTCTCTCTCTCTCTCTCTCTCTCTCTCTCTCTCTCTCTCTCTCTCTCTCTCTCTCTCTCTCTCTCTCTCTCTCTCACTCTCTCTCTCTCTCTCTCTCTCTCTCTCACACACACACACAGACACACACTCAATCTGAAATGCATTACCCAAGATCTGTTTGGAGCTGGAATAAATTGAATAGTGAAAAACAAAAATTGATAATGGACTCCCAAACCCCTTTATCATCATCAGATAAAATTCATATTTCACTGCACCTTCTACTGAGGAAAATATATATTGATTAAATAAGCAGGAATCCTAGGATGCTTTTTGAGGGAGATTTTTGGGCTAAAACTGGTAAGCCGGTGAGAAGTGGACCTGCGTGAAACAGATGCTATTGATGAAAAGAAGGCTGTGGAATTGGCCAATCACTTTCTTCACTGTAGTGAAAATGAGATTGAAAGAAAAGTGAAAGAAAGAGAGAGAGAGAGAATCTCATGTGTCCCTAGAGAACTGAAGAGACAGTCAGTCTGAAAGAGTGAGACACTCCAGTACCGACAGCCTGTCAGAGTGAAAGAGGCATCTGCCAGACCTCACACATACACAGACACACACACACACATTCTTGGTCACTCGCTTTCTACCTCTCTCTGTCTGCATCATGCATTCCCTATTTAAAGAACAGAATTTACGCAGATCTGCACACTGCAGCAGTTTTAAAAATGCAGCTTTTTGCACTTTTTTGCCTGAATTTTGGTCCCCGCAACACTGGAATATGAAATAAAATATAAGAATAAAATAAAAATAATTTTAAGGAGGACCAATTCTAATGTACATACAGTATTCTGGTATTTCATTGTAATGGAAAAACCCAAATAAATGCAATGCTTTAAAAAAAAAAAAAAACCTCTCTCAATTTCTTGCTCATTGTACCATTTTCTTCACCGTTCAGCACAAACACACAAACAAATATACACAAGCCAACATTCAGAGTGACCTGAACAGTGCATCTTTGGCCTTCATAGTCTGCTGTGTGTATTGTTGTGAGCAGTGACTCATCCATGCGGAGTGGAACCCCATAAAGCCGTCTTTATAAGCAACTCTAAGAGGCTTTCACTGTTGCAGAATCATCACCTCCTCCTGCAAAAGGACAATGATGACGAGGGAAATGTATCAGCAAGCGGTCAAAGCACAAATAGCCACGGAAAGCTGCCCAGACAGCAGATCACAGTTTGGACTGCTTTAAAATAAAGCGGCTCTGCTCCGATCTCCTACACTGACCTGAGAAGACATATGCTGTGTTCAGATAAACCACTGCTGCTTGTCACTTAGACAGGCTACAGAGAACACCTAGGTCGAGGAGTCGGCAGGGGTCAGGGTCAAAGGTTAAAAGGGAATGGCCCGAGTTCAGC
Source organism: Pimephales promelas (assembly GCF_016745375.1). The sequence continues at coordinate 16,861,927 of NW_024121432.1, read as the reverse complement.
AAGCGAGCAGGTGCTGAGGTCAGACGGACTTGTGATATTCTGTTGAATCCTGTGACACTTTATTTTCAGGTCGCCTTTCAGTAATCTAAAGCTCTTGGTAAATAAAGTAATCTGTTGCAGACAAACACATCAATCAATGAGTCCTGACTGACCAGATGATTTCACAATGGGTCTAACTCAATGTTATCAAATGGATCAATACTGCTTAACCGCATATGTGCTGGTTATTAGTGATATGATAATTATAACTACAAAGTTACACTAATGTTCAAAAAAACTAGTTTAAGCATGAATACTTTTATTCAGCAAGGCCACATTAAACTGAATTGACAGTAAAGACTTTTAAAAATGTTACAATGTCTACAAATGTCTACTCATCAAAGAATCCTGAAAAAATGTATCAGGGTTTTAAAAATAATAAATGTTTCTTGAGCAACAAATCAGCATATTAAAATGATCTCTGAAGGATCGATGTGACACTGAAGACTAGAGTAATGACTGCTGAATATTTGACAGCACAGGAATACATTTAATTTAAAAAGGTATTAAAAAAGAAAACAGATATTTAACTTGTTATAATATTTCACAAAATTATGCCTTGATGAGCATAAGAGACTTACCGACCCCAAACCGTTGAACAGTTGTGTTTGTATAGTTTATGTTTAACTGTATCCTCTCATTTTATACTGCTGAACAACATTCGAACAACAAATACAGTTATCTGTGAAAGTAAAACAAGACAGCATCTAATAACCTCGGAGTAAAGCCCCATACGTTTCCTATCTCTGAAATCATATGCTCTCTTATAAACTGAAATAAGATCACCATAAAAACACTATAATGAGAAAGTACATCTCTGTGGCTTTTCCTCTGCAGTACAGCATGAAGCAGACAGATTGGAGCAGCTCTTATTAAATGTCTTAAAGGGATTTCAAAAAGCTCAAAGTGATTATGTCTGGCAGACCCTCCATCAGAGAGCTGACTTTCACAATAGCAAAGGGTTAAAGCTTTCCTGAAGATTAAACATGCACCACACTTCCTACGGTCATCCATCATATAACAAAGAAAACCAGTGGCTTTGAAGAACAAAATTCTGCTTGATATAGTCAGAAAAATATTTAGTTGTAATAAATAAATAAATAAATGGACCATGAGAGACCATGAGGCCCACATAAAAAAAAAAAATGACAATATTTCTTCTTCCCTTTTGTGATGTATAAAAATTGCCAGGAATTTACAAGATTATTGTTAGGAATTATATTGTTTTAGTACTGTAGTGTTCCATTTGGATCTTGGACATTGTGTATTCATATCAAAATTCTGATCTAGCCAAGTCAGAAGTATGACAAATGAAAACATTTGTTTAAAACAATGTCAAGCTAGAATATAAAATAAGCAAATTGGCCTATTTTAAGTTAGTCAAACTATACTATTGATAGCATCTTTCATTTGAAAGTCGAATTTTTTCATCTTAAAAATATATCTAAATTACACCATATGCTCTCAATGACAAATGAGGAACAGTCAGTTCATGGGTTCATGATATAAAGAATAGTTTATTGTAATGGTCTACTGGGTGGTTGCGGTTAAAATTCCATTGGGTGTTTATAAGGAGAACTCTGGCGCAAAATGATCGTTTGGTTTAATAACACATTGGTACCTAGTCAACCGTTCACTGAGATCTGCTTTCATGATAATCACATGTAAGGAGTTTTATCTCTAAAAACTGTTTAGATTATAAAGCAAGTATATGGGGGCATTTAATAAGTAAAAAGAAATCGCTCGTTTAATACCACTAAAAGGCTCAAAATAGCTCCACACTAACACAGTAACATAATGAGGGCAGCAGTTTTTAGAGGTAAAACTCTTTACATTCGATTATCACGAAAACAAATCTCAGAGAACGGTCGACTAGGTACCAATGTGTTATTAGACCAAAGGTTCATTTTGCGCCGGAGTTCTCCTTTAACTGGATCATAGAAGGAATCTACCCAATCGTTTCACGTGAGTGACTGTTTGTGTCAGGTATTCATTTGGACTATTTCCCAGATTTTTTCATTACCTTTTAATATTTTAATAATTTAATAATTTTAAAATCTTTTCCAGGGCCTAGACATAAGTTTTATAATATCTTAGGATTCCTTGTAGTACTGTATAAAAAGTAATACAAGGCTTCCTTCAACTGTTACTTTTATCTGCACATTGAACACACTCTATCACAAATAAAGGCAATATCTCCAGAAAAGCAGGTACTTTCTTTTCTTTTTTGAATGATTGAGTATCTGCAGTACAAGGCCACATTGTATCATATAAAACACCAAGGACAAACACAGTATGCTGTAATGAGCACCCTGTTTGGCCAAATAACTTGTGCTGAGAAAGTGGGACACTCACTGTTTCTAGTCTCCTCTGCGATGCATTCCCGAATGGAGTCTGTTAGACCGAGGCTGGCAGCGCTGGGTAAAGGGCCGAAGAGGGCTGTCAGGGGCATACGTGTGGACTGCATACTAGATATCGGTACCGTATCCTTACTCGCCTCCTGATCTTCCATTCCTTCCTGGTCCCCCCGCTCTAGCACCTGACTGATGAAATTCTGGTTGAGATGTTGGGCTGCTGCCTCCATTTCTTCATCGTCTGGATCTTCGTCCCCAGTCACCCCAGAGGCCAAAGACACACAGTCATCATCTGAAAGGATGTTAGAGAATAATATAAAATAACACTGGTGTATCTGCACGTGCATCAGTATAAAACCACACAATAATCTCTGTTAAGAACAAATCATCAGCAAATTGTATTCAGATAAGCCTAGGTGTACTAAATAAACAAACACAGCACTTGATTTACCTTCTCTTGTGTAGGAGGCATAAATCCCTCTCAGTTTGGTTCTGCTGCTCCCTGCCAGCTGTGTCTCAATCTCATCGCGGTATGAGTTGATCTCACCTGCAGACAGCGTACACACATGTACACATGAGCCTGACATCTCTGATTGACAGTTACATTTTTCTGTCTCACAGATATTAAGTATGCAACATAGATTCCTTGGTAGAGTGTATTCAATGTTCAGAATATATATGATAATGGCACGTAATTATGTATACTCCAAACACATTTAGACAGTTCATTAAAACAGCTGCTGTCGGTAAGGTGGGCGCTCCAAACCACAGGGGCATTTTCTATTCATAATCATAGAAAAAATCTTGAAATGCTTAGCGTAGCCGAGATAACGCACCACAGATAGCATTCAGATCCCTTGCTGAGTCAATAGAGAGAATAAATATCTTATTCCAGGAGGACAGACTAACCTTGATATTCCTCAAGTTTCTTGGACAACTCGTGCTCCAGCTGAAACAATGACATTTCGATTAAGAGAACCATTGATCCAGAGTCTCATATGGCTGAATATTATATTCAAAGCTTGATATCAGGTCATAAACACACATATACATACCTAGACTATTATTTAAAATATTTTTTGAGGTCAGTGAGATTTTTGTTTATATATTTTTTAAAGATTTATACAAGTTCTTTAAATTATGCTAACCAAGGCTGCATTTATTTAGTTAAAAATACAATAAAATAGTAATATCATTAAACATTATTATGAATTAAAATAGCTGTTTTCGATTTGAATCATTCTAATACGCTGATTTGCTGGTCAAGAAACATTTCTTGTTATTATCAATGTTGAAAATAGTTGTGCTGATTAATATTTGTAAGGAAACAGTGATACGTTTTTTTTTTTTTCTTTTATGAATATATTAGAAAGTGCAAAACAACAGCATTTATTTGAAATAGAAATCTTTGTAATATTCTATTCTTGAACATAATTCAAATAAGTCTTTACTGTCATTTCAATTTATAGTGTCTTTGATGAATATACATTATTTATAAAAATAGTATAACATAGTTATAATTGGACTATATCATATTATTGACCATTAATCAACTTAACGCATTTTTTCTAAATAAAAGTATTCATTTACTTTTCAACCTTTCAACAGTAGTGTATGTCCCATTTGAGTACCTGCTGCATCTTAAGTTTTTTCTTTCCAGCAACAAAAGATGGAGGATCACATTCTTGCTCAAGGTCCACTCGCATGAACTCATCAATGGTCAGGGAACTGGTGGGGGTCTCCTCAAACTCTGTAAGCCTGGGCATCAGTGCAGAAGAAACGTTTGTGAAAATGTTACAGTACAGGCATCAGGGGTACACAACCTATCAAATGAGTTTTAACTTGGGATGCACTAGTATTAAAATTCTAGGTGATACCAATAGTATATATTATAACACAGGGCTACTATCTGCTAGTATTCTGATTGATTTTTCTGATTACTTTTCTAGTGACAAAGAATGTGTGGGGTATTAAAATTAAACGAACAGTCGGGTCACTACTTGTTTTGTGTGACAACAACATACAATTTCCCTAAGAATCTGCTCAGACCAGCCATGACATTCACCTTTTTCTCAGCGTGGCCTCGCACACCTTGACGACAGATATCACCTCCTTCACTGTCCGACGGAATTCATGCATACGAGCTGCCACGAGCAGAGCTGGGGGAACAAGGGGGAGAAAATGAGAATAAATGTTTTGTCCCCCAAACAGTATCATTCACAATTTGTATTACATTTCACCACCATGCAAATATACAATGTATGTGCCATACAAAAGTGTTGAGAGTGCATTTTCTCTAGAAATGGAGCATATGTAAAAAGAATCAATGCAGATGCTGAGGTTTGTTGTGCGATACAGTAACCCGTTTAGTAGACATTATGTGAATAGAGCTGGGGAGAAGTGTTGAAGAGAACAACAATAAAACAAGCCTCTTCAATCCCTCTTCCATCCACTGTCAACATGAAATATTACTTCTCAAAGATGCATGCAATTTATAGAGACAATATTCCTATAATTGTACACCATGTTTATTTACTGACACTTGTGTATGAATTTATGTTGTCCTAAAAAGCACAAAAAAATAATTAATATTAAATTAAATATTATTAAAATATGATTAATTTAATATTATATTCTATATATTTTTATTTAATATGTATCTTTATTGTTCTGGCATATCTTTTTTGTAGACTCAGTAATTCAGTTTTTAATACTGTAAAATATTATAACAATTTAAAATATTATTAAAATGCAATTTATTCCTGTGATGGCAAAGCAGAATTTTCTTCAGTGTCACATGATCCTTCAGAAAGAATTTTAATATGCTGATTTAGTCCTCAAGAAACATTTCTTATTACTATCAGTATTGAAAAAATGTGTAATTTTGTGAAAACCACAATTTTTTTTATAGATGGATATAGAAAGTTCAAAATAACAGCATTTTTTTAAATAGATTTTTTAGTTGAAAAGAAAAAATATTTACTGTCAATTTATCAATAAACTGCATCCTTACTAAATAAAAGTATAATTGAATAAAATATATGTCAACCCTAAATATATCCTAAATGCTGCAAACGTATTGATGAATTATCATTCATTTCTGTATGAAAACGTTTTCGCAAACACACGCACATGCACAGTAGGTGACACCCATTATTTATCTTTTTTGATTTTCTCTTGATCCTTGTTTTTGCAGTGTTCACACTCTGAGCCAGAAGGTGGAGTGTAGTTGTGTGTTTACTCCCTTCGCTCTAAAACAATCAACCTCAATACAGAAAACTGACATTTACACTTACCATATTCCCCTGAACACTGTGAATGATTAATGATGAATTATTAATTATTCAGATATTGCAGGAGCGGATGTTAGATGGGTAAAGTGAGACAGTGAGAGAGGCCTGAACTAGAGATGCAGGCAGGAAGTCTGCCTTTAATTCCTGTGCAGTCAGGGCAACTAGCTGACGACAAGGTACAGGGACGAACAGTTCTGCTTCAGATCGAGGGCACCAAGATCTGTGCGGCGGTAAAGCACTTGCTGATCTTGTTTTTATCCTTGTTATGAAACTCGCTGCTCCAGTTCCCATGTCAAACTTTTAGCACATTAAGGGATTTGCTTTATGATCTGACAAATGAGCAGAAATGAAGATGAAAAAAAAAACAAGTTTCAAGCTGAAAAAGGAGGTCAACAACTCCGAAGTTAATCCAAAACAAAGGACTGATGTTTAAAGGGATAGTTTGTAGATAAAATATCTACATTTTTATCTAGATTTTTTTAAATAAAAATCATCATTTACTCACACTCTTATTGTTCAAAACTTATATGATTTTGAAGAATGCCTCAGCTTTTTTGTCTTCTCAATAATAACCAAAGGGATTCAAAAGTTTCACATTCTAAAATAGACATAAAGGAAGTAATTCACTTAACTTTAGTGGTTTAAAGGGCCTTTCACACTGCACTTAACCCCGGGTTATCGTCGTTCTAAACACTGCTTTTAACCCGGTAAAGGAGCGTTTCACACTTATACACAGTTATAACCTGGCATATTAAACCCTGTTTTGGAGCAGGTAAGCAACGCTTTTGACAAAACTTGTACAGTGTAAAACGATGCGTTATTAGAATGTATGCAACTAGATGCTTAGCAATTGACAACCAATCATTTATTCACATGCTTTGGGAAGTAACAGACACACCACGTCACGTCGTTTCTGCATATGATAGGACAAATGTCAAATGGCGATGGAAAACGTGACATTTGGAGTGAAGAAGAGACAGTCTCATCCTTACCTTTATAGTTCGAAAAGAAAAATATTACAATGAAATTATAGTCTGCAACGTGAAACATGAATAAAGATAACCCAGAATTCCGTTTACCCGGGGGTTAACTATCTCTATAACTATGTAACAGCCTGTTTAACTGTTCTCAATGTGATTTGGACTTTGAATACCTGAGTTGAACAATGATTTTATTTGGACCTTATTGACTTTTATTCTATGGACAAAAACAGTTCATTAAACATCTTCTGTGATGTTCCACAGATAAAAAAGAAAATCATACAGGTTTTGAAACATGAGTGAGTAAAAGACAGATTTCTCATTTTAAGGGTTGACTATCCCTTTAAGAGACCTCCAAACACAACAAAGGATTTATCATTTTGACATTAGACAATCTACCTGCGCCACACAAGCCTGATGGTCGCCGCCCAGTGTGCATCCAGTCTCTTTTCATCCTCTGCAACAGTCTCAGAGCAGTCATCGAAACCTCATGAGTCTTTTCACCAAACTCCAACATGTGGGCGAATCGTGGAATGTACAGACACGGATCTATAGATAGAAATCAACAGATCTGTAATCAGCGTCTGCTGGACACAAACCTGGGAATATAACCTACATTTAAGTTTATTACAAATCAAGGCACCACATCTCTGTGAACCCCATTTAGCTGATGCATTTTCAAAGGCTAAAAAAAAATCATAATTTTATGTGGTTCTCCTTGTTGAATCTAGAACACAGTCCCCCTATGGGAACCTTTAAAAGTGGTTTGGCTAAGAGTCACTCAGTGGGAGCAAATATCCCTCACTTCCACCTACTTCTAAGTCCTTGGGTAAACTCATTTCACTGGCCCAATAAAGCCCAAACATCACTGCTGTCCTATTAAGAAGGAAATGAGCTCAGCTAGGAAAGGCGGCCATCTACAATCCTATCTAAGGCTACACTATAGGGACTGCACCTGCACTTACGAAGCATAGTATGTTCATTGAAATCCCCCTAGACTGTGTCTGTCACTGGCCTTTTTATACATATAGATAATTTTATATTAAATTATCATAGTAATGCAGTAGAGCAGAGCAGTTGACATAGCAAATATTCAGTGCCATTTGTGAAATAGTATAAGTCATTTAAGAAAAATGTTACTTTCTCATTTAACATTCTTTGTAATGATCCATACCGAAAATACTGAAAAATAAATTGATTTTCTGACTGCTATTTCAGTCATGGCTGTAAAATTATCTGATTTGTGAGACTGTGGCTGTCAGAGTTTGATTAAGGGAAAAATGATAAATGAAAAGAGAGAAATAATCAAATAGATCTGTAAGAATTGTTGGAGGGGATGTCAAATTTGGCATTGCAGTAAAAGAGGCTTTTGAAATAATTATTGGTGAGGGTTGTGGACAGCAGTACAGGATAGGATTTGAAATGTCATTTATAATAAAATCAGATGCTGCATTTCCTATAACAGACCCACCTATAGAAGCAAAATTATGGATGATGCTCTTCATTTTGGGGCTAAAATGTATTCTTATACAGGCTGAATAAAGACATCCCATAAAAGATGCACCCAGGGACCCTCAGACATTTCAAACTCAGTATCTGTCCTTGTCTGATGTGTCTGTAATTGTTAAAATCATCATTTGCTTAGGGGATAGCTTGATTTTGATGCAGTGAGAGCGCTAAATTAAAAAGTGCTAATGAAAGCCTTTGGCAATTACAGTAGTACACGGCAAAACTGTATTTTCAATATACAGTTTCTTCTGCAACCTGACAAAATGGGTTGCAGAAATTTTGACAAAGCCAAAATTTGCTATTACAGTGGCAATGTGGACTATCGGGCTGTATTCAACCAAAGAAATCCTTAGTCGACCAAAGTCGAGTCCTGCTCGACGATTAGTCGACTAAAAAAAAAAAAAAAACGTGATATTTTGATTAAACATTTTTTAAACAATTGTCATTGAGCATTTATAAAACAACAACGAAAAAACATCACAAATAAATAAAACTATAATAATAATATAATTATTTGAAAATTAAGTGATTTTTTAACTGCAAAAAGTGAAGAGCTCTGTCCTAGGTCTATAGTACAGTCCCAATCGCGCACCTGACCACACCACACGCTGCAAAAAATATAACTGCTATCTGCCACATAATGAAAAATCCCAACAAAAGCTCTCGTTTATACAGGCTTTATATTCTTCTTTACTTTCAAAGCTATGGGTTAACTTTAGTCCTGACGATCAAGGCGTTTTAAACAACACTCAAAAAAACCCAAATAACTTAAAAACAATCCTATAATAGGCTGTACAGCGTATAGGTTTATTTTCGTTTTGTTGCATTATTTAGGCTATTTTCAAATGCGTCAAGTGTACAAATAAAAACGAAAACATTAAGAAAACACAATCTATTGAGTCAGCATGATATAGCCGTTAAAAGGCTGCTCACGTCTTTTGCGCGCTCAAGTTCGATTTTAAATGTAGGCGCGCGACTTGCGCGCTCATAATGGCAACGCGATCGCCTCCCTCCACAGTCTTGTCGTCTTTGTTTTAAAATGCAGCCAGACAAAAGATTTATATTTCCTGGACATTTTGTCGACTAAAGCCAAAACAAGCAGCGTTCTAACAGAATGAATACAGCATCCCTTACCGAGCGCGAGCAGCAGCGCAGCCAGCCACAGGTGCGGTTCCCGAGTGTATTATGTGTGTGCGCTAAACTGTGGCGCAGTTACAAAAATAGCCTAAATTAAAGCATTTTAAAGTTGGGGACAAAACATAGGCTAATTATATTTAGAATACAGTAATAAATAACTGATTATAAATGAATAAATATCAAGGAGTAAGTCATTGAAAAATGCCTTCTATTGGTAAAAAAAAAAAAAAATGCAACTGGTCGACCAATAAGAATGTCAGTCGACCACGACGGCATCGACCGATTAGTCGACTAAACGACTAAAGTTGACAGCCCTAGTGGACTATGCATCCTTGTAAAGTTCCCTTGGCCTTTGGAATTAAAATAGCCCCACTTCATCACATACCCTTCACCATACCTAGAGATTGGCATGGTTTTATTTCAGTTAGCCTAATAGCTTTTGATTTGCATTAAGAGATGATCTTGAAAAGTAACCTAAGCCAATCTCTAGGTATGTGATGATGTGGGGCTATTTTAATTCCAAAGGCCAAGGGAGCTTTATCAGGATGCATAGTATCCTGTCTGCAAACGCAAGGTCTCTCGCTCGCTTACCTATCTGCCGTGCAGTTTGGAGCACAATATCTGTCTCACATGCACGCTTGCTCTAGATTACGGGATATTTAAAGTAATTTTGGGTATAACTAGCCGTCTAGTCGATCACGAGTGGCTCAACAGGTAGATTTATAGATAAACTCATCTTTCAGGCATTTGACTGACCGGGTTGACACTTCAGCTTGAGAAATCAGGGGTGTGGCATCAGAGTTGGCAGCCCTGATTTAACATAACACCCTGGCTTATTGGCCATTTTAAGGAAGAACATGTATTTATTTATGAAGCATTATTCATTCATGCAGAAAATTGGTGTGCTTAAAGGTTGGATTTTTCCTCTTTTTTAATCAAGGCATTAAGATCAATTTCTAAAAGATGATTTTATATTCCTCTTTTTAGTTAACTTTAGCATGGGTGTGTTCACTTATGCTAAGCACTGTATGTCATGCTAACATTGCATGAGTTCCCACAAAGTTGAAGTATTGAGTTTAAATGGAATTGTGTTGCATTGTGGTATATGAAGCTGCCTGATGTGTACATACTTTATGAGTAGAGTCACTCCCTCAGTCAAATTGAGGGGTCAAGGGTCTGTTTTTATAAACTTCCCTCGTCCACTTGACGAAGTGGAACAAACCTCAAAATGGCGGTAAAAATAGGCTGAAGAGAAGTTTTAGGAAAGTTTGCAAGTGTTGGTCTGAAAGGAAAGTAGAATGCACCCCCTGTATGTTTTTGTGTTAGCATTTAGTTGTTTTTATTTCATTCCAATATTAGCAGTGCTTTTGAACTTCATAGTGACCTCTATAGGCTTTATGCGGAGCATCACGTGACCAAACCGGAAAACAGGTCTCATCGCATCCGCTTGTCATAGAAAGTGTTAACGGCCGTAAGAACTGACTACAATATCTATGGATTTTTAAAGTCCCCGTGAACCGGAAGTTGCAAAAGATTTTTCTCCAGTGCTGTGACGTATTTCCAAGTGAAACGGAATATTGAACAGAGGGCAGGGTTTTACTCTAGCGCTCCTCCTCTCCATCTCTCGCTCATAGCAAACTAACGGTTTGAGGGGAGTGGTTAAGCGTTTCCCCACCCAAGTTGTGAAACCTACGTCATCAGAAAAAGAAACCGTTCCAGACCGGAAGTAACTTTTCAGATTTTGATTAAAGATTACGAAGGTAAAACATTTTTTAAATATATTTTTACTTGCACGGATTAATTGTTCACCACAAGACTAGTAATATGCGCTAACAAAGTAAATAGGTTCAATTTTGATTTCACGGGGACTTTAAGGTAATCAGCTAACCTACCTAGTTCACTTTGTTATTGTCGTTTTATTCCATTTAAATATCTAAACGTTACTGTGAAGAAGAAAAAATATAAAACGTTTAAATATTAATCTGCATATGTGAGGGACATTGGTTATGCTAAACTTTGCTCGCTCCTTTTAAGTTATCTTGAGTAAAACCGCAAAAAATTTTATGAAGCACATACAAAAGACCTGGACCGGAAGCGATGAGACCTGTTCAAGCAGAATGCGGAAGTAAGTTGTGCATAGAGCCTATTGGTCGGGATGCATGGATTTTATTTACTAACTGCTGCCATTTCACAACAAAGTTGTTTGGTTGCGTGTGATGCAAGGAAACAGTTTCCAGGTTCAAACCTCTAATCGTTTCAATCAACAGTATATGCTTTTGGCATCGGAAAGAGCGTTTGAACCTGGAAATAGTGATGTGTTGTATTGTGAAAGCACCTTGAAGACTTAAAAGCGCTATATAAAGTACTAGCAGTAGTCAGAACTGCATTATTGGCTGGTCTTAAATGCCAACATGGCACCATCCATGAGTGGGTGACTGCTTTATGTAGAATGAGCAGCTTTTTCTAAAAGCCTCATATGACTGGATTCTGCATCTCATGTTTACATCAATTGAATCACTCAAAAGGTGTTACTAAATTCATGTAGCCTAGCTATAAAACTTTTTAATTAATAAAACACCAGTGCATCTTCAAAAAGTTAACCAGATTCTCTCACCCAAAGTGATGACTCACTATAAGTGCTTTAGATTCAGAACATTTCACTCACTGTGTGCATGTTTCACAGACTCTGACTGGCAAAAAACATCATTGTTTAAATTGTGTGAGATAGATAAGCCGCTTATCGTAGGCGAAGGATCCACTTTCCAGCGCCGGAGCCCTCTGTTGGAGATCCGGGAAAGCTGTGCAAGCCCAACCCCCTCTCTCTCATAGCACACTGTAGATTTAACATGGCTCCTGGTTGCCAGCGAGCCTTCAAACATCAAACCTGAATGTATTTTCCTGGCAGCAATGCTTCGGTCGGCACAATAAGGTAAATAAAGACTAATGATCTACTATTTTTAAGTTCCTCTGCGGTTACTGCTTTATTGAATCGCGAATACTGAATCATATTACTTCGACTACAGAGTCCGTTTTGGTGGTCAAGTCTATGCGGACGGCTCTGTTCTGCTGCTACTTGATCTCTTTAAACCCGGTTCGTAAAGAACGCTCGCGCTCGAATCATTCATCGTGCATGTTAATGGTGAGCACGAGCGACATTTAAACCGAAGACATCAAATATTTGCTTAGTAGGTTGAGCGCTTCGTTGCAGATGTTATCCCCTTATGATACATTTAAGGCTACATCAGCAAATTTTACGGATCCTATGAAGTTGAACCACTGCAACTGAAGCTGATTATTGTGGGAAAGCGTTGCAATGTCGAGTTATGTTTTGCGTGCGGAAAAAGTTACTTAATGAAATAAAAAAATGCCTTCAAATATTTCATATAACGCAGATTTAATCTGTTTGGCCCCTGGTAATAATGACATGGCTCAAACTAGTGTAAGATATGATGCATCTTGAATTGTGTACGCCTGTGTTGGTGGAAGTGGTGACGTGAACATATTGTCTACAGTGGAGATGGGAATCGCGAATTAAACGATTCCTGTTAACGATTCGGGTTGCCTAACCTAACTATTCGGGTTCAGTATCCTTTAGTAGCATCCTACTTTTAATGAATCAATTGAATTTATTTTTATATGACACTATCAGTCAGATTCAGCAGAACATAAATAAATGTGTATTCCAAAGGATGTGCATGCACAGGCTTTTTAGATACAGTACAAATTAAATCCGACATGAATGCATTTTTCGAATAATAAAATAAAATGTCACATATTTAGTTCAAAACGTGTTCATTTTGTCCTAACTACAAGTTGTCATGCAACTAGTCGGTGCATACAAGTCTCACAACATGCACATTATCAGTTCGTGCTCATAACATGAAAGTAGTAACTTGCGAGTCAAGCTAATTCAGTAACTCTACGACTGATTCATAAATGTTTTTGATGCACTAGAGCCGACTCACAAGAATCATTCTTTGGTCGCGTTACATGTTTTTGATCCACTGAAAACAGGCAATTCATTAGAATTGTTCGTTCGTTAATCGTCAGAACTGCTCGTAAAGCAGGACTAGAAAATATTGTCAGAGTATTTTAGTAATGTGTTCCACAAAATCTGTCGGTGCGTAGTAAACAATGCGCAAGGGGTTAATTCGAGCTTGTGTGAGCAGCGAGCGAGAGAGAGAGGGGGGAGTCTCGCGGTTTGACTGTGTGTGTGTGTGTGTGTGTGTGTGTGTGGGAGGCGCCTCTGGGATACTGACGTCCGATTCACTCGTAGTTTGATTTGTCAACAGAGAGCTGGGCGTCCTTTCCCGCTACACAAAACGGGCTTCAATACAGAGCAGAGACGCCGAGAGAGGGAATACACACAGATATGTAGGCAGACAAGGATCCCGTAGCACTTTCAGTGGTCGACTCAGACCTCTGACTTATTTAACCGAACAACTTTGATTTACTTGCAACGTATTGCTTTCACTGTATTTGCGCGAGATCAAGAAATCGTGAGGATGCGATCAGAAAGAGGAAAAAGTCTTCGATTTGGAATATTTCGGCTGGACGGGCTTGTAAATGTGCCAGAGAGGGAAATATGCTATGGAAGCGTGTGAATTGAGTGACCGAGGCTTTTAGTTTCTAATTAAATCAAAGGGAACTGTTCCCCCCCGATACACCTGTCATACTCTGCAGACTGGTGGACGGACTTGCTGATGCCAACAACGCCAGATTGCCTATATGGCAGGATCATGAAGTTGTTGACGTTTTTTCTTTTGCTTCCAGAAACCTTAAAAAGGACAAGAAAGAGTGGGAAACAGCTCAGCAAGCTGCCAGTATGCTATGAAATCGTGACTTTGTCCTTGAGGAAGAAGATGGCTGCAGAACTCTTTCCTGCCAGCATAAACACCAACCTTCCCAACAGTAACAGCACAGCAGTAACAGCTGCCGGCAAAAAGACCATCGTCCAAGTCACTCAAACGGTGACCACGCCGACTACTACTGCCACTCAGCAGAACATCAACAATAATAACGTCGAGACTGCCAGCTGGCAGTCCACCCATCCGACATTGCGAGAGAGGTAAGGGCGCGTTCGGCTTGCTTTTCAAATAAACTAGGCTGTTATCGGTCCAAAAAAAGACATTCTATTGAATTTTGTTTCCTTCAGGAATGCTTTGATGTTCAATAACGAACTCATGGCAGATGTTCATTTTGTTGTTGGTCCTCCTGGCGCATCCCAAAAAGTTCCAGCACACAAGGTGAGCGCATCCTGCCGTGTTAAAATGCATCTCCTCCAGCGGCTTTTTCATCAGCCGTATGCTTAACCCCTTCTGTGTGGCATTTGTTTTGTTTTTTTCAGTATGTGCTGGCAGTGGGGAGTTCTGTTTTTGGTGCCATGTTTTATGGAGATCTAGCGGAAGGAGAATCTGAGATTCATATTCCTGACGTGGAGCCTGCTGCTTTTTTAATTCTTTTGAAGTATGTCTTGCATTTAATTCTAATGCAAATGGGTGAATGATGTGAAGTTGTTGTTTTTTTTCTGAATTCTGAAAAAAGAAAAAATCTTTACACAATTGGTTCACTCTTTAGGAATATTTGAAAACCTTTTTTCCGCCAAAGTAATTTGGTGCAACCAACATGGAGAAGAAAAGCATAAAATAGTTCCTCATGACTGTGTCGATGTCAATAATCTCTTAAATTTTCAGACAATTTTCTTTTTCTGAAAAAAGTTAGTTCAGGATATGAAATGTCATTTGGTGCAACTCATACCCAAATATCATATTTATGAATACATGATGTTTTTATGTACATTGAAAAATATATTTACATTTTTTTGACAATTACAACAAATATATTTGTTGAAGGTAAATATTACTTTTTACTTTACTTTGAGTCATCACATTGGAAATTAAATTAAATGTGTTTTTCCAAAACAAAATGAATCCAACATAAATACAGAGTACCCTTTTAAGATTCTTTTTTTTTTTTTCTTCTAAATCATCTATTATTTGTCATTGACCCATGCATATAACTGTAAACTCCATCACTAGTACAAAGCCTAATGCTTGCAAAGCTATTTGAAAGATATGATTTCTTAGCCCTTTTTTGTTCACTTTCAGGTACATGTACAGCGATGAGATTGAACTTGAAGCGGACACAGTGCTGGCCACTTTGTACGCTGCCAAAAAGTATATAGTGCCTGCACTGGCTAAGGCCTGTGTCACCTTTCTGGAGACGAGCCTAGAAGCCAAAAATGCCTGTGTGTTGTTGTCCCAGAGTCGACTGTTTGAGGAGCCTGAGCTGACCCAGCGATGTTGGGAGGTCATTGATGCTCAGGCTGAGCTGGCGCTCCGCTCTGAGGGTTTCTGTGAGATTGATCTTCAAACGCTGGAGATCATACTAAAGCGAGAGACCCTCAACACTCGGGAGGCGGTGGTCTTCCAGGCGGCTCTCGATTGGTCTGTGGCTGAATGCAAAAGGCAGGGACTGGGACCGACCGCTCGTAATAAAAGGGCAGTGCTGGGCAAGGCTCTCTACTTGGTTCGCATCCCAACCATGACCCTGGAGGAGTTCGCCAACGGTGCTGCGCAGTCAGACATTTTAACGCTGGAAGAGACTCACGATGTCTTTCTGTGGTACACAGCGGCTAATCAGCCCAAGCTGGAATTCCCACTGCAAAAAAGAAAGGGTCTGACACCACAGCGCTGTCATCGTTTCCAGTCCTCTGCTTACCGTAGTAACCAGTGGCGCTACCGCGGACGCTGCGATAGCATCCAGTTTGCGGTGGACAAGAGGATCTTCATCGCAGGTCTTGGCTTGTATGGTTCCAGTGGTGGAAAGGCAGAGTACAGCGTCAAGATCGAACTCAAGCGCCAAGGAGTGACCCTGGCCCAGAACCTAACGAAATTTGTTTCAGACGGGTCCAGCGGCACCTTCTCTGTATGGTTTGAACACCCGGTCCAAGTGGAGCAGGACACCTTCTACACAGTCAGTGCCGTGTTAGATGGGAATGAACTTAGCTACTTTGGACAGGAGGGTATGACGGAAGTGCAATTAGGAAAGGTGACCTTCCAGTTCCAGTGTTCCTCGGACAGTACCAACGGAACTGGCGTGCAGGGGGGTCAGATACCAGAACTGGTTTTCTATGCCTGAAATGTGCGTCCCATTGCAGTGCATTCCGCTCACTGGAATTAGGATGGATTGAATACAGGGTCTCGTGAGGCTCTTGCCTTCATTATGTAGCAGTGGTGAACTCAATGGTAATGACTCTTAATTACCACAACGGGCTCAGATGGAAGGAATGTTCTTCAGCTTTATTTATTGCAAAAAATATATATTTGATTTAATTATTGAAGCTGCAGCAAGCAGATATAGTTGTACTGCTCTGATAGTGGACAGAAGCCACTAGTGTGTCATGTTTTGTACATAACTTATTTGTTTTCAGCTTGATGCTGATTGACAAATAAAATGTCTTGTATTAGTGATCAGCTTCCTGAACTGCAGATTATAAATGTTTTTGTGACTCAAGTTCAAAGTTGTTTTGACTTCTTATACATGCACTCATGAAATACATCAATGAATAAACTAATGATTCCATTCTGCACAGCCCTAGCTTCAGAAGCGAGGGATGTTGAACTCAATTTATATTTTTAATGCCCTAAAAGTATACACTTTAAAATAAAAAGTATTTTCTATCTAATGGTGTGCAATGTGCATTATAATAACTAAAATCTGAAAAATGAAGCCACACTCCACAAATGCATTGGGCTTGTGTTAATGAGACAGTGATTAAGTGTGGATGAAATATTAATCTTGAAAGACCACATAAAGAACCTATTATCCCCAGCGGGCTGCACGACGAACTGAATAGGGAGTCTGTTTGAATTGAGCCCATAGAATCTGCTGCTACACCGTTTGCATTCTAATTAAGGCTTTAGTAAATATGGAGCAGATGCAGCTTGGTAAAACAGCAGATTTTTGACCAAAAAAAAACTCTACAAAACAGATGAATATGGAATTATGACACATGGAGAGCTGTTAATCAGACTGCATTCTGGGATTATGCCCAGTACTTTAACATTGGGGTGTTCTCTGGTGTATATTTGAATCATTTTGTCTCTGCTTCCTATAATCTGATGAGTCTGTTTTAAAAACTGCAGACATGTCGTGTTCTCGTAGTGTGCATAGAAGGTGGAAAAATGTTTGCGATGAGTATACCATAATGGATTTTTTGATGACGCAGTGCCCCCTAGTTACATCTGGCTGGACTGCAACTCACTATGAATATAATTTTCAGACAGGTAACACATTTTCAACCTGGGTCTGAATTACAGAATATTGCAGAAAATGTAGCTCAACATGCCTGGATGAAAGTACAACAGCAAATCTTCTCCCTTTTGATGCAACTAGGAATCCATAGGCCAGATCAGATGGACAGATTGAGAGTACTTGTATTGATCCAGCCATGCTGTATTATTGATAACCAATTTAGCAAGTGAATTGTTTTGAGAGATGCTGCCTGCTTTATTAATGAGGTTCATTCAAAAGCAATGTTCCGGTCAGCTGAATTACATTAGAAACGTCACAGAGAAGTCATTAAAGGGAGACTTACCGACGGCTGGAGCGTTGATACAGAGTTCTCTGGCCAACAGGAGGAAGGTCTTTCCCAGAATGTAAACATTAACCTACAACAATAAGAAATATAACTGAAAACTGTGAAGTATTCAATGAGTTCAACTTTACATGTTACCAACCACTGATTCTTGACGAGGAATTAAATATGTTACATAATTACTTCTCATTAGTCTTTATAAATAGCAACATTTCCACTTTAAAATGTATCAGAGAAGAACATTCTTAAATCCGTTGTGATCATTGAACCAGATTACAACCCAGCACTTTGTAGATATTTTAGTGAAATGATAAAAACAAATTTCCAGGATTCTTTGATGAATAGAAAGTTCGAAAGAACAATGTTTATTTGAAATAGGAATCATTAGTAATATAAAAATCAATTTACTTTAGATCAATTTCAGCATATTTAAAAAAAGCTCAAACTATTGATTATTTCATCCTTGATCCTTAGCTCAAACTATTGATCGGTAGAGCAGAGGTCTTCAACCCTGCCCTGGGGAACCACTGTACTGCAAAGTATATCCTAACCTGCTTCAGCACAACTGAATTTCACACCAATAAGATTTTCAAGCAAAGCCATGTGAAGACAAGCCTGCAACCTTAGCCAAAAACAAAAAGCTTACACTGAAGTATACAGAAAAGGAGACAAGACCTCTTTTTGAATGGATGTAAATGGAGGAGAGGCTTCACTACACTGAATAAACCACTTTTATGAGGAAATAGCTTATTTTTAAATGTATCGACAGCCCATTGGCTAACCTTCAACATGTTTGCTCATTTTGGATTAAATTGTGCGACAGGTATGCTTAGAGCACGTCTATGGAGTTAATATTGAGCCATAATTAAAGGAAAGGAAAGCAAAGGAAAACTCGACTAACAAACAAACAGAAAGCAATGTGCAAGTACAAAGGTTAATTTGAGCGGAAATGCAGTGGAGTAACGTTAATAGTGAGACAAGTTTGAGATCATTTGAGATTAATAGCGAAGGTGAAACCATTTCTGACCTTGCGTGATCTCGAAAAACACATTCATGCTTTTATATTTACAAAACTAGATTACTGTAACTCACTGTATGTCGGCATAAATAAACAATTGATTAATCGCTTACAATTGGTCCAAAATGCAGTTGCAAGACTTTTGACAGATACTCGTAAGAGAGATCATATTATCCCATTTTTGAGCACAAACTGCATTTGTGAGCGAATTTACCTTTGTACTTACACATTGTTTTCTGTTTGTTTGCGAGTCGAGTTTTCCTTTGCAAAGCAGATCGAGTTTGTTTGCAAAATGCTGGATTTGCTTGTTTAATTATGGCACAAAATTAACTCCATAGACTTCTAGTTCATTTCTATGGTATCCACAAACAGTGAATGACTGTCGCACAACTATGAACAAAATTCAATGAGGTCAATAATTCAATAACCTTTAAATGCATCATGCAAACACATGAGGAGAGTCTCTGCATGAAAGACCCACGACCAGTGCAGATCAACGTGCTGCTACATTTCTCTCTGAAGTGGTAGGAAATTAAATAAAAATTGAATGTGGAGGATATAAACTGTGACAAGATGATTGGCAGGGCGGTTTAAACAGAGATGCACGCACTAAGCGACATAGCGGTCTGTTAAAGACGCAATTATGACAAAGTAGTATGTCCCAAAGCTGTATAGTCAAAAGTATGTACTTTTTCATCATGAATTAGGCGATTTGGGATGCAGCACATCTGTTTCAAGTGATCCTTGAGAGCTTGATTAGTTTAGGTGTTTTGGCTGGAGCTAAACTTTCTAGGACAGGAGCAGGGTTGTGAACATGTTTATATGTGCACTTTTAACAGCACTCCAGAGATTCCATTGTGCTGATTAGGGGGTTATGACCTCAGCACCAGGTCCCTAGTTTGCCTGGCATCCAGGCAGGATATATTGGGGGTCTTGTTAGATTTGGGTGTGGCTGCACTTGCTAAAGATTCATGACATATTTGAGCCTCCGCCCCACCATCAAGTGTCTGTTCAATTCCAGATACAGCTCAGTGGACAGCTGAAGGTGTAAAAATAACATCACACCAATGCTTAAGCACCAAAATGTCTGACCCTAAAATAACTACTAATAAAACCTAAACGGTATATATTGTTATAAAGACAGTACTATCTATTGTTTCAAAAAGAACATGTTGTTAAATAAAGCAATAAGGCATTTAAAAAGCAGTTTTATGCTATTGTTGTAAAATCACTGGCCCAAGGCCTTGTATTGCTTGTCTTTATCAAGTGTCAACATCAATAAGATGCAATTCTTGTGCCAAGTAGTAGCTGGGTATGTGGGTACCAAAAACAATAATATAGAATTCATGTGCAGTTACAGGTGTGAGTATAACAGCTTCTCTCCTGAAATTTCCAATCAGATTTCAGAAATACACAATTTTGGCATCTGTATTATATCTATTGAAATGTCAAACTTATTGAAAAAGTGTGTGGGGGGGGGAAGCTGGCCTTTAAAATGAACAGAAACCATGCAAGTATAGAGGTGGATGGAAGCTGGATATCATAATTTCTGACATGATTTCTGCTTGCCATTAGACAATATATCATAAAGCATTTCTTTTATATGGTCAAATGGAAGGTATACAAATGGTTGAACATCATGCAACTTAGCAAAGCCGCTTATATTGCATTATGTTATTCAGAGTATTGTGGAAAATATATAAAAGAAATTTAAATGAAAGGGAGCAAACCTGTAAAAGATCACTCAGGTCCAGGAGCATGTCTGCACATCAGTTAAGGAAGGGAAAGAGAATGCAAAACAAATGGATTATATCATAAAAATGGTTAAAAGTGTGATGAAGATCTAAACATCTTTGTCCAACTACATAGCTAAAAATAAGAAGTAAATTATACTCTTAAATTAATCCTGGTCACAGTGATTAATTAGGCATTGGACAGCTCTGTAATTGTCACGGGAGGAGTTTCGACTTTCACTGATCATCTCTTTAAATCAATGGGCTTCAGACAAGATCTCCTTATCTCTGCAAGAGATTCACCCTGACCATCTGTTACTGCTCACCTGATTGGCACACACACCTGAGGCACGTGTCTTCATGGTGACTAATGCCCCCTTTAGCAGAGATTAGTATCATTACAAGACAAGCTAATCCCACTTTATCAGGAGTCTGACGGCCATGATCACGGCCTGGCATGAAAGAGAGTATTTATACTATTATGACTGAAATCAGTGATATTGATAACTGTCTTTATCTCTTCAATACTAAAAGACTCATGTCTCTATATGTTTTTTGTTTTTTTCACCAAGCAAACACCAATGTCGTCATAGTTCTGGCAATCTTGTAATTATTAACAAACCACTTTATTAATGCTTATGTCTAGGACAGTGGTCTCTTAATCTCTTTTTATTAATCATATTTACACTGTCTGAATCACTCCCTATCCCCTATATAGAGCACATGTCATTCACCATATAGAAAATAGTAAATGCATGAACAAGTGACCTATTTGAAAGTGATTCTATTTGATTGTGATTTGACTTCATTGTTCATAAATAATTTTTAGAGAAATATGATGCATTTTCTTAAAGGTTAAGGCTTTACCATATACTACAAGACTATTTGTAAGATGCATGCATTTAAAGGGCTCCTAGTAATTATTATACACTTGTCCAAAATAATTATGTGTATCATAATCACAAAGATGCATGAGATAATTGTAAGGATGTTTGATGAGGCAAAGCAGAACACATTTAAAAATAGTCCAGTATTTGGAATGGCTTTGGCAGTCTGTAAAGACTTCTTTGTGTTTCTGCCGTTTAGCGTGAAGTACCGAATCTTTGCATGCGACTGAAAGAGCCCCACCCAGGAACAGGTAACAATTCTCCTTTGGCAACTCTAAACGGTACACCAGGTACCCAGACAGGCCTGACGCTACACAAAAGCAGAGTGGAAACACTGGGTGTGACCCAAGAAGACAGATAGGAGGGTGCTTGTGAGACAGAGAGAAAGCAGTGGTGTAACCCTATCCAGGCATGCTGCGTTGTAACACAATCGTTTTGCACAATCATTTTGACAGGTTGGGGAAAAACAATCTTAAAATTTGTAACAGGGAAATGATATCTTCCTAAAAAAATCACTAGTCACTATGACTGAGTTCCATATTTTCACTACAGTAAAGGGGAGATGATTTTTTAGGTTAAAAGAGTGTCACTTCAATAGCTTTTGTACACAATCAGGACAGAAACTGAAAACCTTTTTTTTTTTTCTTTTAAATGAGGGAATAGTGGCTCAAATAGCGACTTGCTGGGCTTCTTTTCATGATTTCCTCCAGGGAACATCCTCTGAGATTCCAAAAGGTGCAGTAAACTCTCTTCCTCTTCCTCTCTTTTGCCTCTGACAGTATACTTTAGCACTATTGTTTTCACATCCTGACACATCCTTTCAGAACCTAAACAGGGTTTTCCCTAAGGAAAGTATGGACTGGTAAAAGAGACTATATTAGACCAGAATGAATTTCTACGCTGGTCCAGGTTGGTTTTATGCTGGTTTGGTTCTGTTCCAACTTCTGATGAAGCATAGAAAGGAAACACTTTATTTCGATTGTCCACGTTAGACATTCTAAAGTAAATTTGTAACTACATGTCATGTCATCTAACTCTCATTAAAGGAGCTAAACGCAAGTCTCTGAGTTTTTGCAGAACTACGCCCCCTCTGGCGACAAGCGAAACTGCAACCAGAGCTGTGCGCGTTCATGGAGGAACACACACACACATACGCACGTTTGCACGAGTTGTTCATAACCTAAGGAGCATTAGCCGCACACTGTGCGGCACACATCTTTTGTTACAGTCATAATGAGGTAATACAGTAATAAATCTGCAAGTCATTTAAAATATATGAAAGGAAAGGCATTCGAGTAAATTACACACTTATGTGTGTGAGAGGGGGAAACGGGGGTAGTAGAAAACTTCGGTTTTTGTTTCCATCTATCTCCCTGTGCTTACTGTATTCACTTATGATTGAATTATTATGGAAACACGTTCAGTTATCACTTTGTATAGGACCCGTTTGAGCCCGAGAGCAGACCGGAGATCTCTCCGTTTGTTGAAAGCTTCCCGATGTTGACTCTCGTCTTATTCCGACGCCTGGCACTGGACAGACTGAAGTTTTATTTTCTTTGTCTCACGCGGAGTTTGCGTTGGGGTTTGGAATGAACTACAAGCCGGTCTCTTTCCGCGCCATATACAGATATGAAGTGCACGTCACCGAAAGCAACAGATATGAGCTGGATTTTTATTAATCATCGGCTAATTTCAAAATCAGCAAAGACAGCAATAAGAGAGATCGGCAACAGGCCTGGTAGGATCATTTCATTTCTTTACTTTTAATGAAGATGGTAGTGTTAAGCGTCTGCGACTTACTTTCACTTTGATTTGCGATAGATTGCGGCGCGCCCCTGGTTTGATGAACAGGGGCTCAGCTACTCATCTGAGGTGATGCGCGTCGTCATATATGACTAAAATAACATGACATAACCTATAGCTTGGTTTCAACAACCAGATGCATTTACACTTGTCCAGTTTCGTCTGCAATGCGGCCTAGACCACGTCCTCATGAGCGATCGGATTCAAATCCGTCTCTAATGCGTTTCGGACGGCATTTACACCCTGGTCTTTTCACGATCGAATAGCTATCCGATCACAGAAAACGCATGAAGTGACCAGGTGTAAACAGCCCCTTTGAATCCATCGTCTACTTTTGTGGAAAGCTGACTAGAGTTGTCTTCTCTGATACGGCGGCGAATAGCTACACGAACCTGCCAGACATAGCCAGGCGAGCGCGAACGCGCATGACGTCACGCCCAGTCTCAGATTCGAGCCCGAATCCCTCTTATATATTTCACTGTACAGGATTATAGAGGCGATCGCAGTGATCAAAGAAGGGCTCATTCAGCCCATCAGGCGATTGTTTAAGCATGTGTGGGTTAGAAAACGGCTATTTTTAACATGAAAAGTTGCGCAATGCACCTTTAAAGTATTAGTAGACTGTCTGCTTAAAATCTGTTAACTCTTTATTTTGATGCGCCCCAACAGACATTCTGCTGACTATAAGTAACTTTGCAACTACATCAACTTATTCTACTTACCAGAATCCTAACACAAAAGCCCAACCTAACAGTCTACGTAGTACTAATATTCTAATGAGAGTTAAATTAGTTTAAACACAGAGAATACACTGGTCACGTGACTGTGACCTGCTTGATATTAATAAGTGTCTGACACACACATGTAAACACAGTCAGTTATTGTCTTAAGTGAACTTAAACAGAAATCATTTTGAGCCAATAGGATCCGTGACAGCAGCCTAATACAGTACACCTACTGCTGTCGGTCAAACGACAAAAGAAAAAGAGTAAATCACTTACTGACTGGATAACTTTTGTACCTTTAATATGAATCAATGTATATTTGATTAATGTGAAGACTGTTGTTTACTTGATTGCTACTGTTAAATAGACCTAATGTAGGCCTACCTGAAAACTTTAAAGCACTGTTTATTTTATTTGTTTCATTGTTTTATTGTATTTGTCCTATTGTTTGGATTGGTATGTGACATTACTTTTTATGTAATGCGAAAAACACTGCTCTTCACTTTCTGAAGTTGTAGTGATGCTTTCTTTTCCCAGAAAGAATGTAAAACATTTTATATACAGTATATATACTGTACATATTAGTTATATAATTTTCAGTTTTAAATATATTAAATATAATTGACATTTATTATATATTTATATTGAACGTTATCACACATTGCATTTTTCTTCAATATTGTTGATCCCTAGTTTGAGCTACAGGATTTTTGCCTATTAAAGGTCAAAACATTTACTCTTTCTTTCTAAATTGGCTAAATCCTACCTAATTTGGGTTGAATGTGCACACTTTTCTCGATGGATTACTATTCACAAAGAGTTTCACTTGGGTTTTACACCCTAGGGATCATTGTGGGAAGGATACGTGGCGTTCCCTCTGTCCTGCAGACCAGGTAGAGGCAGGCGGCTATGACGTGTGTCATCTTTCGCCCTCGAGTCAAGTGCTTGCTCACAACCATCTTGAAGAAATTAAAGGCCGTATCCAGGCAGTGCTGGTTCAGCTGCAGCTGGCTGCCGAGGTTGTGTATCTGCCGTTTCCCTAGAGACAGGACACACATATGCATCAGATTGAGCAAACATACACACATGCATACGCACACGCTTGCACACAGAGGCATGACTTCACACGCAGGTGTTTGGTTTTCCAGTAGCACTGATGTCATGAGAACGGTGCACAGCCAGACTGGCTTTTAGTGGAGCCTGGAAGTGAAAACGGGCAAAAAGACAGCTGTTTCATGTCTCGTTGGTGTGAGGCTACGTCCCTCTTCTCCATTCTTTCACAGTCGTACATTTACTCCTTCACAGATGATCTCAAAACAGGCCATGTTGTAATTCACTGGACACATAAATCAGTCTGCCCTTAAATCCCATGGCGGCCCTCGATGTGTTTAGCATATTAAAATCCACATTAAAAAACACAGTCCAATAGTCTATCTGGCAGAGTTCTGTTTACTTAATACACCATTTAGCAAAAGACCTTGTGCACCCAGACATTGAAAGTCTCCTACATTGTAAACAATGAGAAAGATTTAGGTTGCTTCAGATGGAGTTGATGAGTTTCACAAGTCGAGGTAATTTAATTATGTCATAAATTGCACACATAGACATGTTTATAAGAAACAAATGCTTTCATCAATCTGTCCTCTAAATGTACAAAATGTGTAAATGAATTCAGCAGATGCTTAAGAGTAGATGCATCAAACTTTTATTTAGCCAAGCGATTCACAAACCGAAGTCTATGGACCTCTAGAGGGCT
Source organism: Pimephales promelas (assembly GCF_016745375.1). Next base: position 16,836,094 of record NW_024121432.1, on the reverse strand, counting down.
GCCAGTGGGTCCAAGGAAACTTTCAGGGAAATATTTTTATTTCATTTTAATTATTTCGGCCCTATTCTATTTTATAAATACTGGTTGTAAATAATTTTTAATCATGATTTGTATTCTATTGACAGTTTGCCCAATGTGCATATAGTTTGTTAGATTTGTTAGAGTTTGTTTGCCTTTTAACTGTACTTTTCTATCGGATTTTGTTATCCCACTCTATCTATCTATCTATCTATCTATCTATCTATCTATCTATCTATCTATCTATCTATCTATCTATCTATCTATCTATCTATCTATCTATCTATCTATCTATCTATCTATCTATCTATCTATCTATCTATAGCATCCATCCATCCATCCATCTAATTTCCTAGGTATCAAAAAGTATGAAAACCCTTGCTTTAGCCTACGGTATAGAGTTAACATAATCACTGAAGCACAGATGTTAAAGTCGATGTTGGACTTTTTGTGTGGAACCCAAAAGCTGCAGTGTCAAGTGTCGTGTTGGCATGCCAAGGCCAAATATAACTCTGAAAGCTTTTAAGAGTGTAATCCCTCTATTCTGGAACCACTGTGTGCCAACCCGTCGTCACAAACTCCAGACCTGTTTAATCCCAGAGTATTTTTCACGCTGCACATGCCTTTGGATTAGCAGCCAGGTCTGCAGTGACCTCCCTAAATGACAGCAGAATTGCATAACTGCTGCAACACTGCAGGGGCATGAGACACCTTTATATTTAATGAATGAAATCTTGTGTTTGTGACCACAGGGACACTTTTGCCAGTCGGAAATGAGTTTTCCAGAATCTTTTATATTAACTACAACTAACAGCCAAACAATATATATATATATTTAAATTTTATATATATATTTTATATATATATATATATATATATATATTTATATATTTAAAATATGATCAGATGTTTCTGTGATTAATAGTTGAAGAGTCGTGAAGAATCATGAGTTTATACAGTTGGTGACCTTGATTCTCAAAGTATTTTATCGCTTCCAGCTCTGAAAATGCACCAGTACAGCAAGCTGTAATGGAACAATATGTGAATTTAATGCCACAAAGCACATCGTTCTCACAGTTCCTCTGATTAACACACAAGTAAATATTTACACAATGCAGTGCCTTATAGTTGTTAAATCAACACACACCTGGAATCCAAAGACATTCATCAGGGAGCTCTATGAAATTGATCAACAGTAATTATGCCTCGTGTGATTTTCAGACAAGCGCCGATGCAAATGATGTCAATTTATTTAGTGTTCGGGATTTAACCGGATTAGAAATTAATGTAAATGAGATAAGTAAGGGATAATGTACATCCTAGGAGCGGCATAAACGGTTGTCTTTCAAATTCCAAGGTTTTCAAGTTTGTTTTCAACTAGCAGGGAAAAGAGAGCCTAAGTCCCTCCCATAGACAGTGGTCCCTCCCCTTCCCGTCGACCACCATGGGACCTTATTTCGGAAAAATATTGGATGGTAGTAAATGGCGAGAGACAACAAATATTTTGATCTTGTTTGAATTGTGCCCTGAAATACACATATGATGTTTGTCAATTTAAAAGATACATTTTAAAGTAAAGAAAGTCACCGTTTAATGTAAAACCGTTGAGGTATAAGACTGTGAAAATACGTAATTACAAAGACTACAAACCCCACAGGCACACATTTTCTCTCAACGAATGAAGCTAACTTTACTAAGGCTAATGTCTGTCATTGTTTCTATAGTCTTACGTTATAATCGTAACATTATGCCGTCATACCTGAGTGTTTTGTACCAGACTGCACACATTCGCTTCCCGGGAGATGTAGTTCATTGAGCGATTTTCACATAAAACTGAATGTTACTCTTCTGTTTTATGACAAACTGTGACGTTTTTGACTTTCAGAATTATCTTTTAAATTGACAAACATCATAAGTGTAATTAAGGGCACAGTCCAGACGGAATAAAAAGATAAGTTGTCTCTCGCCATTGACTACCACACATATTTTTTCCGAAATAAGGTCCCATGAGCCGGAAGATTTCCTTAGATTTCCACGACGCATGCGCGAGAATTGCGATCTGAAGTAGTGTAAGCAGATTGCAATTCTCGCGCATGCGTCGTGGAAATCTAAGGAAATCTCGTTTCTGGCCTACAAGGAAGAAAAGAAATAGTCGAATAAACTCGTTATTTTTGTTTGTTTTTTTCGCACAAAAAGTATTCGCGTCGCTTGATAAACATATAGTTGAGCCACGGTAGTCACTTGGGATATTTAAACATTTTCTTCATTGACTTTCTGGGCCGTCAAGAGGCAGTCCCTTAGGAGCCAATGTGGTAGTTATACAGCTCTCAAATTTAATCAAAAATATCTTCATTTGTGTTCCGAAGACGAACGAAGGTCTTACGGGGTTGGTACAGCATGGGGGTGAGTAATTAATGACTTACTTTTCATTTTTGGGTGAACTAACCCTTTAAGCCCGCCCACTGACTCTACGGTGATGTGATTGTCCTGACTAAAGTTTGGTTTTTGGTCAGCTCGTCGCAAGCCAACGGAAAGTGGCTAGACAACCCTGGTTGCAAATTACATTTGCTGCCACTAGGGTGTGTCTAGACTTCTAGGCTAACATCCAGCTGGTGGTCCTCTCAAAATAACCCCCGGCAGGATGATAAGGACCCCAACGCAAGGTGGATGTACATTTTCCCGCTTACTACACTGCTACTTGCCACTAAATAATTAGACATAAAATATTGATCTGAGTTGAAATATTTTATTAGCTCTTTAAACGCTAAGCTTCCGCGTTGAGAGCAGTTGCAGCGGCAAGTTCAAACTAAACGGACATTTAAGAGATAAAGTATACAGTCATTTGTACCACTTATTACACAGCATTTTGCCACATAAATAATTATGGGGATAAGATATATTGATTTCAGATTAAACTGTTTTAAAATTGTACATCATAATTGTACAAAACAATAGTCACAAAATGGCAGCAGCTGTGTTTGTATGAAACAAGAGAGAGTGAGTCCACGATACTGGATGACATAATTAAATAACTGTACACAAAATATTGATTCGACTGAGTTTTAATATTTTATTAGCTCATCAAACGCAAAACTTCCACAACGAAAAAAACGTTCTTACTGTAGCAGGCGTATAGCACTGCAGACTTCAGTAACCTGGATGAGCCTGCGTTATCTGTTTTGCGCGGTTGTTATCTGGGAATAACTTCCCGTTGGATGGCGCTAATATTGACCAATCAGAATCAAGTATTCCACAGAGCCGTGTAATAATGAAACATAATATTGAAGCAGTATTTATCTATATACGAGAAGTCTGTGTGATGCATCTAATGCCATATTTGATTTTAATTTTAATTACAGTTAATCACTTGGCTTTGTTCCAAAAGATGTGGAATATAATGCAAAATACCAATGGGCTAATTTTATTTCACTCCTTTCCCCATTCACTTTACTTATGTGGAAAGTAGTGCCCAGGACATTCTTCAAAAATTCACCTTTTGTGGTGTCCAGAAGAAAGAAAGTCATACGGTTTTAGAACGGTATGTGTGTGTGTAAATAATGACTGGGAATATCACGTTTTAAAAAACATGATTATTTACTGACTGCACCTACACACTGCTGCTGACTAATATAAAGGTGCACCTACCGTTCTGGAGTGTCTGAGCACGCGATTCTTTTCCCAGACTTGTGTGGAACCCACTGCCCAGGACCGGAGCTTTGGAAGTACCTAAAAACAAAAACAAAGAAACAATGTATTATGTTTAAAGTATCAGACAATGACAGTAAATAACAATAGTTTTGACTTACAGTATATAAACAGGTGTGCAAAAACAAGCCTATTATTACAGGTGACAATTTAAGCTTTGTAAATTAAGGTCTATAGCACGCCCCAGTGGCTGTTTGTGTGAATGGCAGTTTTATCTTTGTATTGTTACTAGTGACCCCTACCAGTTGCCAATGTCTACTGCACTTCACTCTACACATGTGTTCCTATTAACAACCAAAAGGAATTGATTGACACCCCTGAGACTGATAACCAAGTATACTGATAAACAAGGAAACTCAGGAGAGTGACAGGACGATACAAATTAAACACAACAGTATTTCGCTTGGCCTCTATGTAAAATATTGCGCAATTATATATTTCTCCAGTTAGTGCTTTGGTCAAATCATGGCACTGAACGTTAGCTTCTGCTTTGGGTATGTTACTGTGAATATACAAAACTATTCCATATCAAATCACAAAACTGACATGCAGAACTAATGACTGTGCGAGGTGTTGAGTCTTGTATAACATATTTAAAAAAAAGTTGAAAATTTTAGCTTGTTATTGAGTTAAAGCAATGTAAAAACATATGTTGTCATAACTTATTGATCATTTTTTTACAGTGGAAATTAAAATTACTTAAAACTGAAATATGAAATAAACGAAATATTAATATCAAAATATTAATAAATGGCATAAATAATATTAAAATAACATTGGTATTCAGCTGTATTTAACATTTAAAATGATGTTATCTGATGTTCTCTGAACTAGGTGACGGTAGTGAGAGCTACACCCTGCACATCCGATAACCGCACTACTGAAGAAGCCTGGCTGGCTCATCTTGCTTTAGTAATAAATCCTGATGCTGTGATGGCATATGTGAACTTGTACGGTTTGAATTTCTCAGTGTTAGCTCTGCATCTCCACTTGTAGGCCCAGCGATCTGCCATCTCTAATGTTCATGAATCAGGCACGCTTGGATGCGATGTTGATTCCACTCCAAAAAGGGTGGTCTTTCGCTCTTTCGCCGTCATATTCAACAGTCACAGCAGGTGAGATTAAAATTAAAGTGATTGTTCACCCCAATATGAAAATTCTGTCATTAATTACACATCCTCTTGTTGTTCCAAACCTGTATGATTTACTTTCTTTAGTGGAACACAAGAGAAGATATTCTGAAACATTTCTCGGTATGTTTTGTACATACACTACCTTTCAAAAGTTGGTCGGTAAGTTGTTTTTTGTTTTTGTTCACCAAAATTGCATTTATTTAACCAAAAATACAGTAAAAACGGTAATATTGTGAAATTTTCTTACTGTTTTGTATATTTTAAAAATGAATTTTCAGCATCATTACTCATTACATCAACTTCATTACTTCATTACTGATACTTTGAGAATAAAATAAATATCTTATGTTAAATATCTCTTATGACATTATCATTTTTTTTTACATTCACTTTTGTCCCCAATGATTTGAATACTATAAAATGAACATCATAGTGGTCCAAATTTGCATTGACCCCAATGTTCTTCTATCTATACACCTTATTTTTTACGTAAGAGTGGGTGCGGTCAAGCTTGTACAAAACGGCTCGCTACGGCTTGGTGCTGTAAACTGGTATTTTTCATATTTTAACGTAATCATCTGTTTCCTGCGTTTTGTTAATCTGAAGGGGTTGGATTGGAATCCACTGCAGCTTCAATGTATATGTAGAGTGATTAATAATCAAAGATAAGCATTTCTACATAAATCATTTCTTAATTCATTGAGTGATTCAAATATACTTTTAATCATTTGCTTGCTGTGAGTGTTAACCAGCTGCTTTTAGGTACATTCTGATGTGACCCTCAACATATGTTGTCTATATATCTGTTTCTAGCTGACGAGTTAAAGTTACAGTAGTCCAACTATAAATTATTTCATCTGATTTATAGAACTGTACCTCTTTCATGTGTATTTCTCAAGAAACTACAGTGAGTAGTATTATTACTTCCTGAGGAGGGAATGTATCAGTATGTTTTGGTAGTTTGTCCTGATGTATCGCAGGCAATCTTCAACCTTGGAGAAGCTGTGATTCCCTAGTGCTTTTGTGTGTGTGCGCTGGATGCTCTGTGCAGGTCTTGTATGAGCTATGGGACACTTCGACATGCAACAAAAGACCCGTAGACGCCTTTCCCCATCCTCTGAGGTCACCGCAGACCTAAATCTAAGAATTGTGCGACAAATATACTAATGGCGACATAGTCTCCTATCTTTCCACGTGTCGTAAATTTGCTTAGACCATATGTGTTCTTAGCCAATCAGAAACTGCAACCTGAAGCAAGGACGTAGCTTGGACCTTGGTGTAGGGTATAACTGCTGAGATCTTTGTAACTGTAGGGGGGCGGCCTATGAACTCCTGCGAGTGTAGAAGCTGACTTCTGCAGATGAAACTGCAAACTATCTTCTAATTGAAGTTGAACCACTCTTACCATCTGCAGATACAAACTGGCCAACTGCTGAAGACACCCCTCCGCTGTTTTCCACAAACTGAACCTCAGAAACGATGATATTATCCTCCAGAACCGAACCACAGGCTGTACAGACCGCACTCCCCCGGGATGGGTCTGTGTCGATGTCTGCTCCACCACAGTTCTTACACTGACGACTCATACTGGCAGGAAGATGCAGACCTGAAGAAAACAACATGTACACCATTACTGAACAAACGTTTGGCAAACACACACATCATCTCGTCAGTTTATTATCATTCGGACAGCATAATAATAAGATACTTCATAAAATTGTATCATAACATGTATTATTTCCTATACTATTTAGTAGTCAAATAACTTGCAGACCGGGATTAGAACTCGGGTCGCCGGGTTGCAAACGAAGCTGCTAGTCCGCTGTGCTACTCAACAGACTACGCGCCAGTGAGACACAATGCTCACTTTACCTAATTTCACCATCATTCATAACCTAGTATTTATTTATATATTAGGATTCATTTCAAATTAGCAGTATCTTTAATGTATATTTCTAGTATATATAAACCCTGCCAAGCTAATGTTTTGATATGACTTGTGAACATAATGTTACGCTACAAAATGAAAAGCTAACGCTAGCTTGTTACAAGACCTGTATGATACTACCGTAAACATATTACATAAATAACGTTACACACAGCACAATGTATCGCTTTATTTTTTATTATTTCATAATATACAGACGCGCATAAATATAACTTAAAAACAATGTTATGTTGTTAACGTTAGCCTTCAATAGCAATCCACTCACCAGTCAAAGGAAGTAAAGACTTGACTAAAGATCAAACAGTTTAAACCGGTATCCTTTACAGTCCTGTTTATAGTTAGCTTTTCACATAAACTATTTAATTGACAAACAACGCATTTCATTGAGCAACATGTCTAGAATATATGTTAAAATATTATCTAATAACACCTAACAGTTGTGACTTTAAACCAAGGCTTTTTCTACCCAACTGGATACGACATTATGGGCTGTTATAAAAACTGAAAATAGAGGGGTGGCCACTATACAACAGTTCTTTGTTTAGATATTTTGATGAGTAAATTTCACTAATATGAGCAATTTATGCCATAATACATGTTTTATAGAAATATTAATCATTAATGTATATTTATTACAATCTCAGTTAATCAACAAAGTTAAACGTTTACACTCCAACCCCCCCATTTTTCATGTGCACTGGGCCAGTGGCGGACCCCGGTCTTAAAGCGCGATAATATGAAGGGTGGGAGTTGTTAAGCCGATACTTTATTGCACTCTTTCTCTTATTGACTTGCTAAAAAAAGTATTATTATTATATTTATAGTCATTCGTCTGTATTTACTATAAAACCCGACAAATTAAAATAATAAAATCATCGATTGGATTTAAGACTTTAATTTTGACAGAATTTATAACAACATGTTGACCAGGAAGTAAATGGTGCGCTGTTCAAAATGTGAGCTGAGAGGTTTAGTGAATTAAAATAATAATTAAACGTTATTTTATTAACGTTGCGCCGTTTAAATGGAGATTCACGGGATGTGATGGAGTGGGAACAATTTGAGCTAAATCCAAGGATTATTGCTGCTGTTAAAAAAGGTTGGCAAGAAATCACGCTCGAGTAACATTCAGTCTAAAGTTGAATTCGCTACTCGTTTAATTTTGTTGTTTTTATTGTTTAGCCCATTTCAGATCAGCGAAGGAGATCCTCTGTGTGTCTGGTCCAGATCTGCAGAGACTGACACGCTTGTCAAAGACTGATGTCCTGCGCCTTCACTGTGCAGTAGCAGCCGCTGTGCGCAAGACCAGCCCGGTCACAGGTGGCCTTCCATTATTACTGCAACAGAGAATCCGCAATTGTTGAGGCAAAACTCTTATTTTAATGTATTCTCAGCTCTGCAGCTGATCCGGGGAGAATGTCCTGTTTTGGAGCCCGGACACAGGCTGTCTTTGGCCTGTCCCGTTCTGGACGGTCTGATGCGCGGTGGTCTCCCGTTACGAGGAATAACAGAAATGGCAGGAGAGAGTGCTGCTGGGAAAACTCAGTTTTGTTTGCAGCTGTGCTTGTCTGTCCAGTATCCAGAGGAAAACGGAGGGCTGAACTCAGGTAAAGACGCGGAGCCTCAATTTCTACCCAATAAAATAAATATTGAATTGCATTTTAAAGGGATACTCCACTTTTTTTTTTTTTTTTTTGGAAATAGGCTCATTTTACAACTCCCCCAGATTTAAGCAGTTGAGTTTCACCGTTTTCAAATGCATTCTGCCGATTTTCTGATATTTAGAAGAATATGAGTAACCAGACAGTTTCTGGTCTCATTGACTTCTATAGCAGGGAAAAAAATATACTATGGAGGTCAATGAGACCAGAAACTGTCTGGTTACTGATATTCTTCTAAATATCAGAAAATGGGCTGAATGGATTCGAAAACGGTAAAAATCGTTGTAAAATGAGCCTATTTCCAAAAAAAAAAAGTGGAGTATCCCTTTAAGATGAAAATAAATAAATTCCAATGTCCATCCAATACTATGTTAAAATACCCTCATATATCCAGGTTTTCCCAAGACTGGAAATTCCAATTATTCCAACATTGATAAGAAGGTTCAATAAAATAAAGAATATCTTGATTTGTCTCCATGTGAGGCCCAGCCCCCTGATTGAGAACAACAGCAAATAGACATTTCAGTATCTTGTCAAATCTGAGCACAGTTTGAGATATGTCGTCTGAAACTCTTGTGGCAACATGTGAGATTACTAGGTTAGAGGGAGAGTTAATCGTTTTGACAAATCTCTAGTGAAATATTGTTTTAAATCACATTTTATATTATGGTCATTTAACAGGAGCCGTTTATATTTGCACTGAGGACTCTTTCCCCATCAAACGACTGCGGCAACTCGTTACCCAGCAGTCCCGGCTCAGACCTGATCTGCCTCCAGCCCTGATCCACAGCCGGCGTTTAACTGACAGCATCTACATCGAGCATGCAGCTGACCTGGTAAGACCTGGTAGTTTACCCCAAAAATGAAAATTGTCAGTAATTACTCAACCTCACGTTGTTCATCCAACCCCATAAGACTTTCTTTCGTTCATCTTCGGAACACAAATTAAGATATTTTTGATGAAATCTGAGATCAGTTTTGATGAAATCAGCTGCATCAGTCCTCCATTAGGCTGCTAAGTTCTTGCGAGCCAGCTCTCAGATTTCATCAAAAATGTCTTAAATTGTGTTCTGACGATGAACGAAAGTATTACGGGGTTGAAAAAACATTAGGGTGAGTCATTAATGACATACTAAGATATTTTAGATTTAGTCCGAGAGTTTTCTGTCCCTCCATTGAAAATGTGTACGGTATACTGTCCTTCTCCAGAAAGGAAATACAGAGTGACATCATCAAAGTAGTCCATGTGACATCAGTGGGTTAGTTAGAAAGTTTTGAGAATGAACATTTCATTTTTAGGTGAACTAACCCTTTAATGCTGGTGCTGCATATGTGAGCAGGACGCTCTGCAGGTGTGCGTGTCTCAGCGTGTGCCTGTGCTGCTGAAGCGAGGTCTGGTCAGACTGGTGGTGGTGGACTCCGTGGCTGCTCTGTTTCGCAGTGAGTTTCAGGCTGATGAGGCTGTGCAGAGGTCACGTCACCTGCTGGCTTTTTCCAGTACACTCCACCGCCTGAGTCATGCATATGGCGCACCTGTAGTCTGCGTCAACCAGGTCAGACCGGCATCTGACTTCTTACATGTAACCAGAGATATTATATAATATGTGCTGTAAACGCTATAGACCTTTTCATTTGAATTTAAATAACACAGAAATAGTTCTCATGATTTTTATCTATTCCAGGTTACAGATGTTATGGATGGCCCAAATCCCGGAAGGTGCGACTATGGGTGAGTGTGTTTGCCTCAGTTTTGGCAGCAGCAATAGAGCCAATGAATATATAACAGCTCAGCTCATTTTAGGAGACTTAATGTAATTACTAGAGATGTGTGCCACGACTAATTTCATTAACGTTTAAACATACATTTTGTTTATTTATTTGATATTTAACAATAATATTGTTAAATATTAAATAACCCCAACTAAGCAAGCCAAAATGCCGCTAAAAAAATATATGCAATGTGCTTGCCTTGCATTAAAGGGATAGTTCACCCAAAAATGACAATTCTGTCAGTATTTACTCACCTTCATGTTGTTCCAACCCCGTAAGACCTTCGTTCATCTTCGGAACACAAATTAAGATGGATCACTCCTGCATACTAGTCCATAGGCTTCTTGAGGGATTGAAACTTGCTGGCCTCAAAAAGTTATGAAAGACATCATTAAAATAGTCCAAGTGACTACAGTGGCTCAATCTTAAGTTTATCAAATGACGAGAACACGTCAAAAATAACGACTTTATTTCAACTATTCATTTACTTCTCTCTGTGCCTCGACTCAGGTTACTAGTTTAACAGCGTATGATCTGTTGTTGTACATCACACGCATCACACACATGACCAGCGTTGGCTAATAGTGAGCCTACGTGTGAAAAAAAAAAACTGTCTGAGCTTTTGAAGCCCTCTAATAAGTCTTCTATATCTTTACATACACAGGCTGGTGGGCAGTAAGGTGCTTCCTGCACTGGGCATTGCTTGGGCCAACCAAGTGATGGTGAGACTCATGCTCACAAGATTGTCAGGACAAGTCAAGTCAGATAACCGAAGTTGTGCTCCGCGTAAATTAGAAGTGATCTTCGCCCCACACCTCCCTCGAGCGAGCGTCCTGTGTGGGGTTTGGGAGGAAGGAGTGAGGGGGATCCCTGATCACGTGCTTCATGACGAATGATCTGCAGATGAAGGAGACTACATTCACATCAGTTTGACCGTTAACAGCTGCTAATGGACACAAATGTTTTTAAAGCACATTTTGTTAGGAATGGCTCATTTTTACCATTTGAAATGAATACACATTATTATTAATATAATATTCTCACAGGTATTAGGTGCAAATAATTTTGTAAAATAACCCTATTTTATAATACTTTTACTTTTTTTATTATTATGCCCTTGAGACACTGAATATATGTTTTCCGTATGTATGTTGTTACAGTTTTCATACAAAAAGAGTTCCAGTGCAAGCAAGTTGAATAAAGGCTAAACACTGCCTCAAAACCACCCTTGAAGAGAACACGCCGTTTTTTCTACTATTTCAGAAAACACAGTAAACTCAATTTGCTATAGAACTGTCTTGATCAATCTTCTGATCTACAACACTCAAAATAGCATTAACCATGTTTATATTACCAGTTGGGACTATAGCATTTCAAACAGAAAGTTAAATGCAACATTAAATATACAATAAAATATGTATTGAGGTAGTAAAAGTACAGATTTAAAAAAAAATGAATTAACAGTGGTACCCATTTTCTGATCCCGTTTTGTTTTATCATTCTACCAGCATTTCTATGTTTGGGACCCGTTATAATTCACCTGTGACTATGAGTTTTGACCAGCAGAGGGGGCTTGGTTCTCACGAATATAGAAAAACCTGTACACATTAGAAAAATCTGATTGCTGTACTTGTTTTAAAGGGATACTCCACTTTTTTGAAAATAGGCTCATTTTACAACTCCCCAGAGTTAAGCAGTTGAGTTTCACCGTTTTCAAATCCATTCAGCCGATTTTCTGTTATTTAGAAGAATATGAGTAACCAGACAGTTTCTGGTCTCATTGACTTCCATAGTAGGAAAAAATATATACTTTGACAGTCAATGAGACCAGAAACTGTCTGGTTACTGATATTCTTCTAAATATCAGAAAATCGGCTGAATGGATTCGAAAACGGTAAAACTCAACTGTTTAACTCTGGGGGAGTTGTAAAATGAGCTTATTCCCAAAAAAAAGTGGAGTATCCCTTTAATGTCTGAGATTGACATCTTTGTCTAGCTGGTTAGCAGAGCCAGCATAACCAGCTAAACCATTTAACACTGATGACCATTCAAAAGTTGCATACATATACTATATTCTGACTAAATAAATATTTTTATAAGCAAAATATGCTGTTCAAAAAGTAAGATTTTTAATGTTTTTGAAAGAAGTCTCTTTACTCACCAAGGCTCCATTTATTTATCAAAAATACAGTTATATACTTTTACATTATAGCATTATAAATGTCTTTACTCTCTTTTATTCAATGTAATGCATCTTTGCTGAATAAACATTGATTTAACATCTTTCCGACACCGATCTTTTGAACAGATTTTTTACCAGTGACCAATTTTGGATTAAAGTGCTCTTATTTTATCGTAAATGAATGATGTTTGATGCATGCTGGTCCTTTAGGAAGGACTGACCATATGGGGAATCTGTGAAAAACCCTGAGTCATGCAACTCCATTTCATACTATTTTGCATAGTACATTTATTTATTTATTTTGGAGCGTACGTCGTCTTGAGTTGCACAAAAATGCCTGGTAGTGATTAAAGTCCAACTACACAGAAAGGAGTTTTTGGATAGGCCTAATCCTTCCAAGCTACTTAACACACACACACACACACACACAAAGTCCCTTTATCAACATCAGAAACCCGAATGTTAGAGCACACACAAACAAACGCACTCATTTGCAACCAAATGCTGTGAGCAACCACCACACTTGCCTTTGAGCCCGTCCTGTCACCATAGCGACAATCACATGGGCTGTCTGTCCCAGATTGTTTGACCACCCCCACCCTCAGGAAGACAAGAACCTCTCCATCCATCGCACTGCAACGTCAATCAGCCCCCTCCCATGTCCCATCTCCTGCTACAAAACACACACACACACACTTTCTTCCTTCCTTTCAGCTGTTTAGTGCTGCTCTGATGAAAACCTCGTTATGTAACTCCGCCAGTCCTAACGGGCTACACACACACACAAACGCCCACATCTGCCACTGTCGGCAAAATGACCGAGAGCTGCTCACACTTCAGCATCCGCACTTTAAGCATCCGGATACTGGTGTGTCATCATCAGGCAGGTTGTTAGTATGCATCCCACGTCTACTCGTCTCAGTGCAAAATAGAGACGGATGCAATGACTGCAGGTTGCAAGGCTCTCCCCCCTTCCCCCCTTATAATAATGCATATACGGCCATCTTGGGAAAGAGAAGTGGGGGGAGAGAAAAAAATGGATTCTTGTGTTAAGACCTGAGGAGGAATGTGGAGCATGAGCAATGATGTGGAAATATTCGCTGAATATTATATTAGGCTAAGGAATATAGAAACACAGCTGCAATAACACAATGCATACATAGAGGGTACACGCTATAGCATATTTACACACAGACCCATTTTACTATATTAGTGAGGACATTGCATTTACTTTATTGAATTTTATACCTATGGCCTAACCCAACCCCTACCATAGACCTATACCCAAACATAGAAAAATGTGCAAAACACTATAGATCACTATAGATTGTACACTATAAGCCTTTTTAAATGCCCTCACAGTCAGGTATTATACTATTTCACTATAAGTGAGGACATTTGGTTCTCACAGGTAGACATAGTAGGCCTACACACACAGAGATATGAAAAACACTTTATATTAGATTTACATTCAACAACACTTACTTCAGAGACAAGTATATATACGACAGCTCATTGCAGTGTCTGCAGCTCAGTCCAAAACTCGATATGCCTATAGAATAACAAATATTAGACAACAGGTAAAACAACTTGAGGAATTCGTAACATTCATTACAATTAATGTTTGCCCTCATTTGTTAAATCAGATGCATGCTCACTACTCAGACACAGAAACAGATTTTTTCCCAGGTTTGGGATCATTTGACTAAACTAAGGCCTTTTCCTATTGCAGAATCTAATCACGTCCCAACTCCCATCAAATGAGTCACAGCTGCACTCCAAAACCACATATGTGCAAGAATGAGAGCACAAAAGATATATGTGGTGAATATGAAAAGACATCGATTAGCACAAAAGTCAAACAGAAAAAACGAGTCTGATGGCTTTTGTGGCAGGAAACAGGCAGCAGCTGGTCGGTTGCTAAGACGACCAGGATTAGTCCTGCCTGCGCCATTGGCCCTCGGCTGCACCGCAGACTCTTTCTCCGAGAGTCTTAACCCCAGAAACATCCCACCATCCTTTATATCACATCATTATTGTCAAAATACACAAATATTTTATGTAGATCAATGATTGTGCGTAGTCTGCGACACGTACTACCTATAAAGTCAACTTGTCAACAAAATTGATGTATTAACAGAAACAGAGAACTAATAATAACTGGCTTAAGAGGGAAACAAAGCTCTATATATCAGTATTTTTATACATTGTAATAGGAAGAAAATGTAAACAAACACAGAGAGTGAAAGAGGATAGTATGACGTCATCTGTATTGATGCAGGGTGCAGTAACACATCCCCACCACAGGGGGAGCAGTGAGTTTCAAATGAGACGAACTATCAATAGGCCTACAAACTGTTTTACAAGCTTTTTATTTTGTTACTCGTTAAATTAGAGGCTTTAAAGAGCTGTAAAGAGCAAACTACTGTCTATATAAAGTATCTGTGACTTAAACACAGCTAGCATGACTTGACAAACAAGCCATTTATAGCCTGTCCAGGCAAGATTCAAGTTGACTAAAAGAAGTCTGCATTAATATCGAATTGTTCTGTTGCTTTTTAAATTCATATTGCATTGGAAATAAAATAAGTAAATGAGCCCTGCAGATCAGCAGACATGCCACAGGGTGCAGGCATGGGAAGTCCTGACTGAGGGTATTGTGCAGTGGCAGATGAAACAGTTTGAGATACACAGTAGTTTTATTCAGAAAAGCAGGCAGGGTTGACCCGTTATGCAGATTTTGTTGACCCCCTTCAATGAACTAGGTCACACTTTGTCATGGAAGCAAGGAATTTCATTAAAAAGAGAAACGAATAAACATCATGTACTGTCAACAACTTGTGCACGTCGGAGAAATAACTGAATTTGCTAATACTGAGTTCAGCATTGCTCAATAGTGCATTAGTTAAATACCTTAGCTTTTCCCCGCTCTGTCTTGTTTTTTATCATTGTCAGGCAAGACCAGACATTACTTCCAGAACGTTTTGGGAAGAATCCGTAATGAGACAGAGGCATTGTGGCAAGGAGGCATCTCCATGGTGACAGGAAACCACACACAAGCTGGAAAACAGACACAATAGTCAGCAGCAGTGGGAGGTAAATGTGAGAAACGTAGAGAGGGGTTCGATGTGTGTTAACAACAAGTAAAACTGATGATGAGCTTCAGAATGTCTTACACTATGAAAATATAATAACTTCCAGATTATCAAGAGACATTGCTTCTGGGTCAATTACTTTTTTTTTGGTCTGGATTAATTAATTTATTTACAAATACACTAAAAATACTACTTCAGTTTACCAACTCAATGATCAGCAGATGTCTGAATTCAACATGAATGATATGCGCATTTGCATTCTGTCACAGTTGGATGACGTAAAGCCCACAAAATGAGTAGAAAAAAAAAGGTTTTATTAAATCCACAATGGAAAACTCAGGAGATTGTAGGATAAAATGTAAACACAATCACTTTTAGCATAGACAATACCGGACAAGGTAACTGAGGGCTTAAATGCTGAAAAGGAGTAATCAAAGTGACCAGAACTATTTAAAGGGATACTCCACTTTTTTTTGGAAATAGGCTCATTTTACAACTCCTCCAGAGTTAAACAGTTGGGTTTTACTGTTTTCGAATCCATTCAGCCGATTTTCTGATATTTAGAAGAATATGAGTAACCAGACAGTTTCTGGTCTCGTTGACTGTCATAGTGTATTTTTTTCCTACTATGGAAGTCAATGAGACCAGATACGGTCTGGTTACTCATATTCTTCTAAATATCAGAAAATCGGCTGAATGCATTTGAAAACGGTGAAACCCAACTGTTTAACTCTGGGGGAGTTGTAAAATGAGCCTATTTCCAAAAAAAAATGGAGTATCCCTTTAACAACCAAGGAGACTGACTACTAGCAGGCAAAACAGGATATACATATTACAGATCTGTATTAAAGTTTTTTTTTTTTTTTAATTATACTTGATCATTGCTACCTTTCTATCTCTTGTGTGTGCAATACACACTCATTTGTGGAACCAGGATTGTATAAGATAATTAAAGCATAAGGTGAAAGAACATTTCAGATCAGTTTCTGTTTTTAGCAACGCCAGCATTGTCCTTGACTGACTGACTCCCCTTGCATGTTCCCAATAGTGTTATGTAAGCCTCTGAAATGTACCGATTTTGCATTTTTATTAGTCATATCAAAATGGCATTAGGAGTGAAAGATGTCAAAAACAGTAACATTACAATTGGGTTGCCATCAAATAAACGTTGAAAATAAACAGTATGGTTGCGGTATTTAATTATCATTTAACTAGTGTCTCAGGTGCACAGAGGCCATGTCAGGGTCACAAAGGTCATATCATTAATGAAAGACAATCACTGGGGTGCCATAAACTACAACATGGTGACTGAGCTAAAAAGACTCCAGGGCTCCAAATTAAATGGCCACCTTTATGTTCTAACTGTATTGGGCTGTCCCTGTTTGTGTAGACTGATTGATTGTTCCCTGTTGAGCCTGCCATCATGCTTTATATTAATTTGACCCGTGGTAACCTTGGAGTATCCACTACTGTGTTATGTCATTTCTCCTCTGTTTTCTATTCTCACCCATTTTGTCCTTCTTCTGTTCTTTCTACTTTGAATAATACCTTCTGTTCTAAATGACCCGGGGACAGAGCACAAAAATCTGCAAACACATCAGAGACCATCTGTGATGTCTGAGTCTTGCGTATATTATTATGTGTGGTGAAGGTTACACCTGCAGGATAAGCTCTTATTATAGTAAAAATTCAAATTCTGATATAATTTACTCTCTCACATGTCATTTGAAAACCTTTCTTTCTTATGTGGAACACAAAAGGCGCTATTTAGTAGAATATCCAAGCTGCTCTTTTCCATTCAGCAATGGAAAAAAAACACAACTGTGTTTGATTACATAATTTTATGGTAAGTCAAGCCACCTCACAAGCGAGGAAGAATTACACAGCAATAAAACAGATCTTATAGTCTCCACAATCAGACATTGATAGAAAGCTCATCCCATCTGCGTAAGAGCTCGTCTTAACTCCCTGAATAGAATGACACGCAGCCAAACTAACTGCAATGACTCTAAGTAGATCTGACTAGCAACCGGATGCTTACAAGCATTGGCCATAAGAAATCCTCCCCATAATTACGCTCCCATTGAGAGTGAGTGTTTCGCTCAAGTCTCTCATAATCCTAATTACACACAATTACAAACAGGCACATCATTACAGTCTGTTACAGTATGTGAGAGAGAATGACACAATGATGACCGTTAGCCAGGAATAAACCACCAGGTAACAATTCCCACCCAGCAGCATTTTCTAGTAAGAGCTAAATTATTGTCAGGCTCAGGCTCCAAAATAACATTTTTTGGTAACACTATATTACACAATAAGGTTTTATTCGCTAACTTTAGTTTACACAAAATAAGAATGAACAATACTTCTACAGCATTTATTCATGTTTACTATTAAAATCAAAGGTTGTATTTGTTAACGTTAGTTAGTGCACTGTGAACTAACATGAGCAAACAAAGAACGACGGTATTTTTAACTAACATTAAAGATGAATAAATACTGCAGTAAATGTATTCCTCATTGTCAGTTCATGTTAGTCAATACATTAACTAATGCTCACAAATGAGTGTTGAACATACTGACATATAGTGTTTACTGAAAAAAATTACTTAGGATTTGCAGCATAATTGATAGTTTTAGCTGATTTATTAGAATAACAAAGGCAAAATATTTGTATTGTAATAATTAAACAAATAAATAAAAGGATCATGTTACACTGAAGACTGAAGTAATGATGCTGAAAATTCAGCTTTTGTCAAAAATAATATTTAAATACATATTCAAATACAAAACAGTTATTAACAAAAATCTTACTGACCCCAAACTTTTGAATGGTATAGATTCAGTGCTAAAAAGCCCACTAAAATATGTATTTTTCCATTTTATTGTGTTAATTAGGCCAGACAGATGAGCCAGACAAAGTAACCAGTCACTAGTCAGTCATCTTGGGTCTAATCAATACCTATCCGGGTAGTGATGATAGAGTACCAGTCATTGTCACGGCCCATTTAGCAGGGGCCGAATGAGGGTGTTTGAAGAGTGTGTAGGTTTTAGCAATATAGTTTCAATAAAGATAAATTTGATTCCTGAATTTAAAAACATTCTTTATTAATTAATATTCACTAGGAGTATTTTAAACAATTGGGCTAAAAAGACAAAGTCATTTACAATTTTCACACACTTGCAGGTTTAGAATCTGTTCTTCAGCTGACATCTATCAGATTATTCATGCGTGTACAGAGGTATCAAAAAGCTGTTAGAAAAAGTGAGAGAAATCCTTTGTGTCTGGAGTGAGAGCCACAGGAGGCAGAGAAGCAGACAGTCTGGACATCAAATCAGGAACATGTTCTCATGGATAGAATGGTCTGCCCCTTTCTGTACAGATTTATACCGCATGTTCTGTTTTGCAGACTGACTCAATTCATCTACAATATTTAAAAAAGAGAAAGGCATTTATTCCTCTTTTACAGATCTAAAATCATTAGACTGCTAATATCATTAGAAGCTAATAGTTTTAAGGCAAAGATATAGCCATACGCTACAGTTTCCCTGAATTGCATTAAAGTGTTAATACAATAAGTAGTTTATTTTATTTTTATTTTTTTTACTGCACTGGGATTCAGAAACGTCAGAGACATTTAGGCAAGATAAACGAGGAGAGTAAAAAGGGAAGGGAACTGCAGGAACAAAGCAGATGTTGAGGCATGAGTATTTTTGTATCATGAGTGAGTTTGTGTGAACATGTTTGAGTGAAGCATTGATAAGGGGATGCGAGTTTGACTGAGCCTCTGACCTCTGATATTATGCAACTGGATCTGACTCACTGTCTTGCCTCAAGGGTTTGCGTGTTTGACACTTCAGGAAAGCACTGCAATCAGTGTTGCCAGACGTACGATAATTATAGCTGTGCCGAGTGAAATCTGAATAATTCCCTTCTTCTGAATCTCACAGAGAAGGAGAGAGTGAGTATTAGCTGTCCATGAGCAGCATCAGGATCAACTTTATGATGATTTTGAGCTTCTGGTACGATACTTGGATGTTTCCAATCTGACAGTGCTGACTGCAATAAGATACTTATAATAGCATAATACAAATGTATATTTTAAGACAGTATACCGCATAACCATTGAAAACATCTTCGAGTGGTATAAATAATAATTAAATTGGTAAGTAATAAATTGAAGTAAGTATAAAATTGGGTTTTTGCTTTGTTTCTATATAGTATTATTCTAATTATTATTATTACACTGCTATACTTTGCTGATTATAAATTTAACATTAATAATTCATAGCGACAACACCTGGAGGACGACCAATGGAAGTGGAGCCTGTGGCGCAGATGACGAGCAGATGAGACCACACTGTAAAAAATAATCCTGTAAAAAAACGGTAAACTACTCGCAGCTGTGGTTGCCAGCATCATATGGTAACTATACGGTGTGTTACTGTTTTTGTGTTAGAGCATATAGCTGTTAAATTAAAGTTTTATACTGTAGATGACAATACGGTATTTAGCTGTTAATTTCAAAAACAGTAACACAACGTATTTTTACAATTTTATGAGAAGTAATAGGTCAACTTGTAGAATTATACAACAGAGAATTAGAACAGAGAGGTACAATAAATCATTTGTACCTACAGCAATCAGATTGTATAATGATCAAGTACATCGCAAGTTGTTATAGTTTTAGTCTTTTGATAATATTATACTTTTTTAGCGTTAAATGTTGGATTGTGATTGTCAAATCCACAGTATTGTTATTTCTTTTTGTGTCTTTCTTTTAATGTTCTTTTTTTAGAAATTTTTTTTTAGTGACAACAGCGCGTAATGAATGACCACATGAATTTCCCCTTGTGGGATAATAAAGTTTACCTTGACCTTTTACGGTATGATGCTGGCAACCACAGCTGCCAGCTACCGTTTTTTTACAGGATTATTTTTTTATAGTGCAAACGACACAGACGAGACATAGGAGACCGAGGCGGAGCCGCAATGATGAGCATCCGAGGTGGAGCAAGGATGCCAGAGGACTGAGCCGGAGCCGGTGGGACTGAGGACCAAATGGAGCTAGAGAGATGGTGGAGCCGGAGGGAGCAGAAGCGGTGAAGGGGCGAAGCGTAGCTGAAGGCCCATAGGTCTGTAACACCGGAAGGGTGACATCTGACCAAGGCAAAGCTGAAGGGACAGGGATTAGAGAGCCCGGTGGAGCCATAAGGACGAGGGTCGCAGGTGGAGCCGATCGGTCGACTTTACGATCGGTTTACAATGTGGAGCTGAAGATCGGAAGACCAGAGGCAATTCTCTCGAAATCCTGGAGCAGAAGAAGGGCCGTTCACTGGAGGACCATACAAGGGAGTTTTCAGATATGGCATGCCTACCTCACTATCTAGACCTCGTTATTAATATATAGAGTGTAGGAAAAAAAAGTTCAGTACAGAACACAGTATATTTCTGATTTCTAAATGGACCATGGGCTCTGCCTCAGATGTTTGAGTCTCACCTCAGTCTGTGAGTGTGGAAAGGTGTTTGGAGGAGAACTGTGACTCTGTGTATTGACCCCTAAGACTGATAAACACAGTCCAGATGGGGACAGAGGGGCCGACAGAGGGAGCCCAGCAGGACTCGCCCACACACCCTCAGTCAGATAACTCCCCCGCGTCCCCAATAACCCCTCTCCCCCATCGTCCTCCGAAGCGAGAACAAAAACAAAATATTAAATTAAAATCTATACTGTATATTAATTTCTCAAAAGAACCTCACTATTGAAGATCTTAGAGAAGCATGGAGAATGAAAGCAGCAACTAACAGTATTGTCATGATAAAGACTATACACAGCAATAGACGTGTAGTGATAAGAGCTCTTTAGAAGAGTGATAAAATGCTCTCTTTGTGTGATAAGTATTATGTGATGAGTGCTAAATGTGTACACAGCCATCGGAGCATACAAATCTAGAGCGCAGTTAAACATTTCATTTACATTTATTTTCTAATCAATACTACTTCCAAGAAATGCTTTTTTATACACAATTCATGCGAGTCGGATAAAATTTAATTTAATATAAAATGAAATATTACAACAAAACATAAAAAATATGGTGTTACTGAGTAGCTGAAGCTAAAAGAATGATGGCTCTTTGAGAAACACGGTAATGCCTGCATTAGTGCATCCTGATGTGATGATTTATGAAAAATGTCATGCCAAATAAATAACACCCCCCACTGCCAGTCCATCTGCGCTCATAGACACACATCCACATAGTGTTGAAGCAGTATTAATGCGATCTTTAGACATACACCGACCATCTGTCCATCATTAAAGCTATATAGACCATTTTCAATCTGTTTCCCCAACTCTGAGACATGTGATGAACTAAACATATCCATTACATGTGTGGAAGAGAGCTAAAGTGTTACATAAGCCCTTGCAGACTTGTGTAGAAGCTTGTGTATTATCCATCTGTACCATTAAAGACGAGTTTCTCCCTGTGGATGAATGTGCTGTTTCAGCTGGCTGGAAACTAAGGCGAGCTTCACAGTGCTGCATCCAGGGAGTTATTTCTGGCTTGCCTTGCCAACGTGCATTGCTGATGACTCTTTAATATGTCCTGTCACTAAGCCCTTTCCAGGAAGTTTTTTTAGTCTTTAAAGGGAGAAAGGACATGTGTCACTTCTATTCTATTCTATTCTATTCTATTCTATTCTATTCTATTCTATTCTATTCTATTCAATAACCTATAAACTAAAGACCTTTATAGCTTGATATTAAGCTTGAATATTTACACTAAATAAAAAAGTTTTCTTTACTTATAAATGGCAGATACTATTTTCATATCAGTGTTGTTGTACATTAAATGGTATGCAATAATAATATAGAGTGTAAATTATTATGTTTAATGATTAAATGGGTTATTGGGACAATAAAGCCCCCCCCTACCCACACTCCTAACCCTAAACGATAAACACTTTATTATTAAACACATTAAACACTATTTTCACTTTTCATAATTTATTTCTTCATTTTTATTGAAAATAAATGCCTGTCCGATCTGATGTGTGATGGGAAAAAGAAGCAGAGTGAGTTCGGCAAACACTATTGCTACTGTTGACAATCCAGCATCTTCTGTAATTTTGTCTGGACCAACTAGATATTTCCAGTCATTACATAATTCAGATCATATATTAACCCGAGCAGAGTGCAGAGTCACCTTTCATCGCGTGCCCGATGGCAAGCCACATTTGTGCCAACAATCTAGTCCTGTACCTCCCCCTCCCCCTCTAAAGCAGCTTATGGATTACAGCGAAAGCACTTGCAAACCCTGTGTGGCAAAATCTTAAACAACAACACATTGTCGGTCAAGAATGTAACGACAGTGGTCATTTAATCACTCAGCATGCATCTCAAATACAAGCAATTTTCATGTACAGTATGTTGTGCTGTTTTATTGTGTGTGTGTGTGTGTGTGTGTGTGTCCACTGATGGATAAGAAGATAAGGCAAGGTGAGCGGCTGACATCCCGCATGGTGTTTTGTCTCCTGGCTGCACTGCAGACATCCCAATCTACTTTACTCTCACCTGAACACTAACGTGTCACATGCCAAAGTGACTAAGATCAGGTGTGCCAAACTTGCCACACGCCATCTGTGGATAAGACACACTGTGGGACTGAGAGGTTGTTTATGTCGTTATGTCTCCAGTCGTTTAGTCCACAAATCTCATCTGCAAGCTCGCATTCATCTGCCTCAGTTTATTGAGCGCAATGCCCACATCTCAAAATCCAATCAATAACCAATGCAGTGAACCAATTGGCATTATAAAACACACATACACACACACAACAGTCAATAAATCAAAGTCTTTCACAAAGCACTTTGAAAGACTAGAAAGAAAATGAGTAGGCTGGAAATAAAAGTCCAGCCTTAATGAGAGGATGTGAACATACTGGTCTTTACAGTAATGACATAAGAGCCTAATTACTTATTCCTTTTCTGTTAGGCTATTTTTTCCAGCAGATTATATGCATAACCTGTTACAAGCAGATTTCCCTCTTGATTATTAATATGGAATATTTCAGAATAGTGTCTTGTACCTTTTAATTGTGTTTTATGTCTGTGGGATGAAATCTGGTGAGATGGGTTTATACAAGGAGGGCAGGTGGAGGGCAGCCAGAGGTCTGTGACACTGTCAAGCTGTACAGCACAGACAGGGAGTGTTCATTTAATCTGTCCCTTGTCATATTGTGTTTTCTGAATTTTCCTGTTCAAATACCTTCTCCTATCCCGATTAAAATGCAAAGTTAATTGTAACTTAACTGGTCTCTCTCGCTCTCTCTTTCTCTCTCTCTCTCTCTCTCTCTCTCTCTCTCTCTCTCTCTCTCTCTCTCTCTCTCTCTCTCTCATAATTGCATTTAATTGGCTCTGTTACTGCATTCAATGACATCCGTTACTAGTTCTAAAATGACGTTTGGAGTTAACCATGGAGACGTGGGATGAGATGCATTAGAAATAAGTCCTACACACAAGAGCGGTTTAAGGACAAAAGCCTGACAAATGGCTTGAAATATGACAATATCTCAATAATATTAAACAACATCTTGATGTAACCATAGAAAATACTTGGAATAATAATTGGAATAATGATTGACTTGGTCCATTGAATTATTAGAAAATAATAATAATTCAAATAATAATAATAACTCGCATCGTGGCCACATTGCCACCTTGGGTGTGCAATATTTTCTAATAATTCAATGAAAAACAAAATGTAAACACTGTGTTGTTTTTAAAACATTGCTCTGTTTGAGAATTCTAACCACTCCAACATAGCAACAGTGGGTCAACCAATGCATGAGTTTGAGGTTTATCTTTTTATCTGACCAATGGACGGCTGGGAGAGTGTTTGGGAAACTTGTTTGAAAACAATCACTTTTTTTGCTATTGGTGAGGTGGCGCAAAACTGACACACTTTGGTGTTACAGACTCAGAGGTTATACTCTTTTACGTCAAAGAAAAAATGGAAACGAGGTAACTGAATCCAGTGTCAGTGTCAACAGGATTTGTAAATTTGTAAAATTACAAATTTACAAATTATATTACAGTTTAGCTTGAGAAATATTGCATATTTCATACCTAAGTCGACTGCAAAGTATATGCACATATCTTTGCTTTAAAAACAGGAAGCCTATTGCAGAAAAGACAAAATAGACAAAACAGACTTACAGTAGAGGAAACGAAACAGCTTTAACTGCAGTACGACCCACACAAACGTTGGCCTGTGAGTCCTCTCAACACAACACAACCTGTCTGGTGTTAAAGGTTGGAAGATGAGAGATGATGCTGGTGTGGGAGCTGCTTCCGCAGTTTTCAGAGACTGTGAAATCCTGAATTGCAATGATTGAGACACTGAACCTATTGCCAAGGTAACAGGGTTAGCTTTTGAAAAGGGGACTGACAGCTTACTCAATGCAGGC
Organism: Pimephales promelas; assembly: GCF_016745375.1. The sequence goes on along the minus strand of NW_024121432.1, from coordinate 16,811,111 downwards.
TTGGCCACGGGCTGCACATGGGCCCCTGAAGTAGCGAAAGACCTGGCAAGAACCTGCATTCTCTTCACACACTGCCATTTAAACCAGGAGAGAACAAAGCAAAAGCAGCATTTAACATAAAAGTATATATATATATATATATATATATATATATACGCATTATAATGCTGTACTATCAGAACATCAAAATATCCTCATTGTTTTTAATGTACCTGTGGCTCCCTTTGGTTCAGTTTTTCATATAAAATAATAATTCCGAGCTGCGGGTGACCCCAGAGGCATAAGCTCTCTCCACCCCTCCCCATCCATCCACAAGCCTCCATTTTGCTGCTGAGACTGTTCCTCATGAATTAATGAGCCTTGCAGTGCAGCAGTAAGGCCACAATGTACTGCAATGACTCTCGGGTGTCCTGCCGCAGCCTGACAGCAATTCAGTTATCGTATAAATTCAGTCATACATTTCAATTAACTAACTTGACTCCCCTCCAACATCACCATAAGAACTGGCTGAATTGTTATAGAATTGCATCTAACCTTTATTGTTGAACAGAGTAGTTCATTAAAATGCCACATCTAATGTTCTGGTCTATTTTACAGACTGCACTTAAAGTGATAGTTCACCTAAAAAATAAATAATTTTTCATCATTTCCTCACCATCATGTTGTTCCAAACCTTAATGACTTTCTTTCTTCTGTGGAACATAAAGGAAAAATATTTTGAAGACTATTGGTATGTAAACAGTTCAGATTAACATTGACTTCCATTGTATGAACTAAAAAAAATCTTAATATTAATAATAATATTTCTTCAAAATATATTTTATGAACCAGAAGAAAGGAAGTCATTCAGGTTAAGACTTACATAAGGGTGAGTAAATGATGAGAGAAACTTAGATTTTTTGAGTGCACTATGTCTTTAAAGGGATAGCTAGATCACCCAAAAATGCAAATAGGGAGAGAATGTAAAAAGACGTAGAGCAGATGTGTGGTGATGGAGAGCATTGCATCACGTGAGCAGAAGGGCATACAGGGGGAGGGGCGATATGTAAAGTGTAACAGGATAATGGCTGCAGTACTTCTCTAGCTTGTCACATTGCTGTTAAACTTTAATGTAATCAGAGTGGCATGGCTGGAAGTGAAAGGCCTTAGAGCCAGACACGCATCAGAGACGAGATGGATAAAATGGTGTAATACAGGAAAAGGAAGAGCAGGTGAAAAATGACCCCATGTCTCCTCTTTCACTCTCTCTGTTCCTCTTTATTGCTGACTTGTGTCCAGTGCCTCATTTGAATGTTACATAGTTGTTTTAACCTTGAACTATTCAGACTAGAAATGGCTTCCCACTGTCTATATCTTTCCTCTCTATATTGAAAATTGTGGTGCACAGAGGATTGTGTAATTTTATGCACAACTGTGTCACCAAATGGAAGGGAGGAAAGACAATTTTATGAAAGATGGAAGATTATTTGACAATGTTAACATTTCAACAACATATATTTTCTAATATTTTTCCAAAGCATGTCAAATTAACCAGCTCTATGGCAAGGTTGTAAGGACACCTTGCAACCAACATCTTACTGCATATGCAGTGAAACAATGTGAGGAGTGACAGGACAAGTGTTCAAAGAAAGGAGAAGAGGATAGAGGACAGGTGAATAAAAGTCATAATAGGAGTGTGAGAAGCCCAAGTGCATCATGGGAGATTGCAGCACTGCAGTGGTAACTGCAGTAGCTCCTCCTCCTCCTCCTCCTAGTGTCTTACGCACACACAGATTCGCACAAATGCATTCATCATCAGCCTCTCACATTCACAAGGACGGGGAACATCATAGGGAGGAGTTTTAAAGGCACGTGGAACAGGCATGAGTGGACAGCGACACACTCCTAATGTTCAAATCCCGCATGCAGACTAGTGGATGAGATGTTAAATCATTCATAACTCAAGGCAGGCTGCGCCTAATTGCTGTTTCTATCTTTGCTCTGAAGAAAAAAAAGCATGTCCTGCAGTGTATTACGCCATTCAGCAAATAGAGCTATTAGACATAAAACAGAGTGGAAAAAGAGAGCCTTTAGCTCTGTTCCAAAACCTAGTGAGCATTTTTAAGAAAGGACTGTGACAAGCCCAGTGAAAAAAAACCTATCCAAAACAGTGGACAGAGACATAAGAAATGTGTTTCATTCAGTGCTGAAAAGTATTAATAAAAACAGTTCAATCTAATTCAAATGTGTTATGCTTGTTACAGCATCTTAGTAACATGTCAATGTCAAACTCTAGTTGTGTCCCATATGATGCACTATACACTATAGACTTATACACCATGTACTTATTCACTATTATACGTACTCAATAACTTATGATAACTGATAACTTCCCCTTTTTGAAGTGTCCGACATTTCACACTCTTTTTGGAGGAATTTTTAGTGTGAACTCACACTAATTAATAGGTATAGAATATTGCATAAGTACGTGAATTGAGACGCACAATCTTTTGGAATCTGTGTGATTCACATGATTAGTTTGACGTGTGTTTTCACTACTCACTGCTCCTAATGTGTGTGCACTGGGTTAAATGCAAGGGACAAATTCCAAGTTCTCATGTGTAATAGCCATTAAGGCCGCTTACCAAGCTCTAATGCCGTACACATAGAGCAGTATGCAATGCAGAAAAGCTCACAGTTTAAGATGTGAGAGTGCTTGTAGGTGGGAAAGATTAAAACACACCACCACCACCAGCCTGCACAGTGGTAACAAGACATGATGGATCCTTCCCTCCTCTGTCCCAGTTGTTTCCCTGCTTCCTCATGGCCTTTAATCTAACAGCTGAGAGCAGGCAGGACCAAACTCTCATAAAAGATCATAATTACAGTCAGCAGACAATTGATCCGCATGTCCCTGAGTGCACAGAAAACACTTTAGCAAGCCTTTTTCAATGCATCTGGTCAATGGTGCTTTGAAATCCTCCGCATTTCCCATGGCTATGTGGCAGACACAGGTGTCAGATGAGAGAGCTTTGATGAGCATCTTGCTTCGAGACGGACACAGGACGCCATTGTTATACGGCCTGTTGATATGGGCATGAAAGCCACGGTACCGTGTTTCCGTGTGTTAAAGTGATGCCAACAGGGCCACCTCAAGGTCTCAGAGAACCAAATGCAAGCCAGACCAATACACTTGATCAACATTGTTTAAACAGATGGAAATTACTTTATTAATTTACTTTAATGTAAATCATGATCATCCCCATTTTAATCAAGACCGGATATGTGATTCACACAGGCTGTGGAAATATATGAAGGTGCACAGGACAGCCAATCAAGTGCTTATGACAGTGATGGATTCTGAGTAATAAATGCCCTATAATCAGATAGACAAGAAGACATAGATTGAAGACATGAAGGGAATTCAACTAAAAGGAGGTGGTTGTGATGATAAGTCCTGCCTTCCAAAAGATATGAAAACACCTTATGGCATAATAAATGATTATATAAATTACAATTTCAACAGTGTATCATAAAATACAGATTAAAATAAACATTTGGGGCTGTTTGCATGTTATGCTGAAACAGATTATTTGCTGTTAGCATTTTAGCATTGCCTGGGTTGATTGTTTGGCAAAGAGCTCTGAGCTCTTTCAATAGATGAAGGACACTGGCATTAAACGATTATATAAAACGCTTATGTGAAATTCACTGCATGATGGGATGAGAGAGGGAAATGGGGACAAAGACAGTATAACAGCAAGCTTTACACTGCATGTCAACTGATGTGGAAGAAACCTGCTCGATACCGCCCAAAACCCCAGAGATGTGCCACAAGTGAGGTTGTCTTCAGAATGTCCTGCATTATTCTGCCTTCAGAAATGCTCCAATATCAAAATTCTAGCTATATTCATTTTATGGTCAGTAACGGATAATTGACTGATATTAAAATTCCATAAACTATTGTCTAAAGATTTTATTTAACAGTGTTAAAATAAGGGAAATGCCCATGAACAAATAAATATCTGATCCAATAACCAATTTATAATAAGAAATCTCTAATATCAGCCAATCAGCGATATGGTACGAATATTGTGAATCCCTCCTTGCCTCTCATTTACATTAAGTTGCAACCTCAAACAACTATCAGTCTTTAACAACTGTAAACTCATCCAAAACAGAAGTGAATCCATCTGAGTAGGGCAAATTAACACAACCAAGCCAAAAAGATTCTATGTGGCATGCATGAATGAATCAGTTAAATGTGGCATTTTCCACCATTATGCTGTACGGTTGGCTGGGAGACTGTGTGGGCATCCAGTCAGTGCAGAGGCTGGGAACCATGCCTTCACTCATAAATACCCACTCCACACAGCCTGCTGCGTCCTCTCGGCTAATCAGAGAGGTGAAAAGAGCGGCATGACATCATCGGGACTTTTGTTCTCATGGCAACAATGGAGGCAATGTTTCATTAATACAGTAGCCGTGGCGTTCATATGCAAATGAGCGTCTGTGTAACGTCCAGCAGGTGGAAATGGGAGGGAGAGCTATATTCTGCACTCGTCTAATGATAGCTAAGGACATGTAGGACACACAAGGTCCAATTTAGTCTCTTAGCACAGAAATCAATTTCAGTGCAGAGCGGAGGGAAAAATAACTCTGCAGTCTTGATGAGGCCACACAGCCGCGGGGCGAACCGAACGAGGCACAGACAGATGAAGGTGACTGGGTTTTTCCCTCTCCATCGTTCTCTCGAATAGGTGGTTTTGAGGAACAGGAGTTGAATGCATAAACACTACTGTAGAGAGAGTGTTTAAAGATGCATTAAAGGAGAAATGAGCCTTTCCCTTTCACCCACTCCAGATCAGACAAAGCCTCAGGAGCCGGAGGAGGGGGAAAGAGAGAGAGACGAGACAGAAATATAGAGGAGGGGTGAATGGCAGACATGTTTCCTCTTCCACAAACCCCATGCCGGGAACTGAAAAATGCCAGAATGCAAACAGAATATAACCAAACAGAACAGAATAGAATTATTTTCATGTCATGGCTAATAACGAATAAATGTTAGATATTACAATTCCATAATTTTGCACGGATTAATTAAAAAATAAACTTAAAATCAATCATTAGGTATCATAACAGTACATTATGAAATATATTCATTTTGAGATTTGCTAAATACATTTAACAGCGTTATTCAATTATTTACCGGTATGTCTTTATTTTAAGATTTATTAGTTACACTTTACAATAAGGCTCTATTAGTTAACACTCACAATGAAAAATACTAAAGCATTTATTAATCTTAGTTAATGTTAATTAACTAATGTTAAGGTGCGCCTTCCATGCCGGAGACGGCGTTCCATTAGCTTCACCAAAACTCTATTGAAATTACTTGAGTCTCCTGCGCATTTTTTGTTATAAACAGTTACTACTTGTGTAGATTGTTCCTAAACGTCCACTTATTATGGCTTGAGATGAGTCCTGCTGAATGTAATGCCAGAACAAAAAGCTACACAATCGAGCAGCGAGTCAGCTGAGCTGTCATGCAGCATCACATGAACGCCTCCACACGTGACCAGCTGAAGAGAGAGAGAGAGGGAGGGAGAGTGAGACAGCAGACCACAGACCACACCCACTCCAGTCCACTCCATCGAAAATTTAAGATAATATTTCACATCTCGCAGCAAAACACGATCAGTGCGATTTATATGGATTTGGGGGAGAACGTTTGTTCCCTTTCATCAGTGTATAAATCTGCAACAGACATGATATACTCAGATACGCACTCCCGCTGCATAGCACCAGGCAGCACATCACTGTGACGTTGAATGCTGTGTGTGCGTTATGTCAGTGAATTAGACAATATGTGAGTGTTATGCAATGCAGAGCGTTTGTTGCTTGCTCCACCCCATCTGCAGCTGAGAGCTGTTTTTCAGCGAGTCTGCAAAGTGCCACTCACTACATCAAGCAAAACAAGACGTCCTTTAGCTCTAAACAGCGAGAATGGACTCGGGAATGGGATCCATTACTGCAGAGCTCTTCACAAGCACTAAGCTTAATCCCTCTCAAGCATGATACAGAATGTCTGAAAGTCCTATAGATTTGCTTGAGAACCATTATAAGAGGCTCTGTCGAGTGCTTAATGGTTTCATATGCAAGAGACCAACACCCAGTAAAGCATGTTGTGTCAGTCCCATCTGCTTTTATTATTAACAAGTTTTATCTAAGGAAATTAATAGTATTTTTTAAAATATGCACCAATGCGCCAACATTAAAGTGCTGCCGATACGATAAGCCAATAAGCACTTTCATGCTAGGGCCGATAAACAAATGACCAAGACTAAAATGATATACTTTTTTGTCTAAATAAATAACTGAAAAAAAACACAACATTATAATGTACAGTATGAAAATGTTGTATTCTTTTTGAGATTTACAAAAGATTAGGGTTAGGGTTATTAGAGTTTTTAAAGATTAACTTTAAGTGAGTGTTAGATGGCGGCGAAGGCAATTTGCACGTAACAATATAGGGAATGACAGTGCACAATTAAAATATCCAATATGGATTATATCAATAAATGAAAAGATGGCTAATATTGGGTGATAAACGGTATGGGACCGATATATATTGTGCATCCCTAATATGAGATGAAGACTCATATTTATAGTCAGAAGTCATATCAGGCTAATTAAAGCTGTTTTATTTTAGGCTACAAGGAACCAGTTTTTACATGGGGGCTGCCAGATTGAGACATACAAAAAATTACATTTACCTTTTTTTGTGACACATCTACTGTCGATTACCAAATAAGTTTTTGCCTCAATTTGTAAAAACTATGGAAGCCCACTGGAAGCCCATGCTTTCGTAAATCATAAAAAGTCAGAATTATGACATAATTGAGATAGAAAGTCAACAAACTAAACTATGAGATAAAATATCAAAATGTTCTCAATAAGTCAGAATTGTGAGACAAGAATCATGACAAAACATTTCAACTTTGTCATAATTATGATTTGCCAAAGCATCATTTTGTGGTGGAAATTAGCTTCCATAAAAACAGACAAAAACTTCAATTGTTTAGACTCCTATTCCTATCTTTTAAATACTGTCAGTATAACTTATTTTGTATTTAATATAATCATGTATTTAGTATAAATATTCCTCCAAGATCACAAGATTCCTTTAAATAGCCACACCATATACCTCCAGTTTTGAAACAATCCCCATGATGCAGTTCACAGTAACCCCATTAACAGTTAAGTGCTGAACTCGACAGCTTCAGTCTCTCAACTGAATACACTGTTGTTTGGCATAGAGACTGAAGGGCAGGCTCTTCACTCTTGGATGGGCTCTGCCTCTGTCACTGCAGGAGGGACAACAGTCTAGATTTATTATTCAAGATAATTGAGCTCGTATGAAAGCCGATGCCGACCTAAATTCATTTGACTGGTTAAAATTTAAATGGCCTCTACCATTGCCAGCCTGTGACCACAATAGGCCGAGAGCAAAGGCAAAGCAGCCAATCTTTACTGGCCATTGAATGAACGAGCTGGAAAATTGGTTGCGTCAAGCTGTTTGCGTACAATAGCGCCTGCCATCTTGCTCGAAAGATTTGGGCATTCTGCCAATTGTACAGTTGTCCAGTATTGTATTACATCATGCACTAGTTCTGTGTATCTTCATTATTTTTTTTTCCATTTGAAAATCCAAGTGTCTTTTTATTGTTCAAACTATTTCAGCTTGACAGAAGTCTCTAAAACTGTTTTACTCTAATTAAAGGGGTGATGAACTGAGAAATCAAATTTTCCTTGAGCTTTTGACATCTAAGAGGTCATCATATTATAAGAATATCCTGTAAGTTTCAGAACTGAAAACGTCCTTGTTAGTCCAATAAAAGCTTTTATTGACACCAGCCTCAGCAAACGACTCGTTTTTCAAAGTGGGGAACTATGACGTCAAAGAGGATAAAACACCACCCCCGCAGAAGAAGATCAACGCCTACTTCAACACGGCCGGTTTAGCTTCGCGCATTACACGCATAGCTAAATAACATAAAAAAACTACCTCGGATTGGATTGGATTGGATTGGATTAGCCTTTATTGTCTCCTAATGGAGAAATTCATCTTTGGCCTTCAGGAAACAGATGCAACACAGTATACATTATACATAACACATAACACACAAACATGAATTACAGATTATATTAATGTTAAAAATTAATGTCACACCCGACATGATTAAACATAATTAATGTCACACTTAAATTCTAACCCACACACCCTAGTTGATCGTTCAGTATTTTAAGTATACCTCGTGATGACAAACCGAATCAAGATACTGAGCAATAAATATTACGCAGTGCCTGGTTGTGGAAGACAGTCGCTGCATAAGCTTCCTCTGGATTCCAATAGGACGGCATGGATAAACTTTATTTTTAATGATGTTCCAGCCGATGAGGGTAAAACATTGTCCGTCTGTTTGCTTCATTTCACTGAGGATTGTTTTGTAAACAAGACTGGATTTGCAGACCGATTAAGAGTAAAGAACGGTTCTGTGCCGTCTATATTGGATCTGACAGGAATGGTGCAACACACGGACTCTGGGTCGAATCATTCCGGTTGCCATTTTACAACAATGGACGTTTTAAAAACAATTTCCCCCAAGAGCACCGACGGGTGAGTTGAAACTCATTATAATATGCAAAACTGTTATCCACTCACAGCAGTGGGCGTTTACTCCCAGGTCTTCAGTGCGAGAAAAACCGAGCATTTTTCAGGTAGGCTCACAACTTAGGTACAAAATAGCCTATTACTTATTAATTTTTATGTTTTGAATGCAAAAACCAACCGAACGTCATAAGTTGACCTCAGACAACAATATAATAAAATTTAAAAAGCCAGTTTATGACCCCTTTAATGCGACAAATGTGATATGAATGAGCTTTCTAGTGCAACTCTTCAACCACTTTACAAGACACAATGCTCATTGGTTCAAAAACTATCTGAGTAGTGCTGTTGGATTGGACAGAAGAGAACAAATGGCTGCTGATTGGTCAATGTAAGTGTCAGTCAGGGGTGTTTAAAGGCAGATGATCTGCAATAGATGTACCTGGCTGGCTGGGATGTGTCAGGCGCAAGCAAGGAAAACAGCCAAGCTGAGGAATCCTGTTGACCTTCAGCTCAATGTCACTGCACTCGTGGGCTTTCTGGAGAAACAGGCAAAACAGGAATTAAACCTGACTATTGAAGGTCATATGCAATGGATGATGTGCTATGTTGACTTATCATGGGGAGTTCTGTGAATTTACTGGTAGCCTGCATGCAAAACATAATGCAAAACAGTCTTTGATAAAACCTCACCTTCAACATTCCAGAAATTCTCATTAAGTTACTCTTAAAATTAAATTAAGATTATAAAATATTTTTATTTTTATATATACAACATAAAAAACCTCCACATTGCATGAAAAAGTCAAATCATACCTATAATATACTCTTCAAAAGATTTGTGAATGTTTATGAAAGAAGTATCTTAAGTTCACCAACTTAGCTGCATTTATTTGATGAAACATACAGTAAAAACAGTAATCAAATTAAAATGACTAAGTCTATAACAGCTGTTTTATATTTAAATATACGTATTTTAATATGTAATGTATTCCTTTGTAGGCAAAGCTGAATTTCCAGCATCATTACTCCAGTCTTCAGGGTCACAAGATCCTTCAGAAATCATTCTAATGATGATTTGCTGCTCAAGAAACATTTCTTATTTTTTATCAATGTTGAAAACAGTTGTGCTGCTTAATATTTTAGCAGAAAACTTGATACTTTTTTGCAGGATTCTTTGATGAAAAGAAAGTTCATAACAGCATTTATTTGAAAAATAAATATTTTGTAATAGTGTAAATGTCTTTAATTTGTCCTAAAATGTTAAATTTGTTTTTAAAAAGTCTTACCAACCCCACACTTTTGAATGGAAGTACATTTAAGCTAAGCATAAATGTGCGGTTATATTAATATTCACCTCCAAGAGTTTTTGAATATAAAATAGATTTGAATACATTTGAATAATTTTTAGCTTCATGTCTGCCATCACTAAATAGTGCTGATCTGGCCTCTCCACAGTGCTTCAAAGAGGTGACCGAGGAGAAGGGGAGAAAGAAACGATTAAATGCTTTCAAGAGCTATGCAAATTAGACGTGATTAGAGAGAATGTGTGATTTTGACAGCTCCCTGTCAGGAGGGCTTGACAGACAACATAACATAATACGAGAAAGGACTTCATTATTCTACTTGTGCTTTGTGAGCTTCTTTCATATGCATGACGTGCTGCTATAGCTGCTCCTTTGTCCTGCTTCAGTATACACTAAGTGTTGTTTTCATCCAACAATATTCTGCCCAAGGCATTGTACCTTATAAACAAGGAAGCAAACGGCAAAATATTCTGACGTAGACTCTCTATGACATCAACACTCTCAGCATTTGTCTCACCCTGTCAAAGTGTGATCGCTGCACACTACTTTGCAGTCTCTGAACCGGGGAGGAAAAACAACAGTCCACAGGGTTGAGGGGGAAAACACTGCCACCATGAATACTTATCAGATGCTGCCTTGGGCTTCAATCTGAGACCATTTTTCTTTCTCAAATCAAACATTTTTGTTTTGTAAAAGAGTTTAAATGTACAAAAGAATATTTCAAAGAGAAAACTGCCTTCTCTTGCCAGCATGCCAGTCGCTATGCTAATGCTAAAGCTAGTTCAAATCATTAAATGTGTAAATGTTTTGGCCTAGCTGGCCTACCTTCAGTGAGGCAGTCAATCACACAAAAGGGGTGCGGTCACATGGTCAGCAAGACAGAAACGTATGTGATTTCTGATAAAGCAAGAGGTATAGACAGCACGAACAGCACTGAACTACAGTAGAAGTCATGAACTGTTACTGAGGAGATGGCATTATCTTCTCAGCATGAATGTCTCTGCATGAGCCCACGGTTAAGCTCATAGGTGTGCTTACTGTACACAGAAGACTACAGTTAACTCTAGCAAAACATAACTCACAAAGGGAACAAGCTCACAGTTACAGGACCAGTATATAATTTCCTTCATACCAGGTGACCCCTTAAAATCCGGGAAACCCTGCAAGCTCTCATAAGTAATATATAGCGTAGAGAAGTAAGGTCTGTCTAAAACAAGCAGCAAATGTCTAAATATCTGTAGTATATTAATGTAATCCTTCCACAATATGCCAGCTATAGCGGCGATAACATAGGCTACCGTTGAAATGTTTGGGGTGGGTACGATTTATTTATGTTTTTTAAAAAGGTCTCTGATAATCACGGCTAAATTATTCTATGAAAAATACATTCAAATTGTAAAATATTATCATAATTGTAATATATTTTAAAATGTAATTTATTCCTGTGATGGCAAAGCTGCAATTTCAGCATCATTACTTCAGTCGGCAGTGTCACATGATCCTTCAGAATTCATGCTGATTTGGTGCATAAAAAACGTATTCTTCTTATTATTATTATGTCAATGCTATGTGCACTAAATATATACAATACCAAAAGTAAACAGGCTTGTTTGCGCCACAAATGGCCTTTCGTAATACTAATGAATGCACTCACTTGACAAGTGATGACAGAGATACTACTGCCATATATTTGGACACCAGAAAGTACATAATATTGTATTGTGTTACTGAAAGATTTGATTGAGGGTTTAGTTACACTGAAATCTGAAGCACGGCAAATTGATGACTTTGTTTAGAGACTAAAGCATTTTATTATTTCATATTTATGTAAAAAAAAAAAGATAATGCCATAAATGTATCATGCAACACCTACATTTAATTGTTTAATTGAGACAGAAAAAAACAAGTGCTTGCATTAACAAAGCTTCACAGTGCAATATACAGGATAAGAACATTATTAAAACCAGTAATAAATGCTTACCAAAATTAATTTCGTGGGAAAACAAAACCACATCCACACAACATCAAGGTGATGCTGCATTAGCGTGATATTTAGAGAGCTAAGCAAACATGAACAGACAGATTTCTTTCTTTAAAACAGTGTGGAATAAATTATCCGTCCAGAACAAAACAAAACATAGGAGAGACTTGATGAAAATTGCATGTGAACGAATTCCACATTGTTTAATTTTGTTGTCAATCATGACAAGGAGAACCGTCAAGGAAAAACATCATGTGATCAATGTAAGCAAATAGTGGATGTTGTGGAGGTGATGCGACGCCCTGTCCAATAGAATGAATGGACTCAAATAGCGTCCAATCAGAGGAGAGCTTGAGCTTGATATAAAAACCTCACAAAGCCGATTATTTCTGGACACCATTATCAGTCTTTGTGTGGGTTCTGGTGGACTTTAGGAAGGATTAATTCCGCTTTCCCAAAGAAAATCAGTATAAGGTATGGTTTTTGTTTAAAATCGTTAAAACAAGCCTTTATTGTTCTAATAATTAGAAGTTGTGATGTGATAACGGTGCCAAGTCAATTTACAAAAACAAATATTTGTGCGCTATAATAATAATTTAAGTATAACCAGGAATGCATCAATATCAAGACCTAAACGCACATTCAAGCTCTGTTGGCAATTTGCAATGCGCTGTTGATATTTACCGAAATGATTTAAATGTGTAGAAAGCCCAGTAATGTCAATACAAAGGCATTTAAAAGCTTTAAATGTGTTGGTCAAGAGAGCACGGATATGTGCATGACATGGTGCTTTTGTCCCAAACATCAGCAACGACCTTGCAGTCATGCAGCCTCCTTTTGCAAGGTCCAAAGACCTTGCAGAAAGGTCCAAGTCGTTGCGCATTACGCATTCGTATGCTTCAAATAATAATAACTGTTTCCCATACAAGACTTTCGTAATGCATGTTAGGCATTACATAACATTCAAAAATCGTATGCATTTGAACGCATTTTATAATGAGGCGTCAATTATTGGACGCGCACTCGACATTCCATCATATTTAGGCTACTCCCCGCGTGACATGACACATCATCACCGAACACAATTATCGTCATACCACGACCGTTTATTGCTGTAACTGTTCGAGCGAATATAAACAAATTATCGTGTTTGAGAAAATGCGCTTTGATGGTGTTACGTCATAAATAATGCAGCTGAGGGACTGGGCTTTGTTCTCGTTTTTTTTAATCGCCTTTAACATCCTTGTTTCCAAATATTTGCACCAGGTAGACGCAACAATGCCTTTCGGTAACACTCACAATCAGCTGAAGATGAACTACTCCGCCGAGCAGGAGTATCCCGACCTCAGTAAGCACAATAACCACATGGCGAAGGTGCTGACGCCCGACATGTACGCAAATCTTCGGGACAAACAAACCCCCAGCGGATTTACTCTGGATGACGTCATTCAAACCGGAGTTGACAACCCAGGTAAATGGCCTATCTTGAAAATGGGAAATTTCTACCGGTGCTCCGGTGTAGGCTATGGTGGTGCTCATGTTAAAGTATTTATGACTCGATGTCAATTTCCCTCAAAATGCACTTCAATTTAGTTTATCTATCCCTGTTACTGGAAGAAGTCACCAATGTTTTTGATGACTCATTCTGCACTACACTATTTTTTTCTCCAATCAAATGTTCTCTAGTATGGGCATGCATGGCCTTCCCCAATACTGGCTGGAACCAATTAGTAAGTTTTTGTTTTAATTTCCATATAGTATACTAATAAATAAGTCTCTAAGTGTATGGACTCAATAGTACATAACTAGGAGTGGAAAGTACCAATTATTTAAATGAATATCTTGACAGATTTCTCATACTTCAGCAAAATTTAAATGGCTGCAGTACAGGCTTACCATCGTAAGCTCTTTTATTTATTTATTTTAAGGATGAAATGGTTTCGGTATTGAGCAAGATAAAGCAAATTGGCTTATAATAATTATTTGGTGGATCCCTAACCACTTTGTTATAAATGATATATCCTCATGTGATAATAATCTAGCTTATGAATAAGACCTCACCAATGATCGTAGTCCATTAAGATCACAAAACATTTTGCACAAATGGCATTAGTAACTTAATTTTTATTGTTGTAGTCTGATCATTTGTCATATTGGTACAAAAACGACCTTGAATATTTCTGAATATCTGTACTTTTGAGTAACCAGGACTCCGTGGAAGCCTCCTCGGGCAGCCTCATATTTAAGTGCTTTTACAAAGCATACATTGGCCTTTTGTTGTTGTGGTGGTGGGGCACTGACCCTGATAAACCCATTCAAAGCATTCTTGGGCCTGGAATGTCCAAAATAAATGGTGAACCTGTTGCATGCAAACATAATTTGCATCCTTTGAATAGTGCTGCTTGCTGTTGTAATTCTGGAGGCTAGTGCATGTTCTACACCTCAGTATAAGCGTTTTCGTGCATTTGACTCATAATTGACAAGGTTATATGTGAAGTCCAACAAAGGAAGGGTTGTTTAATCTCAGGATTGCTGTAAGGCCAACCGTGCGATAACAAACATGAGGTGAGGCTATAGTAAGCTGTCGCCCAATCGGTTTGCAGTCAATGTTAAAGAAAAGTCCAAAACATTCCACAACAAATGAAAGCCTGGGATTTGTCTGACTGCTGATCTGTTGTGTTCCAGGGCATCCTTTCATCATGACGGTGGGCTGCGTTGCTGGAGACGAGGAGACGTATGAGGTGTTCAAAGATCTTCTGGATCCCATCATTGAGGACCGTCATGGTGGATATAAACCCACAGACAAACACAAGACTGACCTGAACCCAGACAACCTCCAGGTACTCTGCGTCTCTCCGTCTGGTGCGTCTAATTGGTTTTAACGTTTCAAAATAGTCTGCTGCTAATTTTAGTCGTGTTTGCAATAGGGTGGAGACGACCTTGACCCCAACTACGTTCTGAGCTCCAGAGTGCGAACCGGCAGGAGCATCCGTGGTTTCTGCCTCCCTCCTCACTGCAGCCGCGGGGAGAGACGCGGCATCGAGAGTTTGTCCGTCGAGGGTGAGCTCCTGTCCGTCTGTTTACGATTGGTCGCTCAAGAGGAGTGGGCGGAAACGTAATTGATTCAAGCATGCACTCTAATTTTTTTTTTTTTCACAGCTTTGGGAGTCCTTGATGGCGATCTTAAAGGAAAGTATTATGCCCTCAAGGACATGACGGACGAGGAGCAGCAGCAGCTGATTGATGACCACTTCCTGTTTGATAAGCCCGTGTCCCCACTGCTGCTGGCCTCTGGGATGGCCCGTGACTGGCCCGATGGCAGAGGGATCTGGTGAGCGAACAGGATTTTGTGTCATTTGCTTCTCTCAATTTTTGGATTCATGGATGTGGATATTTTATAGTTTATTAATTATTTTACATTACAAAATGGATTCATTTAGGTGCCAGCTTAACTAAAGATGCATCTATTATTATTATTATTATTTTGGTTATTTGGTTTATCATTTTATAAAAAAAAAAATAAGTGAAGTTGTTTTTTTTTGTTTTTTTTCCCAAAAAAAATTAACCATGTTGGAACTGATAGTATTTTATATTAAAGTATAATTTATTTTCTTAATGCTTTTAGGCACAATGACAATAAGACATTCCTTGTCTGGGTGAATGAGGAAGACCATCTTCGTGTCATCTCCATGCAGAAAGGAGGCAACATGAAGGAAGTCTTCAATCGCTTCTGCACTGGCCTCACAAAGGTGTGTTTTTGTTTTTACCGGTCACTTTCTGCAGCTCCAACGTTAGCAGATTTTTCAATCTTAATGCGCTCATCTTGCAGATTGAGGAATTGTTCAAAGAGAAGGGCCATGAGTTCATGTGGAACGAGCATTTGGGCTACGTCCTAACCTGCCCCTCCAACCTGGGCACAGGGTTGCGTGGTGGCGTTCATGTCAAACTTCCCAACCTCAGTAAGCATGAGAAATTCGGTGAGGTCCTCAAGCGACTGAGGCTCCAAAAGCGCGGAACAGGTATATATTATTCACCTGAGCCATTCAATCCTGTATTACCTGTATAGAATGTCATGTTTAATACTAACCTTGGTCTCTTCAACAGGTGGTGTGGACACAGCTGCAGTAGGTGGTGTCTTTGACATCTCCAACGCTGACCGTTTGGGCTTCTCTGAGGTTGAGTTGGTTCAGATGGTGGTGGATGGAGTTAAGCTGCTTGTAGACATGGAGAAACGCCTGGAGGCAGGCCAGTCGATCGATGACCTCATGCCTGAGCAGAAGTGAACAGTTCGTGACTCCTAATTTAACTCCTTCCCTGTCTCCACCAGTCCTCCCTTCCTCCAGTACCAATAATCTTAACCACATCAAGGAACATACACTCCACCCAAACGGTAGTGGCACTAAAGTTAGACGAGTCTTCCATCAGTGTGAAGGATTTTGTATCTCAAACGTTCTGCAATGTTGAAGATGGAGTTTAACACCAGAAATAAAAGTCTCTTTGGCCCATGGAGTTTCTTGTGTGCATGTTATTGCTTAAACTATTTGTTTGCTGTAATTTCATGGAATCATATCAGTTTATTTTCCTCTTCTGCGTTTGTCCTGTTGCCAGAATCAAATACCTCATTTGCTGTTAAATGATGCTTATTTTGTATTTACAGTTATTGAACTGTAAAGGTGTCATGGTGTGCTGTCTATATATGGGATACAATGGTTAACCCTGTGCTTGTAGACCATTTTCTAAGGGGACCAAATATGTCACAAGACTTTGTACTGATTTGCCCTAGTACTGACACCACAATCTCAAGAGGTATTTGTAATTTTAAGAGAATACTAGTTCTTATTGTATTTTATAATTCCAAAGAATTTAAGTCATTTAATTCGAATTTAAGAGGTTGTTTATGAATGCTTCTATCAAACCGGTCGTACACTGACACCTAGTGGCCAAAATAGGATGCACTCAAAAAAAAAATCAATATTTGGTTGCGCTTTGTTTTGAGTTCTAAAAAATTCGGAAACCATGAATAACCATTGTAACTAACTATTTTTCGCCCACATGTTACAGGTGTTTAGTCAACAATGTCATCATTATTTTAATAACGAATCATGATAGTTAACACATGGAAAGCCCGCCCAACAATCGTCAAACGCAGAGAAAAGTAACTCCCACGATGTGACAAAGCCAAAACCAGTCTTCAACCCGTTTATAACTATCTGAATCTCAGATAGTTGATTTTTTTTCGCTATTCGATTTAAAATGAATACACAGTGAAGAATTTTAACCGTATAACTATTTCGCCCCATTGTACCTGACTAATTAAAGACAACATCCGGGCCCACAGAATAAATGTTATCTATATTGCTCAGTCATAGTTGCTCAAATTCTACAACATTATGTTGATGAATAGTGACTGGTTTCAAATCTGGACTATTCCCCCCAAAAAAACTGTCACGAAAGTAAATTGATCTTTACTCTAAAATAACTGACACGGTTTATAATACTTTCTCTAGGATTTTCTAGGAAAGAAGAAAGATTTTCAATATGAACCTTTATGAAAAGTACCTACCATGTGTTAATACTCACATACTGTGAGATATGGAGTGTGGCCCGAGTGCTGGGCTTTATTTGATGTACCCCAAAGGGAGTGCTTTGCTTTTAATTAAAGAACTTCTCACATTTCTCTGCAATATATTCATTCCATCAGGTGTCATTGATTCTAGCAACCTGCAAATACATTGATCAAGCAAAAACACAGAGACTGAGCATAACACAAGGTGACATGATTTCTTGCTAAGACTCATTTCTTTGTATTTGTGCACATGTATAGAACACAAGGTGCGAGTCACTGTATTTCACAGAAGCCCACACGGGCAGTTTAGTCTAACAGCATTGAGTCAAGCATGTCTCTTCTCCCATCCTCACAGTATTTACAAGGTTAAACTCCACAATAAAGCTCTTCACTGCCTCAGCGGCAGAATATAAAAATCACATGATTAAAAACAGGAGTGTAGTGTAATGGAATGGGATGGTATAATATAAAGCAACATTTAAAAAAAAATAAAATGTGTAAAATAAATGTAAATGCACAGAACAATTTCAGCTTATTCAAGCAAGCTGTCGCACTCCAGCAAATCCTGACAAGATCATATACAGGGTTTCTGCAGGTATCTTCAAATGAAATTTAATGCCTTTTTAATGCCTTTTTAATGCCATTTAAAAAAAAATAATGCCATACACGACCCATGACTAACCACGGATATATATATATATATATATTAGGGGTGTAACGGTACACACAAATCACGGTTCGGTACGTACCTCGGTTTTAAAGTCACGGTTTGGTACATTTTCGATACAGCAAAAAGAAAGAAATGCCAGAGAAATTTCCTATTTGTTTAAAGAAAAAATATTTTTAAATAAGTGTGAGTTTTCCTAGATCTTGAAACTTTCAGGTTTATAAATGGGGGTCATCTTTGAAGGATGAACAAATAATGTTTTGGTCATCACGTTAAAAATAACATTTAAATATATATTTATTTATATAATATTTGAATTTTGAAGTGCTGGAAAAAGATGTGTGAAGTACTTGAAAGCATTTCACCATTCTAGCCAAACTGGTTCCGGTTAGTGTTACTATATTAAATCCATGGTGAATGTTGCTAGCCTGGCTGCGCCCGCCTACGCACTTCCGCTCAATTTCATTTTCCTTCAGTACTGCGTCTGGGACCGCTCCATATCCAGGTTTCCAGAAATCAATTTTTTGTAGGACCAATCAGCGAATAGAGGGAGTGGCTGAGAACGATGACGTTGATGTAGTGCGTCAGTTTGAGTGCAGTAATGGCAGCGGAGAAAGACGTGAGAAAAGCTATTCGGTCCGTTGTTGGAAAAGAAACTGCCGAATATACAGAATATAAAGCCGGATTGTTGTCGTCTCACCTCTTGTTGCACAACGGAGGACCAAGTGAAGGAGGCAGAAAGGTTGGAAGTTTGTGCTGGGCAGCTCGTGCACAATGACCGTGACATTTTGGACTTTAGCCTGGTGTTCGCGGTGTTCGGAAGCCCCGAGTCCTGGCTGCTAAACTATTGTTGAAGATCCGCTCAGGAGTCATGTCAGTCGCTCAGATTTCCAACAGTAAATTTACTGATTCTTGTGATGAATAGAACATTTTGAGCTCCTTTGTGCACTCGTACAGGAGGTTGGTGTGTCAGTTTTACATGTTGTAAATCATACAAATTGGTTGTGATTTAAAAAAAAAAAATGTCATAAATAAAAATTTGAAAACCCATACTTTGGAGACTATATTTGATTTTCAGTTTTAGATGTCAATGGTTAATTTGTTTTAATAAAAAAAACAACTAAATGCCATATAAAAATGTACAAACACATACTTTGAAGACCATAATTAAGGTAATTAAGAAACAAAAATACGTAATATGAAAAATTGTTGTTTATTACACATCTGCAGACAGACTGATCATTCACTGTAACTTACAGCATTGACTGAATAATCACTGTCCTTCATGTCAAATATACATTTCGAATTAATAATTGTTCCTAGATTAACAAAACCTGCAGCTCTCGTTGACTGAAATCCTATTGTAAATTTAATCCTCTGATCATTCGGAGTTCGGACTTGTTGTTTCTTTTACTGTCTATGGTTGTTCCAGCCGTTTCGGCGCATGACATACGTCACTCACGACCACACATTAGCGATTGGCTATGGCAGATCGTGAGTGACTCTGGGCAGATCCAATAGATTTGAACTTTAATAGTGAACCCGCCTACAAGGAAGGAAACGTTTCTCAATTGAGGGAGGCCAGACTCTCTGTACAAATGAAATGTATGTACGAGAGTCTGGTAGAACCAGGCTAGAATGTTGCTGGTCTGTGGACGTAAAGTACTAGTTCATTCACGGCACAATGTTTCTCCTGGTTTCCATGACAGCGCTGTTTGATCTAATAGAGATCTACGGTTAATAACGGAGAAATGTGAACGCTTCTCACTAGATCTCGCAGCGATGTTATTACCTCAGTGGCGAATTCAAATGTTTTCTTTACCGGATCTCTTAGCGCTGTGAAGTAACAGTGTTGCTTGATCGAGATCGGCTCGCGCTGCATAGATGTTGCTGGTCCGAACTGATAAACGATCCGTGAAGCACATAACGAGTAGCGCAGTTTCGTTCTGCTTTCATTACGCCTGCCATTTGATGTTGCGCAACGTTGTGTTGGCCGCGTCAGCACGAATTTTGCTGGCAGGAAAAATGGTCCAAGCAATCGTTCGGTTTGTATGCGTACCGAACCGGAAGCCTAAAATACAAATTATTAATTATGAAGGCTATATTCAAATAAATTTGTATAAAATTCTCTTCAAAACTATAAAAAAAAATTAATGCCTGTAAGAATCAAATTTAATGCTTTTTAATGCCTTTTAAGGCCTTAATTTTCGCAAAATCCATTTAATGACTTTTAATGCTTTTTAATGCCCCGCGGAAACCCTGATATAGTGTCAGTACCTGTAGGCTAAATACTGATTGATAATGATGGTTCATCTCAATCTCACACTTCACACACTCCAAATGCTGTGAAAAACTCTTCTCTGAACTTCAAACTTCTGTAGGATGCTCACTGCAGTGAAAAACGAAAAAAATCTCACTTACAGCATACATAAATCCCATTCACCCTCACTCTTATGCACCTTTATGAATCAAATACATGCCTATCAGTATATGGGCTTTTTCAGTCATAGATCAGAATAATCCTTCTATGCAAACTAAGTATATTTTGTTCTCTGCTCTCTTCCAGTCAATACACTCGTTTTGTAGATGAGCTATAAAATCCACGCACAAGTCCTTTGTTTTAAACATATATAACATATCAGCTCTCATTCATCCAGTTCAATTAGAAGTACTCAAAATCTCACTTTGACAAAGAGCACTGCCTGCCCAGGTCCTTTCAGCAAAGCAACTACACATAAAGGAAAGCTCTTGTCAAAGAGATTAGTGCTTGATCCCCAAGGTGTGATGTACAGCTATTTTACATGGATACAAGAAACCGTGAGAGGAGTGGAGGGGGCAGACCGAGAAACCTGAGGCTGCTTGTTTGGCCTGGAGTTGGCTGGAAAGTGTGTTTGTGGGTAGTGGGGTTGATTGTGCCTCCCGGTTCAGGGTTTAGCAGCTTCACCCCTTCTGTCGTCCAAGTGGCACATACAGGCGAAAGATGGAGGCTCAACACCTCGAGACATCAGTCCAGTCAGTCACCCAGAAGCTTACGCCAGAGACCTCTGACGTGGCTTTATTCTGGGGTACAGCTACAGAGAAACAAAGAAACACATAACCGGTCATTTCATAATATACACAACGGTTAAAAAGGTGGATTTGGAAAGAAATGAATACATTATTCAGCATTTGATCAAATTAATCTTTCAATTGCTTTAAAATGTGGTGTGCCACAATCAATACACACTAACGCAAAGCACAGCCTGTGTGCACCTACCCCCAATAGGTTACGTGGCACATAGCCCTCTTTGTCGTTGAGTTTACTCCACCACCAGTCTGTCTCAGTATCGTCCTTTCTGCGCAGGACAGTAATGGCGTCTCCCTCCTGAAAGGAAAGCTCATCTGCGCTTTGAGCCTCATAGTCCCACAGAGCGTACACGACTCCTTTATTCATCACGCCCAACTTCTCCTGCACGCCTGTAAACACAGAGAGAAAGCTCTTAATACGGTGTGTAAGCGTATCATGCAGTACAATATTACAGCATTACCTTCAGCACCCCAGAAAAAAAAATAGGTTACACCTAATTATATTCGTGAGGATTGAGTAATATTATTATTTTAAAAAATGTGTTAGTAAGATGTTCTCATGCTCTCTACTGCAATTTAAAATGACTTTTTTATATTTTAAAAATGAAATTTATTTCTGATGTCAAAGCTAAATTTTGAGCATCATTACTCCAGTCTTTAGTGTCACATGATCCATCAGAAATCATTCTAATCATTCTCAAGAAACATTTCTTATCATTATCGGTGTTGAAAACGGTTGTGCTGCTTAATATTTTTAAGAAAAAGTTTGTGAAACACGGATAATTTATTTCAGTTTTCAGGATTCATAAGTGGAATTAATGAAAGTACTCACAAATGACTCACTATTAATTAAAAAAAAAATCTTACTGACCCCAAACTTTTGAATGATAGCATTTGGAGCAGTTCCACACAATGGGTCTCATTCATGAAACATTCGTAAATATACGAGTAAATATGAGAGTGATTTGCGCGAAAAGAGAACTTCCCGAAAACTCTTCTTCTGATTCACAAATACTTTGTAAACATCAGATGTGATAGTGAAATGTGTATGTGTGTTAATGAATTCCAACCAGTCGTAAATGGGATGCGTGTGCACGTTCATTCTCAGTTATACCAGAAATCAGGTCTGTTATATCCGACTGACATCTATATGCATATAATAACAACAATGCGAATGAAAAACAAAGATTTCTCGGATGCAGAAATTGAAGTTTTATTATCACAAGTTCATTCAAAACGCCACATTTTATTTTCAAGCGTACATAGTGGCGTATCAGGTCCTAAAAAAGGAAGCTTGGCAGCATATTACTTGATGCAGTTAATGGAGTTTCATCCATCAATCGAACAGTCCCAGAAGTGAGAAGAAAATGGTTCGACATTAAGCTTGACAGCAAAAAACCAATTAGTTCAGTTCGTAAAAATCATATTCAAACTGGAGAAGGACCGCCATCGATCACCAGATTTGCTATTACTGGCTCTCACAATAAAAGTAAAAAGAAAAACCGTATGTAATTACTATATAAATTTTACTGTATAAATTACGCATGGCTGGAGCAGGTGTAGATTTCTTGAGTACCAACTAACATTTGGAAAATACGAACATTTTAATGAATCCAAAAATTTATGCCAGAACCACTTTACACACAAATTCGTTCTGCTCGTGTTTCACGAATGAGACCCAATAAGCGACTTCTCACATTAATCAGTGAATGATCAGTGAATAATTTTGTACAGCGACTGGTTCCCTTCCTTCAAAGCACTCTAAACTCTGTACGCCGAGGACATCTGCTGGTTAAAGGCTTGTAAATGCAATGAGAATACAGCAAAAATATGTTTAATGACACCGTCTACAAAACAAATCTATAATATCAGTAAATATTAAAGAGAAATGATCTGCTTTTATTCATTTGTAGCACTTAAAGTGTGTTTATTTATTCAAATTAAAAGTCACTCAGTGACTTTCATACATTGAGACTTACAAACATTTTGTTGATAAATTTGTACAATCTAAAACGCACAAATGGATTGTTTGGTTAATTAAAAAAAAACATATTTTCTTAACTGCCTTTACTTTAGTTATCAAATCTGATGGTGTGAGAGAAGGCCAAATACTGTAGTAATTCTCTGGAGAGGAAAAGAAAGATGCTCTTACCATAGAGAAACTGCGAGCACTGTATGAAACCCTCCTCCATCTCCTCACATTTGTCTGCAGCCGTCTCCACATCACTGATGGTGGTGGCAAAGATGGCAGCACCAGACTCTACCAGCAGCTTACACAGGTGCACGCTGTTACAGGAGGCGGCACAATGCAAGGGCGTCCTACACACACACGCGCACGCACATCAGTGAGTCTGTCTATTCCACATCTGTTAGCTTTTATTGACTGATCAATCTCTTTCACACTGACAGACCCAACAATGTGTCCTCTATTTGTGTGTCCCCCAAAATATGGGGATAATTATGTTTACAAAACCTCATCCAAAGCAGTGTTTGGGTGGGTGACAGAATTATGGAAATAAACTGTTAATACTGGTGCTCAGATCTAGCCTGAAGGCTATATGAAAATGTTGGTGGGTTTGTCGTCTATCTCTCACTTTAGTACCTGGTGTGCTTTAATGGTCAGATCCATCTGTTAAAGCGGTGGTTGATTATGATTTCACTTTTCTAACTTTAGTTAGTGTGTAATGTTGCTGTTTGCAACTCCCATCCCTTTACCTCTCTACAGAAATACGCATGTGTGCGCCATCAGCGTTCTCAAAGGTTCACGTTTTTGAAGTTTGCGTAGAGAGTGTTGTGTTAGTGACCCCTAAGTTAATAACTAATGATCTTTGCAACAAAGGTGAATCGATCAAAGCTGACTTTAGCAGGAGATTAACTTTATTCTGGAGCTGCTGTAGAACCAGAACAATCTCTTTTACTTAAATTCCCTATTGTCACTGTAAAGCCGCTTTGGAACAATCTGTTAAAAGCGCTATATAAATGAAGATGACTTGACTTGACTCACCAGCCATCACTGTCTGCAGCATTCACATTAACACCAAAGTCCAGCAGGAACTTGACGATGTGGTGGTGCCCAGCGCACACAGAGTTATGAAGGGGTGTGATGCCCTCATCATTAGGGGTGCTGGGATTGACAACCTAAGAAATTTGAAGAATAAAATAGAAATTGGTTAATAAAAATCAATCTTTGTCTGCAAGATTTGTTCACTACGCCACATGGTATGCATTAATATACATACCTCATAGATTATCCTTTGTACGAGGTCAAACTCGCCCTCCAGTGAGGCATCCAGCAGCAGGGCGAGTGGGTTGAACTTCACTCTAAGGCCGTGACCTGTCCGCTCTGAGTCGGGCTTTTTTAGGTTAGTGCGTTTGCCCTGTGGAGGACATGGACCGTTATTTAGGCTTTGTTCGTACAGCACTCAACTTCATTTGTTTTTTAAATCTGATCTTTAGGACTGACTGTCTGTACTGTTGCAAGCGATTTAATCTGATGGGTTTGTACAAATCAAATCAGCCAAGTCATTATCTGGTGCAGCAATATCAGCGGCTATAGTAGTGATATAAACATTAACAAGGTCAACAAGACGAGACTTTCAGCGTTTGAAAGTAGCTGTCAGTGTGAGAAGAGGGGATGGAAACAGGAAATTTGCATCTGCTCGTGTATGACATACCTCTCAAGGCATTTGAGAACATAAGTAAGATTTCATATATTCATATGGCTGTAGAATTGAGTGTATTCAGACATAATGTTGCACATAGATTTTTCTATCATTCTAATATGCAGATTTGTTGAATGTTGGAAAACCGTTTTGCTACTTAATATTTTTTCTAGCAATACTCAGGATTAATAGAAAGCTTGAAAGAACGACATTTATTTAAAACATAAATCTTTTGTTATATTATACACTTCTGATTCATTTAATAGATCCTTGCAGAATAAAGAAATTATTTTCTTAAAAAAAAAAAAAAGTGTTACTGACCCTAAACTATTGAATGGCGTTTACCAAAATGCCAAAAAACTATTCAGTATGACTGAAAAAGTACATTTTAAAATATGCTAATTTAATCAGATACTTTATTCTGTTTTTTAATAAATGCCGGATGTAGTCCTACCTGCATTCTTCATGCTTAAAAATGGTAAAATATGTGACCATTTTTAAAAATAATTAATAAATTATAATAAATAATAGTAATAATTTAATTATAGCAAATGTATTGCAAATGTATTATTTAGATGGCATATTACAATACAAAAAAACTATATTATTGTATAATGGGTAATATTAAGATTTTAGACTGTATTTTAATATAAATATTCTTTAGATTATAATTATTTTATATGCAACAATTGTTTATGACTATTGTTATTATTAGTAACATATAAAATATGTATCAGTAAACCAACCGTGGGTTGGGATGAGGGTGAGGTGTCTGCTTCTTCAGGGGTGCTGGCCTCAGCTACAGGACTCGGCAAAACCACTACAGGTTCTGCAGGATTGTTGTTACTGTCTTCTGACGGTTCTGGTGCCGGAGGGGTCAGCTGCTCAACCGCTTGCTCTAGGGGCTCATTATCATTGGCGTCACCTTGCAGGACAACGTCCTCAACAACAGCACCCTCAGAAGGCATTTCTGAGGGTGGATTCCCGTTGTCTGCATCAAAGAGCATTTCACCGGTGGCAACGGAGGGCTGGTAGAATGGAGTCACTCCTCCACTTCCACTCACACCTCCCATTCCTCCC
Organism: Pimephales promelas; assembly: GCF_016745375.1. The sequence continues at coordinate 16,785,132 of NW_024121432.1, read as the reverse complement.
TCCATCCCTCCAGCTAGGGTGTTGAACCGCTGATAGAGAAGTTTCTGGATGTTGGGCCCATTGGGGCCCTCTGGCTCTGTAATCGAGCTGCGCTTCTTAAGCGGCCGTGGAGCATTGGCCAGTTTCTTGCGCAACACCTCCAGTTCAGCATCGCTCTGGTAGCGCATCGGGGAGTGCACCATTGGTGTGAGTTTAGTGGGGCTGAGAGGTCGTGGGATGTGGTCCACGCTGGGTGGGGGCGGCTCAGGAACACCCATCATTTGACCATCGAAGTCCAGCTCAAGATCCAACATGTCTCCTCCGGGACCCTGCAGGGCAGGAAAGGCCCCAGGGCCTCCGAAAAGTAAGGGGGAAGGGGGTGTAGAGCTGGGAGGCAGGACTGGCTTACCATATACTGCAGGTAAAAAAGAACAAAATATTCAGTTATACTGTACTCAGGAATTAAACACAAACACATAATCAAGAAATAAACCACATAATTCACAGAGGACATAATTCTTGAATCAATTTTGCACATTTTGTTTTTTTCTAAAATTACATCTTGACACCTGTGATGTTATTAGCTGTTTTTTTTTTCATTGAGGGAATTTTTGAAGCCAGTTGTGTAAAAGACACCTGCAATCTGTGCACTGCATCTATCTGTTTTTAAAAACAATAAGACGCATCCTGTGTGAAAATGGACTGTGTAAAAATACAGATTTGTTTTATTTTCATATTAATTATCCTGATTCATAGAATCCCAAGAGCAATATTTTATTCTAAGCATATTGATTTATAGATAAACATAGCAGTATTCCTACATTTCTACTATACTTTTTCATGGGTGTTTATTATTATAAAGAGCTCATAAAATTTCATAATTTTAGATATTGATATAATAGGTTTACACACAAATTGCAATTTAAAGTTGACCCCAGTTAATATCTGCAGAGCGGTTTTTGGTTGTACTATTTTATCAATTCAAAATCAATAACTGCAGTTTTACAAAATTTATATATATATATATATATATATATATATATATATATATGAATAGAACATATTTAAAAATATTTTTTTAATATTCTTATATATATGTAATGTATATATATAATAAGAATATTAAAAAAAAAACTTTTTCGACTACATGCTGCTTTTTGTTTTGACAACGCATGTGGCGGTGCGACACCAGTGGCAGGTGTTACCAGATTGGGTTTTTTTTGCTACATATTAAGGCCTGTTTACAGTGTGTTTTAGCCGAGTTTAATAATCTGGAACCCTATTGAACGAAGTTACACTGAGAAAGTGTGCATTCGCAGACACCAGAATGAACGAGTTCAGGAAGTAATACAGTGTCCAGTTCACATTCACCCGTCTCGTTCAGGCACAACACTGCCGTATTAAACTGTTGAACTTCAATATCAAATGAGCTGCTGGTGTATACCTGCTTTGACTGCAGGTTTGATGTTCAGAGGGTAGTTCTTTGGGGCTGCTTGTTGTAGGTACATGTGGTAGATGGAGCTGGAGTTCATGGTGGCTGGGCCCTTTCTGGGTGACTGCGGTCTGGAGCCCTTATCTGGGATGAACGGCCTTACCGCAACAGCTAGAGGAGGGTCTGGTCTCTCCCCGGGGGGGAAAAAGGGTGGACTGGGCTGGAAGGTGGGACTGGGGGGTACGGAAATGCGCTGCTGGATCTGCTGAGATGACGAGCCGGAGGGTGTAGGGGGGACACGGGGCCAGGCCGGCAGCGGCGGGGGGTTGCTGGGTAGGCTGGGCACTGGCCGGAGTGGAACGTCCTTGCGGCGATCCAAGGAGCTGGTAGAACCTGAGTTGGCAGATGAGAGGGGGTGGTTGCTGGTATGGGCTCCATATGGTGGAGGCTGGGGCTTGTTGAGAGGAGGACCTGAGCCCATTTTACTGGAATCCTGAATCTAAAGGTGAAAAAAAAAAAAAAAAAACAGGAAAACACTTTATTATGGCGAAATATAAGAGGGCAATTGTGTATGCTTGTGTTAGTTAGACGTACCTTATCTGCAGGAGTGCCTGCAGGTGATGCCGTTTTACTGCTCGTGTCTGTTCCAGACTCCTTCCAGTCAGGTGGCTTGACTGATGTGTTGCTCTTGTTGAGGGTGGGCCAACTGGCATCATTAGCTAGACAGGGAAAGAATGGGAGAATTAGAACAAGATCAGAAATGACAAAACCCCTCACAAGCATGTTTATGATTGCAGCAATATGACGCACTGCACTGCACTAATTAGACATGACTTCTAAAGTTGTCTAGGTATGTTCTTGAGTTAGAGGAGATATGAAGTGTAACAATCTTGCAGGTGGAAATGAAGTTTATATCCTTATATCTACAAGAACAGTTCAGATGACTCTAAATCGTAAGATAATGCTATTCTCCAAAGCCTGACTGCAAGATATCTTGACGATTTCGGGAAAACATGAAAGAGCTTAATGTGTGGTGTGCACATTTTGTGTGAAGTCAACAAGTTAGCTGAATGTTAGAGAATGATGAAATGGAACCAGTAATTTAGTGAGTTTAAATGTACTGAGGAAGAAGTAGAAAGCCCAGTGAACCTAGTCAGGGTGGAGCTTCTCATGCCAACACATACACTCTCACCCACGAGACCTCACACAATCTAATTACATTCTTGCACACACAATCATATACACACATACTCCCAAAAGGCAGGATCAGCAGCTTTTGACTCATATTGATCTGCAGTAAAGAGTACAGGGAATTTAATTAACCAGGGATCAGGATCTAGTGTATCATTAAGGTGCAATTGCTCAAGAAAAACCTATAATTTTGACTTTTCTCTTAAGCCACATTCTGTTTGGAAAATTGGAAATGTCTCTCTGCAATATTTTTTAAGTGGATACAAACTTAAGGCACATCTACTTAAAAAATAGTTAAATAGATAGTGGAGTCCAAAAGTCTGAGATCACTAGAAAAATGCTATTGACATTTTTTTTTAATCAATTTTTTACATTACCATTTAAAAATTTGGGATCAGTAAGATTTATTTGCTGTTGTTGTAAAAAATAGATTAATTTAGCAAAAGCATATTTGATCAAAAGTGCCTTAGTGAAGAGATTTTTAATGTTACACAAAACTTCTATTTTAAAAAAATTGCTGTTCTATTGAACTTCCCATTCATTAAAGAATCCTAAAGGACTTTCCATAAATATATAAAAATACTATCTTTTTTCAACATTAATAATGTATCTTGAGCACCAAAATATTAAATATATTAAAATGTTGCACTTTAAAATATATTAAAATAGAAAAGTCATTTTACATTGTAATAATATTTCCCAATATATAGTGTAACTGTTTTTACTGCATTTTTGATCAAATATATAAGCCTTGGATGACTTAGTATTTGATTAGTCTCTTTTGCTTTAATGACAACAGCACTTGAGCTGCGTCAAACTTGATAATCATGTTCTCCAGAATGATTTGAGATGATCCAAGGACCATCTTAAACTTCAGTGAATGCAAAAAAATCATACAGTATGTACAAAGGCATCACATGATCAATGACACTAATTTACTTATACAATCTGTAGTTGATTCTGCATTGAGACTCATGAGCCATATAGGGTAATGTAACGAGTCACGGAGACTTAGTCAACTGCTTTGATCCTGCTCACTACACTGAATAAGGTTCATAGGCCATTCCTCCTGACTTCCATCAGACACCTTCCCACTCACGAGAAGCGCTGTTCGACCCTGCCGCAGAGCAGGTGACTGAGGGTGGAGCCCCCGGGCCTGGGCGGGGCTCTGGAGGGGGCGGAGCAATCGGGTCCACTATGATGTCTAAATCAGAGACCTTCCAGGGGCTGGGAGGCTTTCTCACTCCATCTAACCCCCCCGCACAAATCCCACAACATCAAAGTACAGGGACAGCAAAGAGAAAAAAGAGACACACATACACGTATGCACAGCACAGAGCACAAAGGACACAAGAGGTTAGAAGTGAAGAAAATTAGAAATCAACTTCATAATAAAACAGTAATTGAAGAGAGCGAACCCACAGCAGGAAGCAATGGGATACATGCCGTGATCTTTAAGAGAAGAACCAAACCACTTGATTAACATTTACGTATTTGCAGATTGCAAATTACACTGCATTCAAGGTATACATTTAATTAGCTCATGCAGTTTCTGGGAATCAGACCCATGAGCTTGAGATTGTTAACTTCTTGGTCAACTGTGTGAGCTACAGAAATACTGCAGCACTTGACCAAACACATATATTTTGGTATGTACGCTAGGGTGTGCGGCTGTGCGCATTACATAAATTTCATCATTAGCATAGTATGTGCATATTGATTTTTCTAACCACACATTTTGCACTAATTAGATGGTCCACAAGGTGGCAACACTGGCCCAGGCCAGCGATTCACAGTAGAAAAAAGAAAAGGACAGGACAACAACGTGTCGAGCGTATGGAAGTAAAATAATGCCAAATGTTTTTGAAACATAAAGCCTGTTGAATTGCACTGCTTGAAAAAAAATACGCATTAGAGAAATGCATAAAAAATGCCTGTTGAGTATTTTAGGTTGAATATCAGTTTGACTTTTTTATGGACTATGGATTATAGAAAATTTACTAATTAAAATGTGTTTGAAATGTTTTGAATTTAAATACTCACAGTTTAAACATGCAATCATGCTTAATTCCAGGCCATTAAAAATGCAATGTGTTAAAATACAAGCAGGGTTCATGAAATGCATATTTTTTCAAGTAGTACAATTCAACAGGCTTTCTTTTCTTCAAAAGCATTTGTCATTACTTTACTTCCATACGAGCGTCTGTGTTCATTTAAGGGGTGGAATGGGTTATACTTTGAAAGGGTATGCATTTGTCTGTACGCATGTGGAAGACGTTCATTGCAAAAGCTGATGTATACTTTAGGCTATAGACACAAACAACTCTTACAAACCGACTGGCTGGCTGTTACATAGTCTGTCACAAAAGAAGTCATATTTAGGTTTTAAGTGGATAAAATTTAGGAAGAACTAGTTGGTGGATTTGCCAAAGTTTAAAAAGGGGTAATCAAATGTTTCAAAGTGTTTGCTTGAGGCACTTAGTAGGAAGTGAAGTAGAACTAGTTTTCTGAACTGTGTCTGTTAAAATAATTGTGTTTGAAAAATATGTTTTAAACATTCACAGAGACTGCATCATTATTTGAATAAACTTAAACGTGATGAGCACTTCTCTTAGCTGGAATAAGCTGCCTAGACTATATGCTGCTAATCAGAAGTCTTAGCCTGGGAAAACTATAGACAGTAAAATGGACACAGCGACCCCATTGATTTTAATGAAAAAAATTGAAGCCTGTTAAAAGCTGATAGCCTTTATGACAACCTGTATGTCTTCTAGAAGTTGTCTAGAGTGAAATCTGAATAATTCCCTTCCGAATCTCATAGAGACGGAGAGAGAGAGTATTAGCTGTCCATGAGCTAGCAGCAGGATCAACTTTATGACTCTATGGGCTTCTCCCTTGACTTTATCAAACTTTATGCCTCAATGTCCCCCCGACTGCCTGTGAGCTTCTCCTCCTGCGACGGAGAGTCAATTCATTAAAACGCAATTGTTAGCCTATTTTTTAAAAAAACTGCTTCAACTGGGCCATAACATAAGATACAAGGTAATGGAGCCTTTTATATATTGTCGTGTTTCTTTAGAAATAAATAATGGATAAATGGAGTCTTTGGACGCCTCAGATGTAAAGTTATTCGCTTCAACTTCCGGCTGATAGATTACCCCCTTAGTGAAAACCCAGACAACTTCTGGCAAAGATTGGTTTTAGGTCTATCCAATTGCGCCCAGAGGCATTTGATCTACGTCCGTTGGTGACGCCCCTTTGAAAACGATTTGTCTATGAAGCTTTGCAAGACCATAACTCAGTAAAAACTGACAATGGTCTTGTTTTAACCAAACTACAGAAGTCTGGATCTGCAAGACTAAATGTAGACCTAAATGCAGACTACCATCGATCAAAAGTGATCAAAGCGGTTTTATATTCAGCCCAATGAGACTAAAGAGTTTATGTATTACAAAATTACAAAACTGATTCACAATGTAGGATAAAGATAAACAGACATAAAGGGTACCATTTATTAGGCACCATTTAATTCCAAATAAATGTTTGCCATCATCATGCAGAAGTCAGTGTTTAAGGACTGACCTGATTTGGAGCGGGCATGGTTGGCTGGGGTGTTGACGCCCAGTGACTGAGGTTTGAGGGGTTCAGGAGGCACTACATAACCCTCCTGCCTGCCTGGCACTGGGACCTGGATGTAGGGTCCCACGGCAGCCACACGGCCGGTGTTTCCATGAGCAGACTGTGGAGAGGGAGGACCATTTACTCTATTCAGCTGCAGGAAGGGGAAAAAGGAAAAATGGGGCAAAAAGAGAAATGAGACGAGTTGAAATTCAAAAACATTTCTCTAGTACCAGATATACTCTCTGAACAACTCTGAACAAGCCTGCTAAACAAATGAAACTAAGAAGCATGAACGAATGATGCACTCTCATGGCCTTACAGGAAGATTTTCTTTTTGACGTGCCTCTGCTTTTCTCTTGTAGAGTCGATCTCTGAGCTCATTGATACGCTTGTCCATCAGAGTCACCTCCATGTTTCTCTTATTCAACAGCTCTTTCTGCTGCTGAAGTTTACTGTTCTGTTCCTGATTCAGCTTATTGCGGATCTGATGGGGGGGGGGGTTGATTAAAAAACAAATGATCAATATCATCACTGACAGAAATGATAAAGCAAACACTTTGTGTTAGTAACACAGACTAATCATCAAGCTAAAGCTATGGCTGATTTCGTTTTTATTAACAGAAAAATGTCAAATTCAACAATTTTGAATTTATAATTCAAAACACTGTACTATTTTTTGGTTTTAAATTTGATATATTTTGTGCATGTAATTCGAATGATTAATGATATAAATTAACACTCACATAATTTAAAATTTCAAATGACATTATTTCCAAACTCTTTTAACAGGGTTGCAAACCTCGTACACAATCAATAGAAAATTGACAAACAACCAATGACCAGATCAATTTAATCACTATCACTGACCAGGATATTCCTTTTTGGATATTTAAAAGCAAAAAATCGTACATATTGTACCTTTATATTCCAAAATGGAAAATCACCACAGCAAAATCTCTTAATTACAATAATGGCTAAACTGTGCCCATACCTGCAGCTCCTGGTAGAGTTTGCGGAGCTCCAGGGCAGCGTTGCCGGTGACCTGACCGCCGAGAGTCTGCAGGCCGTTCAGTTTGCCTCTCCTCAGGTCCTCCAGCTGCTGGCTGAGCTGATCCACCCTCGAGACGGCCGACTGCAGCTCTGCCTGCTTCTCCTGGAACAGCCCGCTGATGTGCTCGATCTCTGCGGCTAACAGAACACAGCAGAGTTATACACGACAACTTGCGTGCAAACACACAGACATGAATGAGCCGACATACTTTCTCCATTACTAGAGGATTATTATTTAATGTTCAATGAAAATATCATGTATGGCTGCACATGTTGTACAGGAGCTCATGCAAAATGCAAAACTAGCAGGCTGAATAGATATATTATATAAAGCAAAATTGAATTACGTTTTTACAACTTGTTAACCTTAAAGCAGCCTAAATGCTAGCACAGCATGAACAAAACATTCAAATGAGGCTTAAAAATACAGAAAAAAAAAGTTTCATAAATAGAAAATCTTCACCATGAACCTGCCATGATATACTGATAACAATCCACACAAATCGAATTTTATCTCCTCCAGCAGAGTGGACAATCCCATCTGGAGTTGCGTGTGTGGGAGAGTTGGCATTATGAAATTTCATTACAATTCACAGGCTATCGCAGTATGTGTATTTATGTGCTCGCAGTTGCAGTTGGAAGCTCGGTGCTCTCACACAACTTCTTGCATGAAGCAAGCTGGCTTAACACAAACCACATCATAAATCAGCAGTGACCAGTAACCTATCCACTCGGATGAATGCTTAAGTCAGTGATCCAGCAAGTACATACACAGGTTGCCATTAATGACTTTACTGTAGTCCACTTGGCCCCTCATGGCACGGATCTTCTTGAGTTTGGCTTCCTGACTCTCCACTCTCTCTTTCAGCCTCTGTAGTTTTTCGGTTTCAGACACAGCCTGCTGTTGCCGGCGCTCCTGCTGCTTCAGATAGCGCAACCGCTGCTCCTGCAGACACAATACATACGTGAGCATGCAAAAAAAAAAAAAAAAGGAGAAAAGGTAGGGAAAACATACTTGAAACAGTAACAGTAAATTATCAATGTACTGAACCACTCTACAACCATTACAGATGGGGTTTAATTAGCCTTACGACAGTAAAGCTTATTAGCGCAATGATCTGATTGTCTTTTTGCGCCTATAAGTTTTACTGTTATTCGCCATTTGTCTGTCAAACTTTCAGAACTGTTGTGACATACAAACGAAAACCAACCAGTAATCTGTTGTTCCAATGCCGAAACCAACCAGTAATCACGATAAATGAAAGAGTCGAATCAGACTCTATTGTAGTAGACTACATAAACAACTACACTTTCAATTTTTAAATGATAGTCCTAAAGGAAAATATCTCTATTTTTAAAAAAAGAAAAGGAAAAGTATTGTTTAAGCCCAGGGCATCTGCATGCCCTAACAGAGTAAAGTGCATTTAGGGGAACACCATACGATCGTGTCATTACATCACAAAACCGCACTTAAGCACGACGGACAACCTAGTAATTTACTGTGAGCGTCAAGAAAGGAGACGTTTGCTATTAAGAGCAATAGTAGTACCTATGGGAAAAGATGCTGATTACAAACCTAAATTTATTGAGTAACTAACAGAAAATAAAAACAACTAGGCTCTTTTTTTGTTGTTTTCTTTGTTTATCTGCAGGGAACACAAACAGATGCAGTAAAGTGGAAATATTGTCTCTGAGTGAGTGAGAAAACTAAAAATAGCACATGGTGGACTTTCAATGACTGGAGGCTCATAGTCAACAAAGCACATTGACTCACAGCAATAATAATCCAAACAGCTCTGAGATCAATGTTCTTGTTGGGTCTGATCCTGGAACAGTCTGTAAGGGTGACCAGTCATAGATTCCACAAATCACTCTTTGTTGAAAGTAGAAACTAAGCTATTTAGCGCTTGTGTGGATGAGAAATGCCTGCCACCGCATAAAGAGCATGCCAGAGTTGTTTGCTACATAATTGGCATTTTCGGTCTCGTCCAGTTTCCCGCCTCAGCCTGTGGTTGCCATGACTAACAACCCTATAATGGTCAGATAAGCCTGTTGTAATGACCTATAAATGGCACTGAGGAAAACAAAGATGAGCTCAGTAACTTAAAATATCTAATAACAACGGTGTTTATGATGCAGCTTAAGCTCTTTATTATCATTGTGAAAAGTTAAAGGTTTACCCAACCAGCACCAGTTTTGAATAATAACAGGGATACTCACATTAACACATAATTTTTTTTTTTTTTTCACAAAAAGATTTTTTATGGAGAGTGGGAAAAATATTTCGCATACATATTAGAACACTACGTGTTTCTTCATCTTTCCTAAGGTTATCTACTTGTTTTTAGACTATCTATAGTCTTTTTATTTTTCAGAATGAATAGTGGAAACTTTAGTTAAATTTCATTTAAACTAAATGGTTGTTGATTTAAAGGGACAGTTCACCCAAAAATGAAAGTTCTGTCATCATTTACTCACCCTTAAGTTGTTCCAAACATGTATGAATTTCTTTCTTCAGCTGAACTCAAAAGAAAATATTTTTAAAGAATGTATGTAAAAAGTTGACGGACCCCACTGACTTCAAAAGTATTTTTCTCCAACTATTCCTACTAATTCCTAAAGGGTTGGAACAAACTGAGGGTGAGTAAATGATGACAACTTTCATTTTTGAGTGTAAAGATTTTTGGCAAAAAAGAACTCTTTGTAATTCTACATTTTATCTGATAAATCAAGACAAAGCACTGGATTACACACGATACTCGATCACCTTTCACAAAGACATGTTGCTACTATTCAGCTGCTAGCTATTCAGAAATCGCACAACTGCAAGTTTGGTTCTAGGACAAATGTAGATCGATAAATAAAGAAAAGGCTAAAATAATTTGCCAATTTTGGTAAATCTGATTAAGGGGTAGATAAATTGATGCTTAATGTCCACAATATCAATAAAATCAAAATAGAAACAGTGACTTTTGTGTTTGTTTCAATAGCAAATGCTAAATGGAGAAAATATTTGCATCTACAACTGTAGTCAAATAAGTTAATCAATTTGCCAATATGTTAGTTACATCCTGCCAAAAATACAATTCACAGTGGGGTCCAAAAGTCAAAACCACTAGAGAAAATGCTTCTATTTTGCAACCATTTTTAATAATAAGATTAATAATAGTTACAAATTTGCTGACATTAGATGAACAACCTAGACATTAAAAACTAGGAAATTCTAAAATATACCTGAAAAATAACACCAAAGCATATGATAATACACCACACAGTGCCATCATTCAGAAAATGATATATATATATATATATATATATAAAAATCAAAATAGAAACGCTTTTTAATGTCAGTGAATTCATTTATGCCAATGTTTGATTTAGTTACAAATATTTCCTCCAGTTATTTTTTGCGTGTACACACAGATGAAAACAAAGATCTATGAAAAGATGCACATCAAAAGACACATCTGAGCGTATTACCTTAGCGACAAGCATCTGTTGCTGGGCCTCAATTTGCTGCTGCTGACGAGTGGCCATCTCCTGCAGCTCTGAGAGAGTGAGCTCCACACGAGGGTTTCCCACCTACACAGAGAGGGAGGAGGGGGGGATGGAGAGATAAAAAAAAAAAAGAGAGAGCGTGATGAAGGTAGACGACAATCAAAAAGGAGGGACAATCAGGCCAAAAAATATATATGCACAGAAACAAGGACACAAAGATGACTGTTTCTCACAGTCTTCTCTGGCAGTTATGCCTGTAGAATTAAACCAGACACAACAAGGGCTCACTGTAGTTGAACCTGGGTGTGAAATGACCTGTGGCCAAGTAAACACTATGAGTTTAATTATAGCATAAGCGCTATGTTGGCGTAGGCCTGCTAAGCTCATCGTGAAGAAAGATGGCGACGCTTTTAGCCGAAAGGGTCTAAAACAGGCCTGTGTCACAGATGTATCCCAGAATCCCACTCTCTGTCACTGCATTCTGGAAGATAAGAGCAACTGTCCGTCACTGTGGCTGTCGCCAAGGTGTCGCCATGGCAGCGGAGCAGAACCGCTGTGTAGCAAAGATTAAAGGCACCAAAATACACAGACGGCAATTGCCATGATAGACTGCCATTTGAAGCAATCAAGCAAATAATGCGAACATGGTGTAGTGTGGGATGACTTACATAAACCTGGAGCAGAACACCATTAACAGTCTGGTTCAGGCTGTGCAAAAATCGTCCCCTCAAGATTCAGATCTTCTATTGTCTGTTCCAATATAGCAATGCTTTCATTTCCTAAAAAGTCAACAGTCTGTTTTGTCTCTGGGCTGTTCTAAGCAAAAGCTATACAAGTGCACTCAGTGTTTTAGGTTGAAGCTGGGACAGTCATTAAGGTTATGTAAGGACTAGGCGCAATCAGGCATATCAGTTGATTTGATTGATTTGATTCGCAATCAGGCAAATCAAATGTTAGTTTAACATTTGATTTGCAACCTAGAAACTTAAATATTTTAAGTTTAAGTATTTTACACTACATTTTACACTTTTTTTCACCCAAAAATAAATAATAATAATAATAATAATTTCACAAAATTTTGTTTGTTTTTTAAAGATTTTTTAAATGTTTTTATTATTATTATTATTATTATTATTATTATGTTCACCCAGGCTGCATTTATCTAATAACAAATATAGTAAAATTGTGAAATATGCATTTATTTAATATGCATCTAAATGCATTATTCCTCTGTTGTCAAAGCGGAATTTTCAGCATAATTTCTCCAGTCTTTAGTCACATGATCCTTCAGAAATCATTTTATATGCTGATTTGGTGCTCAAGAAACATTTATTATTAATATCAATGTTTACAGTTGTGCAGCTAAATACTTCTGTGAAAACGTGATAATTTAAAAGTTAATTTATTTGAAATTTTTTATAAAATTATCAATTTTACTGTCTTTACTGTCACTTTTATTAAATCAAATGTCTTTGCTGAAAAATTTTAAATATATATATATATATATATATATATATATACACACACATTTTTGAATGGTAGTGTATGTTGATGCATACATTTTTGTCTTTCAAAACATTTATTACGTGAGAAATACCTTCTAACACTTTAAGGATGACAATCCATGCACTAGACATTTGCCATAACTGCCCAGCCCCTCAGCAACACAATGAAACAAAATGTCTCAGTTTAACATCTTACTGACATCTTTTTATCCAACAAAAGTTAAAAAACTTTTTTTGATAAAACTGGAATTTAATGCTGTTCAATGACGCATCAATGTGACAATCTATCAGCATTAATACTAACATTAACCCGACCGAGCGCACAAATATGCACAGCATGAGAAAGATACTATAGTGACGTGTGTGGCTTGGTTTTGCCAGGTCACCTATAGCCCATGGCTACTTCTATTCTTAGCCAAGTTAATACCATGATCTATATCTATAATTCATGGGTAGTATTTTTTTCCACTATGATGTGACTGTTAAATACTCGTGTCTCACATTTTTTTTTGTTTTTGTTTTTCTCTTCACTTTAAATCACTATGTTTGAAAACTGCAGGTTAAATCACCAGTATTGTTACAGCAACATATAATTATAAAATGGATTAAGATAACAGTGGTTTTAACAATGAGGTTAGAAAAAAAAAAATCCAGGAAAAAGACTGTTTAAACACAGTAACAACACTGACAACATACAAAAGGGATAGAACCAAAAGAGACATAACACCACATACAAACAAACAACATGGATAACAACAACAATAGTTCTAAATATGAATACACATCAAATGTACATAATGCACATATTATCAAATGATTTTAAAAAGTACACTACTGTTTAAAAGTTTGGGGGCAGTAAGATTTTTTTTAAAAAGATGATACATGTTTTTTTCGAACTTGCTAAATAACTATTTTCAAAATTATTATTTTAAACTGATTTCTGAAAGATCATATGACACTGAAGACTGGAGTAATGATGCAAAAAATAACATTTTAATATTAAAATAGTAGACCGTTATATAACTGTAAAACTACGTCACAATATTATACATTTCATTTAAAAGTGAGAAGCAAACAAATGTTGAACAAATATCAAATAGCTTGAATGGGTTACGGTGTCACTGGAAGCAGTGTCCAGTGTCCTGGGTTACTGTGTCCTTTGCAGTAATTACAAATTTAGCAAAGATTGTGCTCATGATCTGTCTCTATATGCCTATGTCACGAAAAAATTGAAGACTGGAAGTACGTCTTAGTAGGGATACGACTCCTCTGCTTAGCTTTTTACAATGGCGGAGTTCGATAGATACCACTGCACCAAATCTTCTATTGTTATACTCTAAAATAAATTAAACTCAAAGTTATATTATAAAGTATAAAGTAAGACTGGGCAGAGTTTGCAACATTGCCAATTTCACCAATTAGTATTGAGCTACAGGGATGATTTCACATCAGTTCATTTCTTTTCAGGGAATCAAACTGTCAGGACTGCTGGACACTAAGACCCCGTTTACACCTGGTATTAAAATGCGATCTGTATCCAGATAAGTTATCCGGATAATAAGTACTGATTCCATTTACACCTGGCCACATAAATGTGTTTTTGCAAAACGGATATAAATCCGATCTTCACCTCCTGCGTTATATGCAGATTTATTGGATTGCACGCCACCAAAAGCAACAGATCTGAGCGGCATTTTATTGATCATCAGCTAATTTCCAAATTAGAGACATCAATAAGAGAGAGTGGCAACAGGCCTGGTAAGATAATTTCGTTTCTTTACTTGAAGATGTGTTAACTTACTTGTGTGACTTACTTTCTATTTTATTTGCGATGTTTGCACGTTGAATAGACGCACAGCTGCTCATCTGCGGTGATGCGTGTCGCGTGTCGCATCTGACTAGGCTATAACATGACATATAGCCTATATAACACGCTCTCACTCGTTTATTTTTTAGCATTTTTGGGAGGAGTAAAATATACATATGTGGTTTCAACAACCAGATTGTGTTTACACCTAGTAAAGATCCGGACACAATGCGAGCCAGACTACCTCCAGATGTGGTCAGGCAGATCCGATCACGATCCGATCACAACGCGTTTACACCTTGCATTAACATGCGTTTTTTATTATCCGGATAACTTATCTGGATACAGATCGCATTTTAATACCAGGTGTAAACGGGGTCTAACAATCACTGCTAATACACACACAAACACACACACTTTGTCATTTCTGTGTGATGTTAATTCAGTTGATCTGAGGACCACTCAAGAATATCAGTTGGAAACGAGACCTGCCTTCCACAAACGGTTTCAAAATGCAAACTGCAAACGAAAGTGCAGCCCCGGAGAATATTAAAAGAAGGACCCTCATTTCTCCTTATTAACCTAACCCAAGACTTGCGGAGTGTTTCGTCCTTCGGGAAAGCTTGAAAGCATAAGTATGGCTGTGTACGTCGTGATGCAGAGCACCCGGTACACTACATCAACAGCTGCCATTGTTGTTAGAGCTCTAGCCGTTCGCTAGTAAGGTAAACGTTTCTATGGTAACAGCTAGTTGGACCAATCAGCAGACGTTGCTGCTACGCTTACGATTGTGGGTAGTATAGTTTTTCATATGATCATGGATAAAACATGTTTTTCTTTAAAACAAGGTTGATTTCATACAAACTTACAGCTTCTACAGGAGCAAAAATATTTGTTTCACAAACTCATAGCTTGTGTTCAGTCTACCTTGGATGGTTTAGACATTACGGCTGATAATCTAAATCCTTATCGAGAAATACTGTTGACCAGAAGTTCCGGAAGCAGGAAGTGTGACATAGGCCTATACAAAACTGTCCTTTCCATTGAACTAATGATTTGTGATTTCTAGAAAAGAAAAAAAAACAAACAAAGTGGCTTTTGCCTGGAGCCGAGGGCCCAATCGGGTCTGGATCAAATCAACTGTCATTTTAAATCAAAGTGAGAGATTGAACTTTTTCCCCCACTACTACCACTTTGCTAAAGAACCAAACAGGCTATATGTCAGATGCACCAAGCAGCATTACAAACACCGGTTATGCCTATAGTTCAAATGTGTCTGAAGACACCCGCACAGAAACAACATTTCAATACTTCAAATTATTATCTTTCAAAGCAACTTTGCTTCTCAACAAGAAAGCGCAACATCTTAGCTCAACACTTACCTCAGCTTCCCTCAGCACAAAATACTCATGACTTGACCAATAAATGACGCAGCTTTTCACGCAGTTCCCATAAACACGCGCTGCATGGCATATCTCCCAATTTCATTAAAGCTGAAATGATTGAACTCAGTTTGCAAGAGAGTGATACATGGCTTAAAGGCTAATTGTGTCATGCTCTGTTTACCCACACTGGCGACACTGTATGACCACATCATGTTGGTTGTAAAGAGCCTATTTCAATGTGGCGCAAGGAGCAACATACAACAGACTGATTCGATTATCCGTTTCTGAAGTGGTTCTGGAGAGAAAAAAAACAAAACTCCCCAGTCTCTTCGCGGAGGGAGCTCTCAACCGCCCGCCAGTCAGACTGCATGGCATGATCCTTTTTACCAGATGCAGTTGTACAAATATGGCTGTGGAAGTCTAAGAGCTCATTCACCTGTGGGGTGAAACTCAATGCTTGTTAAAACAATAATCAGCCCTAATGTAAATAAAAAAAAAGATTGCTATTTAAAAGGGCAGACTACATCATTCCTGTGGCCAAGCTGAAGGTTTCACTGCTATGATCTTGCTCACTGCTTTCTTGCCTCATAGGTTTGAAGTAACAACAATTACTGTTATGCAGTTTATTCAATACAAGACAAAAGAAGGAGGTCAGTGGGTAATAACTTGGACTCCAGGGCCTCAAGCTATAGATCATGTGCAAAAGAACAACTACAGCATGCTTCTCCAGAGACTTCACATTCTGGAACAATGGATACATGGGACAGTCCAAATTTGTAAAAAGCCATTTCAGACATTTTGCTAACTTCAAACACAATGTGGTGGTTTGAGCCGCTATCAATATACAGGTTATTTACAAAGCTAAGACGTTTGTCAATGACGCTCAGGATCTGTTGCGCACCAAATCTTCAGCCATCATTTTATCAGTCATCTCTCCTTCCTCTCGTCACATGTAATCTGACTCCAGCTGCTGCACTGTACTACGACTCTGCTGCTCGTGCTGTATGGAGCAGTTGCCCAACTGAACTAAATTGTCATTTTGTATTTTTATAGAAACAAAAACCGACGGGCCGGTGTCATGGTGGGCAGTTATTGTAAATGGTGTACAGACAAACACTGTGTAAGACCGGAAACACAGCAAGCCTACACATCGGTCCAAAATACAACTTCTTAAAAACATGTCACCAAACCAGAAAGTGCTAATTAATTGGCAAGCATTGCTGCCGAGATACATGTACGTATGCGTATGCATATATATATATATATATATATATATATATATATATATATACACACACACAGACATACCATACACGCATACATAAATATATATATATGAAGAGTTCAGATGCAAAAGCCTCTAAGTGCCATTTGAAATTGTCTTCTAAAATGATCATTTTTATCAAGCTTGTATATTTAAGTTCAGTAATTTCACTTAAATGGCAATGAAGATTACCTATTAATTGTCATCTAAGTGAAATTACTGAACTTAAATTTACAAGCTTGATAAAAATTGTCATTTTAGAAGAAAATTTCAAATGGCATTTAGAGGCTTTTGCATCTGAACTCTTCATATATATATATATATATATATATATATATATATAGAGAGAGAGAGAGAGAGAGAGAGAGATTATATTTATATATATATACTGTATATATATAGAGAGAGAGATATAGATAATATATACAGTATGTATATATATATATATATATATATATATATATATATATATATATACATATAGATTAGATGTTTAGATATAGAATATATATAGATTCTCCCTATGCCCCAAACCTCTAGTTTCCCAATCAAAGCAGATTTGGATGCAGCTTTACATGTTGCCAAAGCTGGCTGGTGAAATAAAAAGCTAAGGCTCGCCTTCTAACAGAAAAATTATTTTGATGATGTGCTGCACATCTAAGGAGTTTTATAACAAGTTGAGCAATATAAGTATACATCCTTCATCACTTCACAGACTGCACCCACATGGACAGCATGTTCAGCTGACTCTTGGCATGGAGGAGGCACACATATAATCCGCTTTCCACACTAAGATTTAGACCGACGCTCATTTATTGGCACTGGCCTGAAAGCTGTGCAGATCTTAGAGAGGATGTAAAAGATGTTCAAGCAATGTTATGATAAGCTGTACATTAGAACGCCAGGTCACTGACCTCATTAATCCGTTTCGATTTTATTCTAATTCATTAAGGTATATTTCAGTTATAATGTGATTTTGAGAACCCTCTAAATATTGTACTTTATGAAAATATTAGTAAAAAAGCTGCAGTATACAATACAAACGTTGCATTAAAACTGCTATTTAATATAAAATAATCAAAATGATCACTTTGGATACAACATCTGCTACATGAATCACTTATATCTAACAAAAACTAACAAACATTGGAAACTTATGAAAATAAGCAGACAACTAACAAGCTATTCATAATAAACCTGAAATCATAAAGTTGCATGCAAGTTCACATAACTGTTTCAGTGGAAGAAGAATAAGGTAGAAACTAAGAATAAAAGATCAAGAGACATTTTCAAAATAATTATATTCATGACGAAAAGCGAAGTGCTGAGGGAAATGAGAAAAGAAACAGCAAAACCTGGAACACGTGAAGCCCTGGAGAAAATATCTGCCCACACACGAAACTTTATAAAACATGATCTGCCCACACAGTTCAGCATTCTGGAGCTCATAACTCTGCATGTGTGATGGACAGGCATGGTGTTCCTGTAAGCAGTGGCACTAGTGCTATTAAATAGCATAGAGCAGTCTATTACCCATTTAATCCATCACAAAGAACACAACAAAAAGACGGACAGTTCTTATTACTTTCCAAGTACAATGGACCACACACAGACTGACAACAGCTGATTTAACCATTGAAAGGCATTAAATCTATGAATGTTCAGAAATCTATTATTGAAAAGAGACTGCTCTCCATGCAGAAAAGACCATCCTACGCAGAGGCAGCCTTACCTTCTAGACTCTCCCTTGGGACACAAAGTCAGTCACGAGCTGTGTAGATGAACGAAGTGTGCAGGGATGAGGTGATGGGATGAAAAAAAAGGACTGAAAGTCCCAGCATGCACTGACACACTCCACTGCAGACAGGGCCACGGTGACCCTCTGAAAAGCCACACGGTTAGAAAGGAAACTCTCAGAAAGAGCAAAAGACAACAGATGGAGTGACAGCGATAGGAAATGAGAGAGAGAGAGAGAGTGGGCCACCCACTATTTCATAAGGGGAAAAATGTGGCCACACATTCAGGGATTTACCATACTGTGAACAATGGGCGTGGTGTTGAGAGAGAGAGAGAGAGAGAGAGACATCTTCAGAGAAACAGAAGTCGAATCAGAGAAAACAGCCCTGCTGTAAAAACCAGGGGGATGATCCTCTTAAAAGCGGTTATGTCATGAAATGGGGGTAATCCACAAAATAATAAAGACGTAACAGGAGAATAACAATACAGCTGAACGTGTTATAAGGTTTCAAAGAATTTCACTCTCACATAAATGCACTAGTGTTGGGTGATATCCTCCATTTTCATATCGCACTATCGTCAGCCTGTGAGATCGGCGATACACGATATTAATAGCGAGGGGGCGGGACTTACATATTTGATTATTATCTTGCTTATTTACCCATTAATTTGCTTGTTTTATTGCTTTGTTTTATATACGAGTATCTTTTTCTATTTTGCTAGAAAAGGTGGAGTGTTTATAGGCTAAATCAGGTTATTTCCCGGGACAGTGAGGTAAAAAAAGATCCTAATCATTTTTGTATCTGACTCAGTATTTCAACATTTACAGACACACATTATCCTCTCATGCCAATGCAGATGCAGCATTTTGACTGTACTTCAACATGGGATGAGAACACGTTTCTTAGGTCAAGTAGTAGTTTGCGATACATGTCCTTCTACCAGTGCTCTCTGGATGCACATACGTGCACTTCAATAAGCCCAAAGAATGTGGGTTTACGTGTTTTAAATGCTGGGAGAAAACCTTCTCTGTAATATCTCCAAACAAAGATCACGACTATATTGTTTGTACTGTGGTTGCGGAATAAATGCACTTGCAACCTCTGTGTGAGTGTGACTGTACACAATCTTTTTTTGCTGTTGTTTTAATAGAAAAACATTAAATGTAATCTGGAATTATTTTTTAGGAATTTCACTTTTTTTTAAAACAGTTTTCATAATGTAGACAGAGAGTGTTAAATAATGATACATATACTATAGTAAATAAGTACACTAGATGCAGTAAAGTAAATCAAGCGTATGAGTGCTCTTATAGTTGAAAGTGCAATAATTCTGATTGAAAAGTAAAAATAATTTCTCAAATAACAACAATTGTTCTGATAATAATTGAGAGCAAAATAATTGTTATTGTCAGTTTACCCATTATGCAGCTTGATGAAATAGTTTATGAAATTCAAGTTTTCTCCAAGATATTTAGTCGAATAAAATGACTAAACAAAAAAACAGGACAAGGTTGACTAAACATGATAAAAAATTAAAAAAAAGTACAAAAATACAAAAAAAAAATTTGCTGACCAAATTAACACGATTTTGAAATAGATATGGATATTTAATCATTTACTCACACTCATGCCATCCGACATGTATATGATTTTTTTCTTCAAATGAACACAAATGAAAATGTTTAGAAAAGCCCTTGTAATATGTAAATGCAAGGTGGCAATAAATGTGACGCTTCAAAAACCACAAAGAAAACACCACAGTAATTCATTAGACCAAAGTTGATGAATCAATGTCTTCAGAAGTGAAATTATTAAGAAAAACACTCATTTAAATACTAACTTTTACTATAAACCATTGCTTCTAACCAACTCTTTCATGAGATCACGCTTGACAAAAACTTGTGCGAGATATCTCTCTTCCAAGTCAACTATGGCAGAGCAATTCTCATTCTGTCCTCAACCTTTCCTCTGAACAGATGGCAAATTAATTATCAGTTGTCAAACCAAACCATTTAAATCAAATTATACAGAGAACTTGCAGGATCATGGGCCAACATAGCCAAATTCCATATAAATTAACCCTCTTGAATCCACTCAAACACAAACAGAGAGTGAAAATGAGAGTCATATGGGTACCTGACAAGACAGGCAGACAGAGGTGTTGTGTAACAGTCCCTACAGGAGGGCAAAATCTGTCAGAAAAAATTGTCTGCTAAGCACCGTAGTGCTGAGACTTCATGCCTGGTTGGCAACAGCATCACTAATCAGCTCCCTCACCAACCAACTACCAGTGCCATCGTTCCATCTCTGAAGATCGAGACGACTGTATGGAAAAAAGCATGCCCCCATAAATGCTTGAGTTTCCTCTTTCCATACACTGGTGGTCTACAGTTATCTTTCTCCCTGAAGGTGGAATTAGTTCCACTTACTGGAGCCTGGCTTTTCCCCTGTTGGAATCTGGGCCAGATGGTTGTAGGAGACGAGCGCAGTGGACTACACAAAAAGAATGAGTGATGTGACAAATGCTAATATGAAAGAAAATGTTGAGTGAATCTGGGACGTGACAGGTCTGGCTGCGTTTGGCTCGGCTTAACAGAGGAAGATTGAATAACGTGACGTGATTGAAACGCTTCAGTACCGAAGAGTGTCAACTTCAGCCAGAACTTTGCAGCTGCTACTTTGCATTACAGTAAGCAGAAAAGCATACGATTTTATAAGGGTGTGGAATTCAACCCCCCAGGATGCATTTGAAATAACCACAATGCTAAGATTAGAAAAAGAGGCACACATTTTGATGAGGATGTGATATGAACTAACCCCATTCTCGTTGTGCATGTCTGAGCTGCTTCCTCCTCTCCTGCTGGGCTGCTCCTGAGACTGCTGGCTCCCTAAGAGTGGAGAAATATAATACAGCAAGTCCATCAAAAAAAAAAACCCAGCACATTCAATTGTGAAACACAATCATGAATGAACACAAAAAAAGCATCTAAATGTACATTGTGGAATTTTAACAAGCAAAACATGGCTGGCTGAACAAGACTGTGTCTGTGGAGGAAAAGTTTAAAGGCCTGTTTGTTATTGCCATGTGACACTGAGAACAGAGCTTGTGCTTTCAGTGGATTACTGCCTCTCTTTCCCTCCCACACACAGGGGTTTCAGGTTTATGCCGTAATCCATGTGGACGCTCACTACAAGCTAATCCTGCCTATGGTGATAGGAAAAACCTCACTGGGATGTGAATGAAAAGAGTAAAAACAAACAAATGATAGGATAAAGAAAGAGACAAAGAAAGACTTTAGCACTGTTAACACCGATCACGTACATGTGGCAGCATTACACTATGTTCTGGGATAATGCGAGCAACCGGTCTGTCCATGGTGAGATCTCATTGATCATCCTGATATACAAAACTGTATATACAATAAACGGTCCAATATACTGTGAAAATAGCTTTTCATAAAATCACTTCAGAGGTTTTACCCACTTAGTGTCAATAACATCTGAATATACACTACTGTTCAAAAGTGTGAGAAAATAATGCAGAAATTAAGGATTAAACTGATTAAAATTGACAGTAAATAAATATAAAATGTTACAAAAAGATTTATATTTCAAATAAATGCTGTTCTTTTGCATCAAAGAATCCTGAAAAATAATCTATAAAAATAGGTTTCCACAAAAATATTAAAGCAGAAAAATTGTTTCAACATTGATAAAAAAAAAAAGTTTATTGAGCACCAAATCAGCGTATTAGAATAATTTCTAAAGGATCACGAGACTGGAGAAATGCATGGCTGCTGAAAATTCAGCGTTGCCATCACAGGAATATATAATACTTTAAAATATATTAAAATAGAAAAGGATTTCAGTTTAATGTGTTTATTTTATTTGTAATACTAGTTCACAATATTACTCTTACTGTATTATTGATCAAATAAATGCAACTTTGGCGAGCATAAGAGACTTTAAAAAACAAAAACTCTTACCAAACCTTTTGAACGGTAGTGTATCTATGCAATATATTAGCATGTTTGAAATTCACACAAGAATTTTCATTGTTAAAAATGCTTACCCTAATAGCAAGCAATTTTCATAAGAATTGTAACTCCAATGAAATAACAACATGTAACAAAATATCCCTTTAAAAAAATTACTATAATTTAGAAATTTAGCGGACATTTTCTTTTAATAAAATATTACTATCTATTTTGGTAAAACATTCACTATTTCACAACTAAGTCACCCATAGCAAGCTGTGCTTGAAAACAGTGAATGTCTGTTTGCACCTGTCCAGTAAAGGCAAGGTGCTTGATTATATAACCAGCAATATATTACTATAATCAGTATTTCTTCATCTATATATACACAATACATATACAATATTTCTTCATCTTAAATGTGGTATTTGATATTATTTTATTTTGGTAGACATCCCAAGCCATTTTGCCTTGCTGAGTGTTGTTTGAAGGCACTGACACTTGCAAAGCTACTTTGATTCATTTTGTGAATAGCACAACAGAATCGAATCATGAACAGAACCCTGCCTTGTTTGGCCAGGATGTGCTTGTCTCTTTCTTTCACATGTTAGAGGCCACTGAAAAGGGAATGAAAAACATTCTGCCAATGAGAAGAAAGCAGTGGTGGGCAGGACGTGACCTAGAACCAGTCAAGAGGGAGTGCTCTCACCCTGATCGCTGCTTTCTGTGGGCGAGTCTTCGTGGCGCAGGTAGAACTTCACCTCCTGCTTTCTGGGGCCCCATTTCTGCAAGTGCTCATACATCATGTGGTCAAAGGGGATGGGTCGCTCTGGAGAGGGGAAAACATAAGACGCAGCACATTAAAACAACAAACCATGCACTCTGATATTAGAAAGGTCATAAATATCGCGTTTTGTTCCTCTGGGAAAAAAGCTGGTAAAAAGACGGAGTGGTAGTGTGTTCACATGAGAGTAGGAGTGAGACACTCTCATGCTGAGGAGAGTGTTATTCCAATGTTCCTCACTTCAAGCCACACCTTAGAGGAGAACAGAGGAACAGACATAGTGGGATCAAGAGAACTAGGAAATTTAATCAAACATTCAGCCAAAGGAATGTGGCGGGGTTGGGTAGGCAACAGAGACATAAATGGGGAAAAACAACATTTTGGACATTGCTAACAGGTGGAGGGACATCTGGAAGCCTGGCAGCCACCCAGAGGAATATGGGATAAAACACACAATAATAGAACAAAGTATGAAAGTGAAGAATATAAGAAAAGCACACCCCTGGACGTTTACAAAAAAAAGTGAGAGCAGGCCAATTTAACCTTCTAAGAAACCTGGAGTCAAAACAACACAAGAACATTAAACTCCTTCCTCTTATGAGCAAAGTAGTATACCTATTCAGTTTGACTACCAGCTTTTTAGGGCAGGAAATGTTTATAAATGTTTTTAGATTTTCCAAAGAAAAAGGTGCTGAACCAAGTAAAAGTTACAGCCATTATTGCTAGGTTGCTGCAGGTGGCCATCATAGTTTTTCCAAAACAGTAGCTAATTCTTACCCAGTGTTCTGGTTTGTCGCTATGTTGTTGCTAGGCGGCTGCTTGACAGTCTAGGTCAAAAGAGACCACTCCCATTTAAGTCTACATCATATTTCGCCCCTGGATTTGTTTGGTTCTTTATGCATAATAATACTTATAATTCAACAATATTTAGTTTATTGTTAGATTAACAATTGTTATTAACAAACGATTATTGTTTTTTAAAATGGTTAGATTACCAAAAAAAAAAGAAAAAAACTCTGTCATGTTAGCTTACTCTGAAGTTGTTCCAAACCTACTGTATATGAATTTCGTTCAACTTCTATACACACATCAACATATTTTTATGTTTATATTTTACGTCTTTCCATCAAAAGTCCACGTAACCAAAACTAATGCAAAATATTTCATAAAGCAGGGCTCCAGACTAACTTTTCCGCTGGTTGCACTGGCGCAACCAACTTTTTTCAGTTGGTCGCACCAGCATATGATTTGGTCACGCCTTCTTTTTTTCTTACAACACGCCATGGGATTGATCAATGCATGCTGATGAATAGTGGTTTTAATCTGCATACCATAGTTTTGCACTGATGTAAAAAGACAGAGACAAGACATTTAAACAAAATGTTTTAATCTTTTTAACTATTAAATAAAAATATTCTCAAAGTAAAAAGATGGCTGTGAAAAATAGTAGTATTTAATTATGATGAAATTCATTGTCATGTCAATTTGTGCTCATTTTGACCATGAACTATGTGCGTCTGTCACTTTAATTCAGCGCGTGCAGCACAGCAAAAAAAAGACTCGGTGTGTCAACGATCTCTGCACTGCTACGCACCGCTCCTGGAATGGATGCAGTGTGAAAATACCGTTTCAGGCTATACAGTGTTAGCCTCTTGTCTTTTTTAAATGTCGTAAACGGTACATTTAACTTACACTTATTATGACATAATTCCTAATTGGCACGTTTCACCATTAGTTTGCAAAGCACGTGGCGTTCATACTATCTTTGGGTGAACTAACTCTTTAACTAGTTTTAACTCACCCAACTATTAATTTCCTTCTCTGTGGGGAGAGTATTTTTAATGTAAAAAAATGTCTTAATTTGTGACAAATTAAAAGATGAACGAACTGACGGAATTTGAAATTTTTGGGTTAACTGTCCCTTTAATAGTGAGAATTGGACCCCAAACTAAAGTGTTACGAAGAATTTTTATTTTCACGTGAAAAACTTCTTTAATTCTATTAATAATCAGTTCATTGTGCCAAATAAATACAACAACAAAATACTTATTTTGAGATGAAAAAATCTTATAAAAAAAACCTGGAAAGCTGATAACCACAAGAAAAGATTTGGTGAGGCAAAATATCCACTTAGTATCCAGACAGTATTGATGCATCATATGCGATCCATCACCTGCTGTAAAATAACTGGGCTCATCACGATTTCAATGACGGATGCACCGTCAAGATGAAAGGACACAGTGCTGATGGAAGGGCTTTTGAAAGGAAGCTCCCAGAGCAAAGATAAAATTTCTGCCACACAGCTGTTTATACAAATCACTATTATCAAGAGAAAATGGAAATATGAAGGGAAAAAAACATGCGCACAGCTGTCAGAACAGAAGTAGCAGTTATGTCTGAAAGGACTAAGCGAGTGTTTTCATTTGCTGCCAGATTCCTCAAAATACTGAGCCTGTGTGTCTTTGTGAGAGTAAAAGCACTAAATGTTTTTTACTGACAGAAATGTTTAGGGCGGGAAGGTGAGAAAACAAGAGGCTATTGGAGTCTGTAGAAATTAAAGTAAAGCTGAGTGCTTCCCATTGTCAATATTTTTCACCATTTAATTTAAGAAATGTCAATGAAAGACAAACTTATATCCTCCATCAGTCATTGCTGGGAAATACCCTGCATTTACTTGCTACAATTGGCTAAGGATAAGAGGGAAGGACTCAAAGAAACTCACCATTTCCACGCCATACTTCAGCCAGGTGGCAGCCGCTTTCTCCCGGTTCCTTACAGAACTCCACCACATCACGACAAGTTGTCTCCGGAGTGATGGGCACCTCCGTCAGGGCCTGCTCCCCATCACTCAAATACACCATTAAAATCATCTACAAGAGAAAAAGACAAAGAGAATATTTTGAATATTTCATACCCAAGAGAGAAAGGCAGGGATTCCCACTGAGCCATAAGACCACTAGGGGGCACTGCCATTGCTCAAACAACTTAAATAACATTAGTCATTAAGAACCTTTTCCCTTTTGAGAAGTTGCATATGGGAAGATATACCACAAAAATACAGCACATTGAGTCCAGAGTCTGTTAATGGAGATTTCTAGCACCTTCCCTCAGCTATAACTCACTCTGATTGAGGGAAACGCCTGGGCCAGTTGACTGACAGGAGTGTTGGGCTGATTATAGCAGCTGTAAGTGAAGTGTGATGGATGGTTTGGTGCAAAATAAGAGAGATCCATTAGATTCATTTATTTAGATGGATTTTATTTTATTTATTTATTATGTTACATATGACATGATCTGTATTTGTTTGCAACATTGTGATACACAGTCATGGTAATAATGCTTATTTGAAATTGAAAAATTGAGAGAGAGAGCAAGAAAGGCATATCAAGAAAGTGGATGATATTGACATTACCTCTCAATTGTGGAGATGACGTCATGATCATCTACTCTACTGTCTGCAATACCGTACTGCACTGCCATTTTGGCAGAGAGCAGATGATAAATTCATTACATCATCCATCAAGAAAACAATCCAACTGGTCACAACAGAGGGCTGCGATATGGCCAGTATCTCACACACATGACATTTATCAAGATAGACTTTTAAAAGGACATTAGGTTTACATGGCTGGGGAAACATTTATATATCGGTTATATAAGACTAAAGTATCGCAATACCTGACATAACTCCGAATGAGAAGTCAGTCTGACCTTTGTGTGGTGCAGAGTCATAAGAGAGGATTGAATATGTCCAAGTCAACTTGATAGATGGGTGTTTCTTCAACTATGGGCACTTTTGGCCCAGAGGGCTTAAAGCAGTGAGAGCGTAAATAGCATTTTAGGAGTTTACTTTATTGCATATGCCACCGTCCAAGGACCAGGCCCAAAAGTGTATGCACAAGCACATGTCAGAGCCGGTTTTCATTTCCGGTTTTTAAATCTCAATAAAAATGAGATTATACTTACTTTGAGGACTAAACAGTTGTCAGTCTTATTGCTAATTTGCTAGTTGATGTATCAAATACACGATTAGCTATTATTTTTAGATTTAGCATAATTTGAAAATTACAGTTTGATTGGAAATGACAAATATTAGTTCACAAAAAAAAAATGTATTACTTTTTTCACAAGTCACATCTGTGTGAATGTACATTTAAGTCAATTATTTCCACACAAATTGTCGAAAGGATTGTTTTCAGATCATTTGAAATCAGATCATTTTTGTTGAGATGGCTTTAAATATGTTTTAATTCATAATTTTGGAATAGATTTTGAATGGATATTTTAAAGACACTATTAGTCAAAGGTTTAAGAAATTGAAACTTTTTCAGCAAGAATGCATAAAAATTGGTAAAAATGACAAAAGATTTTTTACTACAAATAAACGGGGTTCATTAAAAGGACACTGGAAAAAAAAACAGTGGGGTGGTACTCCTCTACCAGTATTAGTGCACTAATGAATACTTTTAACTTCACACAATAAGTGTGTCTGTGACGTGCAATTCTTACAAAACCCATGTAAATCCACTCTTCCTAAAGCATTCAGGCAGGCAAGCCCTACATTAGTTTCTCTTGAATGGAGGGCAGTTCAAAACACAGGTATGTGGGAGATGAGCTCTTGCACTGAAGAAAACCTGTCAGATGCAGAAACACAACTCACATTCTTTTGTACATGAAGTTGAAAGGAACAATTGGATTTGGTCAGTTTCAATGGACACTGTCTGGTAAATCACTAGGAAAGAAATATTTGGGCCACACGCATTTTTTTTTTTAAATATCAAAATGACTCAACAATGGATTCTGTGTGGCGCAACACTAGAATGGAAATATGTAGGCCGTGCACAAAGAATGTGTGTGTAAAGGACATAAAAGGTGCAAACTAAAACTACAGGGAGAATAAAACAAGTGAAAATGGGTCCAAAGTAACTTGCCGAAAAACTGGATAATTTGAGGAAAGAAGGACTGTGTATTGCCAAGAATCTGCCGATACGATATGCATCACGAACGATAAAGCGGTTACAATAAATATTGTGATATTGTAAGAGGCGATATATTGTGATATTTCTTGTTTTTAAGGGAAGAGAATCTCATTTTATTACAACTTTCATGAACACACCACCCTATGCATAAATACAAGCATAACTGAATTTGAATTTATATCAATCACTGTTTTGTGCAACCTAAGTAAAGGGAATATTCTACTCTAAGTTTGTTTATATTCTTGAATCCCGTTTCCGTTAGTTAAAGGAGAACTCCGGTGCAAAATGAACCTTTGGTCTAATAAAACATCGGTACCTAGTCAACCGTTCTCTGAGATTTGTTTTCATGATAATCGAATGTAAAGAGTTTTATCTGTAAAATCTGTTTAGCGTATAACGCTAGTAGTGGGGGCATTTACTAAGTAAAAAGAAATCGCTAGTTTATACCACTAACAAGGCTCAAAATAGCCCCACACTAACACAGAAACATAATGAGGGTCCCTACATGCAAAACGAAGCATTGTGAACTTTGTAAGTGTAAGGACCGTTTAATAAGAAGATACTTTATAATGACAGTTCACTTCATGTATACAAGCGGCGCCATCTTTGGAAAACAGTCTCGACTAGTCAAACCACAAGTTTATACCACTAATGTGGTAAAGTGGAGTTTGCAACTTTAGAGTTTGCAACTTTAGACTCAATGTGAAATGACTGTCACGGAATGATACAATATAAATACATGACTATTGCACTGTCCTGCCTGAATGTAAAAAACAACATGATGGCAAAAAATGGCAATTAATCAATATTTAACTCACTCACTGCCTGGATATTTTACAAAGTGTAATTAAACTGTTGCATTAAATTACATTTTAATAAAAATAAATCAAAAGTAACGAACGTCGAACAAACGAATGAATGTTTGAATAAACGAATGAATGTTTTGTAAAAAAACACTGCAATGAGATAGCATAACAAAAGATTTTTTTAAACAGTGTGTGAGAGAAACACAAGTTTGTTCAGCTCATTAAAAAAATTCACCATACCTGACAAATAACGTAAGGTTTGTCATTATGTCAAGGCCTCAAGCAGTGCAGAGAAGCACTAGAGACAAACAACGCATGGCCACACTTTTGCATTCACAGTACGCACTGTCACTGCATCAAACAGAATGACATGTTTATCTGAGCACCGGCACCGACACCAGCCAACGTCAGCTGAAGTTACGCACACAAGGTGCTAGATAGTCTCAATGAGGAATGAAAGGGATTTTAGTAAACAATATGAGCATGCAGAATTTTAAATGATTTCCAATGTTCAACATTTCTAATGTTCTGCTTATTTTTTAAGTGTTTGTGACCATTTAAAAAAAATACCAAAATTAGTTTTCTGGGGGTTTAGTTTTACATGCTCAAATAGCAACAACAGCGCTTGAGGATTCACACATCGTCATGGCATGCACCTACAGCATTTCTATGAACAGAGAAAAATAGAATAAAGGCATTTATGTTTTTCAAGTGTATGGATCGTAGTTTAACCATCACAGAATGAAAGTTTAAACATTAAGTGCAACAAGGCTGGAACTTGCACGCAACAGAACCGAATTCAGTTATATTTCTCTTCTTTTGAGCTTAAACGGATGAAATTATGTCTAAATACCTGTCTCGGCGCGTATCCTTGTAAACACAGTCGGTTATGCATTAAGAAAACGGATGCGTATCATTATATTGTATCCGTGCATTTGTCTTAAAATGACAGCAGCCCAATACTTTTGCAACTTTAACAAAGATAAATTACATTAATTCATTATATTTATTCTATTTAATTTGTACAGTGAAGACTATGCGGTGTTATTTTACATTTGATTATTCAACGTCCACCTGAAAAACAAAAACGATATGAAAGTTTCTTGAAGGGCTGAAATCATGATTAGAAAAATGGAGTCATATATGGTTTTGTACAGTGAAAACAACAATCATGTGAGTTCAGTCAGAGTTCAAAACCTTTCAAGCTAAGTGACAGGATCTGTTATCCAAGTAAGATCAACAGACGTGCAGAAATCCCCTTCTCAGTCAGTGTGAAGAGTCTGAAGACCATCAGTTCTTGGCTGTTGACAGTATGACACAAAAGAGTGTTCTAGTATTTTGTCCTAAGATCAGCTCAGGTTGCTGCTTTTCATCTTAGGTGAAAAAAGAAGCCAGATTCTCAACCTCATAATTGTTTTACAAGATTACTGCGGCAAACAGGACGAGGTCAAGGGATGTGAAAGAATGGTGTGAGGCCGGTGGCGTGATTACTGATGAACCACACCTCATATCTCTAACGGAGCACTCTCAGAAAAAAAGGTACAAAAGCTGTCACTGGGGCGGTACCTTTTCAAAAGGTACACTTTTGTACCTAAAGGGTGCATATTGGTACCTTAATGGTACAATATGCACCCTTTAGTTACAAAAGTGTACCTTTTGAAAAGGTACCGCCCCAGTGACAGGTTTTGTACCTTTTCTCTGAGAGTGAGGAGCGGAAGCGTAAAGGAGGAGCGATGACTGAAAATCGAGAGAGGAACAGGCCTGATTTTACGTTGTGATTTGTTTCCGTTTGTGAGGGGCTGCTGGCTTATTCACCTCCTCACCTGCAGAAGCCAAAATACAATATCTAAAGAACACTCTCCACTTTTGTTGTGTAAATCAAATAGTTAAAATGAACTTTATTTGTGTGGTAATGTCAATCTGGACAATGATAACCACTATTCCATAACATTATTTTAAAGTTATGCATAGTACATCAACTTTTAAGCTCTAATCCTGCAGTATTATCATCAGAAGATCAGCAGCAGTGTGTAAAGGAGAGATCTGTTCTGCCTCCAGCCTACTGGTTTCATATCCCATTTAAAATGTCTTCAAATGTTGAATGCCAAAGCTGATTTCACTTGAGATACTTAAGCAGGTAAAAAATATCATAGCATTGCAGCAATCCAGCAAACCTGCACATCACAGTTCATAATCTTGTTCTTTTCAAAAGTTATAAATGTAAACTTGAAAACTGAATTCTTCCTTTCAGCAGAGTGTAAGAAGGCATATATAATTCAGTGTCCAGACAGTCAACTCTTACTTGATTAATCAGAACAATGACAATGAATGATGATAGCAAACGTGATCCCAAAATCTTTTCAGGCCCCACAGCCAATCAGATCCATTTAACAATATGACAAAGCCTAGCAGACAGAGATGGAGGACGAAAACCAATGGCTGTTTTGGCACAGTGTATGAAACCATGCAAGAGATTGTTATTTTTTGGCAGTAAAACTAGACTACATTTCTATGATTAGAGTTATATTACTATATGTTCTATACAAACCTGTCAGCAAAAATTTTGGTTTAATATAGAAAGTACCCCAGGTGTTGCTACTTCTCAGCAGAATTATCATAAAACTGTCACAACATTAACATATAGATGCAACGTCAAATGTTGCTTGTACTGACATTACTTACTACGACCTGAACTCCTTGCGACAAAGATTTCATGAAAACACCCAAAATGACTTTGCCGTCCAACCGTACTTGAGAGGCACAGGTTGGTATTAACAAGTCCCCCCTCTCACGTCCGAGCAGGACATCTATTTGCATCACCTTTCCCAACTTAGATGTAGTCCGTCTTCTCCTGGCCTCTCTCTTGAGCTGTCGGGCATGCTCCTTGCTCCAGGTTTTATCTCCAGGTTTGATAGACAAGCTGACCAGGCCTCGTAGAACAATAGTCACAAACTTCTTCATGACGCATGAATGGCTCGTAGCTCTACAGCGAACACATCCTTTGAATGCGTCTTGTTCAAACCCACTCAGCAAAAGTAGCAGGCAAGGGTTCCCTGCAGCGGAAAGCCTTCAGTAGTCGCGGTAGCTGTGTGACTGCTGAGAGCAAGCGAGCGTGTGAGTGAGAGAAAAGGAAAATCAGAGGAAGACGACAGTGGGAGGGTGCTTTTCATCAGAATTGTGAAGAGTGCGTCACCAGGTCCCCTCCAGATCAAGGCTCCCTCGAGAAAACAGAAGACTGCACCCCATATCGGAGGTGGCTGATGGGTACATGCAGCAAAAGCAGGGACAAAGATCAGATGAGGATGCGATAATCAAACGCGATGAGACACTTGCACATAGCACTTCCACGTCCATTGAAATGCATTGCAGTTAGTCAGTTTTCATTCGTTTTTTTGTTGTCATTTTAAGTTTAAAATGGTCAAACCGTGTGCATGGGGTACATTCAACTACCACACTAGGTTCCCGAGAGGCTGGGCGACAGTGTGTATTTATTTACCCTTTCCCAAGCCACATCTCAACCGAGATAAGTGTCTGCTTTGAATTAAGTTATGCAGTAGACCACAACACCAACTAAACGTGGACAAATTAAACAAGCATGTCTACATCTGCTCTAAGTTAAGTCAACAATCTATTTGAAAGTTATCTTTAAAATCTCTAACGTAACGTTAGCTTGTAACGTCAACGTTAGCTTCTTGTACATAATGTCTCTTAGCTTCATTAACGTATCTAATACGTAAATAAATAATAAATAACGTAAATAACCAAGATAACAAATGTTAACAATGTTGTGCTGAATGATTCATGTAAATACAGTAGCACCAAACGGTTATGGCAACGATATGCGGTTTATCACGTTTACAATGTGACCTGTACATTTTTGCCTAGAGCTGAGGCTTTTCATTGACCTTCTCAACATTAAAATTATTAATATAACCCCCCAATGTAGTTAATGCCCTTTAGGTTACTTCAAGATGATATATAATCTTTCTTTCTCCAAAAATCACCAATTGCATCCTGTGAAATGT
Organism: Pimephales promelas; assembly: GCF_016745375.1. The sequence goes on along the minus strand of NW_024121432.1, from coordinate 16,752,090 downwards.
CTCCTACTGTGACAGCTGCCATAGTGCCTTTCCCCAAATCTTGACTGTTTGTCCGAGTGAGTGGAGGGGGCGTGGCTTAGCCACAGGTTAATTGCGTTACTGAGTGTTGGGGGTATTAATGTGACCTGTAAGAACTGTGAGTGTGAGACATTACAAACCAAACAAAATAGCTCAAAACATAGATTATCCCAAGACTAAACTAAACAGGTTTACTAACATAAACATATCGAGTATTTATGAGATTACAGAATTGCCCACTTTGAGTTGAATTTGAGTAATTTCAACCAAATTATATATATATATATATATTGGCAGCACTAAATTACACAGTACAAGTATATACACATACATGTATAAATACTAATTTACAAATAATAACAACTCACTTCAAGTTTAAACTTCAACACACTTCAAGTCTTTGTAAAATTGGACCATTAGTCTGTGCTACACTGACTGACACCAATACATGTTTTTTTTTCCAGAGTTGAGAGTAGAAGGTTTTGTATTATTGATGCTTCCAAGTTAAAAGGCCATGAAAAGATGAAGAGTTGAAACATTAAGTTAAAAATAATGGAAATCAAATGAGAGTTGAGACGAGTTTTAATAATGCACGCTAAAGTAGACTTTAGAATCTTGAATTATTCTCCTTTGAGCCATATGAAGCCTTCAAAGGACAGACACTGGTACAAGTTTAAAGCTTGGCTTTATTATTTTCATTTAGTACTAGCAGATAACTTGGTGAAAAGCATACATCAAAATAAATTCAACTTCATTCTGGTTTAAAGTGATCGTTTTTTCATAGTGACCTGCGTCACTCGTCCATGCCTGTTGCTACTCTGATGTGTGTATGACGTGGGAGTGACATAGATTAGTTGTTATAATGAGCAAGAAAGAGAGAAAAAATAAATAAAACAGTCCAGAGGAGCTTCTGTAATAAAAAGAGAATCCAGATTGACTTGGCTTTTCGGAGATGGCGAGAACTAAGGGCTTTGAAATGTTGTAAAAGCGATGCAGAGATGCAGTTTTTATTACTCAACAGATGAGTAGGGTATTTTATTGAACAGATAAATTGCCATAGCTCTCTAAAAGAGTTCATTGTAAATCATGATCTATTGCGATGGTTGTTGTAGAGCTGTGCTAGAATTTATTTTCAAAGTAGACTGTACATTTTATATTAATGGGTTTAGAAACATTAATATCATCAGCTAGTCAGTTTAAGATCCTTTCCATCTAAACTGGTTATTCTCTTAAAGGGATAGTTCACCCGAAAAATTAAATTCTGTCAGTAATTACTCACAATCATGTTCCAAAGACTTTCATTCATCTTTGGAACACACATTAAGATATCTTTGATTAAATCTGAGAGCTGGATCACTCTTCCATAGGCTTCTTGGACAATTTTTATGATGTCTTTCATAACTTTAGAGCCGGCCAGTTTAACGATGTCTTTAGATCCCTTAAAAAGCCTATGGAGGAGTGAGCCAGCCTTCAGATTTAATCAAAAATATCTTATTTTGTGTTCCAAAGATGAACATAAGTCTTACGGGGTTTGGAACAACATGAGGGTGAGAAATTACTGACAGAATTTTCAATTTTGGGTGAACCAACCCTTTAAGCCTAGTAGTAAAATGCTTTATGACCAGTAGGATAACCATATTCATTTATGACCAGTGGGTTAACCATATTCATCCAAAGTCACACAGAGCAAACACAAATCAAAACCATTCTTTCCGCAAAAAGCATGCAGTTTTGTTTTAACTGAAAAAAGGCTTAAAGTTACATAGCGTACGTTTAAGGGTTATTCAAAAATTAATTTGTCTGCATGTGTATAATATGACCTTTACAATGTTCAGCAATCTGAATGCCCCCTCAGAAGAAAAAAGTGGACTTGCATAATGTATGATGACATATCATACATTCATCGTCACTGGTGGCATGAACAGGGTACGGTTGTACAGTTATGCCATAAAATCAAATGTTGATTATTTTCCTATTACTTCTCTATATTGCAGTTGTTATCATGAATTTAAATGGGTAGGACTTACATTAAAATCATTTTTAAAGAGTGCTCTTTTCCAGCACTTTAGATGCAGTTGCTGCGCTTAAAAAAGATTAACAAGATTAAAAAAAGCTTAAAAAAATAGTCCAACGCCGTGGTACAGCAAGCACATTCAGGCCCTTAAGAGAACAGCCAGAAAAATGGAGCGTAGCTGGAAGAAAACTAAACTCTAGACTAAAAACGCATCTCTTTGGACTAGCATACACATAAGACACTATAGACTTTCTTAATTCAAAATTAGGCTGCATAATTTAGCTCAGCCGGAACCGAGAACACGTCCCGTAAAACCTGATGTACATGTACTTGGTACATCATAAGAAGGATGGCGTCTATGCTAATATTAATCTCTCTGTTTATTCCGAGGGATCCTCTATGGTGGACCTGCGCCTGGACCCATCCCATGATCCCAACTCATCTGGACTCATCGACACGACAACCATCGGCACTGATCCTCAACAACTCGTTTCCATACCGGCGTGATTACTTTGTCTTCCAAACAGATTGAAATGGATAAATACTCTAAATGTTCCGATCCAATCTGACTTGTAATGCTGCCCGAATCACACACTGTTCCTTCATTGGCCAGAGGAGAACTGGCCCCCGACTGAGTCTGGTTTCTCCAAAGGTTTTCTTCTCCATTTTGTCACCTGAAGGAGTTTTGGTTCCCGGTCACTGTTGCCTTGGCTTTTAGCTTGCTCAGTTGAGGACATTTAATATTCAACAATATTATTGATCCGCCTTACTTAAAGGAGAACTCCGGCGCAAAATGAACCTTTGGTCTAATTACACATTGGTCCATAGTCAACCGTTCTAGTTTTTAGAGATTAAACTCTTTATCTTTGAGGAGCTTCTAGATTACACAACTTCTAGATTGTGAATGTAGGTCAAGTGTTACTTAAACAATTAAAGTTTATTTTAAGATATGTAATATATGCAAGTGTATTGTCTGGTGCATATCTTAACAGAAAAAAAGAAGAGAGGAAATGGCTTTCATGGGTGCTATAAAAAAAATAGTCTGCCTTTCTGGAGAAAGTGCTTGATTAATCATAGGCAGCAGCAGCACCAGCACCCCACCCAAAAACAAAACAAAAAAAAAAACACAATTTTAAAAGCACAGAACTGGCAGAGGTTTTTCTTCCAAGGGTTTTAAGAGGACTGTCTCTCTCATACACTACATAAACTCAAACCAGATTCAAACCTCTTGTGACAGTCACCATTCATATTTGAGGAGCTTCATCAAATTCTAAGTATGACTATGACAGTCAAGTAGGAAAAATTAAGGAAAGGGAATGAATTTGTAATGAGCTCAAATGAGGGAGTAGAGAGGGAGAGAAAAAAAAATACAGGGAAGACATGAAATCGCAACAATAGAGTAACACGTAATATGCGCGTAACGTCACCATCCGCCGGAGTGACTGCAGTTACGTCCACTGAGTGGCAAAAAGACTGAGCATTGGTTTTCAGCATGAGAAAAAAAAAAACACATCTAAAATGGGAAAGAACTTTGCAATTGTATAAATAAATTTGACAAGAAAATGTATATTTTTACAGACCGAAAGATACAGAAAAGAGAAGCTAATGGATCGAAATCCATTTGGATGTTTTTAAAGAAACACTGACAAAAAAAAAACTATTCAAGTTTTAGGTCTGGACGATGATAATATACTGTATAACATTGATATAGGTGATGATCACCCAGATTTATACTCGCGTTTTCGCAGTTTCCAATCATGCATCAGACTCTTTTGCCAATCAGTCTGACTTTACTTTTTAAATATAACACCAGTGTTGTTATTGTTAACTAAACATTTAAAAATAGTTTTTGTTAAAAGAACAAAAACACATACATAATTTGGATAATCGGTCAAAAAATAAATCTTAAATCAGATACTGTTTCATATAACTGAATAAAGTATAAAGAAAAAAGAAAAAATATATTGATACTTGATAACTAATATATTTTCTGTCCAATTTAGTTACTTCTCAATAAATCTGTGGTTATTTTATTGGCTTGTATTTTTATTGAAAAGTTTTGAACTGAATTAAAAAGTTAATGCTAATAAAAAAAACGTACAAAAAAAACTAAAATTAAAACTGAAATAAAAAGTTAAATAGAATTTTAACTAACTATTTTTTAACTAATTAACTTAAAAAAAATTACAAAAGCATATAAAAGGACTCAAATGTAAACTAAAATTAACACTAGATCTAAAAAATAAAAGCTAATTTAAAACAATAATAAATACTATTATAGTAAACAATACTTAAAAGAACACAGAAAAAATATTATATACTATACTATATATGATGTTACTCCATAATATGATTAAAAACTGTTTAGACTAAATTAGTATTACAGTAAATGCTTTTACAGTCAATTTAAAAGGAGAAAGGCTCATTTGAAAGTGACATTTCATAACTCATAACATTAGTGTATTGCACGGTTTCTAGCATTTATATCTGTGTTTCAACAACATACAGCACATGGTTCTGTGGGTCAATGATGTTGTTGCCCAAACTTGGCTTTGAAAAACTGCAGCCACGCGAGGGAGAGGAAGAGGAAGATGAGGTTGTGTCTGCTTCAAGTGCCCCAACAACAGTGCTCACTGCACTGGCCTTCATTGGCTGCCTGAGTCACACGCACAGAAAGGATGAGACTTGATGAGAAGGGCACACTCTCTCGCTGACTGAGGCTGTGACACTGATGCCATTACAGAGCTGCGGGGCAAGCCGCCATGCAGGGTAACCTCGCAAATCTGACAGCACGTTCATGTGCCATAACATAAAAGCTTATTGGTTGAGAACGGTTCCTCCGTAAGATCAGCACTGGTTAGCCCAGCTCAAGGAGAGTCCAGAAATATAAACATGAATGCGTCTTCATGTCCCATCACAATGAGTCGAAACAAAAATACCTTCTAATAACATCTACAAGACCAGATTTTAAAAGACAACATATACCAAATTGCATCAACGTGAAAAAAAAAAACCTGCCAGATACCAGGAGCCGGTTGAAGTAGATGTGCTTAAGTTAGTCTAGCTTTCAAAACAGTTTCGGATGGCAGAGTTCACACTTGAAATCACCAAATGAACCACAAGTAACATTGTTTTTAACTCTGACAGGTGAATGACCAATTTTTTTGCCTGGATGAAAAGCAAATAAAGGCTTAATATCAAGACCCGAACAATGTTTGTCATTAGAATGACCCAGAATTCACCTTACAGCTTCTCCCAGTACAAAGTCAAAACAAAATGAACAGATGTATCTGAAAGCATTAGATGAGAATGCAGAGGGGCAGAACAGCCATCACGTTCATTACACCCTATTAAAGCAGACATCTACGCAAAACACTCCAGATTAGATGTCAAACTCCCAGTAAACACAAATCCAGGACGTGTCGTGCACACACACATGTGCAGAGAGTCACAAGGCAGATTCAGGCATTGTGAATCGGTCCAATGGTGTGAACTCATCATGCGCAGAGTACTGAGATGACACATTATTAATCTCTCTACAAACAGACATGCTATCTAGCAGAACAGACACAGCGGGTTCAGCTGAGGTTTGTCTGTGGACAACCCGGCTGTCAAATCAAATAAAAATAAAAATTAACTCTAGCATGATGAAAGCTTGTTTTCATAAGCTTACCGTTTTCACTCAGCAATAGTTTTAACTTAAAACAAGTTTTGAGATGCCCATGTTCTGTTGCATAACATTAACAAATATCTTTACATAACAAATTATTATATAATAAAACATCATTAGCTAAAATACATGCGAGTAAGGCATTAAAGTATTTTAACGTTCATGAATGGTGGATAATGTTTGGCAATAAAAATTAAGTGTTAACAAGAACTAACTATATTACTTGTAATATTTTGATCTTTTAAAAACTGCAGCTTTTAACACTTCATAATCCTTTGCCTAACCAGGTCAAAGAAACAGTTACGCTTTCATTGTGAGTCAAGAAAGTAGGCAAAAGAAACAAATCCCAAAGCAAAACTGACAACACCACCACGATCGAAAAAGGAAGGAATGAAAATCCTCATTAAAAAAAAAGCTGAGCAATAAGGCGCCGACATCCACACTGCTCAGTCTGCTGTATGTTAGTTAATTCATTAGAAATGACCAAAATAAAGCAAGCATTGACAAACTTTATTCTGCTGCAATAACAGACTGATTCAGACACACCCACTAAATGATTTAACTCTCCCTCAGTTCAACCATACCCAAACATGCCACTGAAAATAGGAGTGTAATGATATTGACAAAAAACAAAAATGTGTGGCTGATTAAGGCCTGTCGTGCACAGATGACACTCCTTTTTATATTCTTCGTATTGTGTGCAGATTATAATACTTTGGATTCTAACTGGAAAAAGTAGATCATACAGGTATTAGAATACTCATTTCAACATACTACAATTTGGGGGGAAATTATTCTCATTTCGCATACAATTTACGATGGACAGCATGTGAATTGGGACGCAGCACAAGTGCCGGTCTTTGTGAATGGGTCATTGAATTATTCACTCAAACGGTTAAAAAAACAAAACAAGGATTCACTTAGTAACGAGACACTGTTGTGTGTTGCTCTGAGATGCACAATGGTTCTGCTCTGCTTTGTTTGAAACTATTTTCATAGGCAATGAGTGACATTCAATTATACATGCAGCTTATACATTCTAGAGTTTATGTACACCGATCAGGCATAACATTATGACCACCGAAAGGTGAAGTGAATAACACTGATTATCTCGTCATCACGGCACCTTTTAGAGGGTGGGATATATATTACGCAGCAGGTGAACATTTTTTATCCTTATAGTTGATGTGTTAGCAGGAGGAAAAATGGGCAAGCATAAAGATTTGAGCGAGTTTGACAAGGACCAAATTGTGATGGCTAGATGACTGGGTCAGAGCGTCTTCAAAAATGCAACTATTGTGGGGTTGACGGTCTGAAGTGGTCAGTATCTATCAAAAGTGGCCCAAAAAAGCGACAGTGTTGAACCGACGACTGGGTAATGGGCGGCCAAGGCTCACTGATGCACATGGGGAGCGAAGGCTGACCCATGTGGTCGAATCCAACAAACGAGCTGTAGCTCAAATTGCTCAAGAAGTTAATGCTGGTTCTGATAGAAAGGTGTCAGAATACACAGTGCATCGCAGTTTGTTGCGTATGGGGCTGCATAGCCGCAGACCAGTCAGGGGGCCATGCTGACCCATCCACCGCCGAAAGCAGCAACAGTTGGCAAATGAGCATCAGAACTGGACCACGGAGCAATGGAAGAAGGTGGCCTGTTCTGATGAATTATGTTTTATTTACATCCCGTGGATGGCCGGTTGCGTGTGCGTCGCTAACCTGGGGAACACGTCACCAGGATGCACTATGGGAAGAAGGCAAGCCAGAGGAGGCAGTGTGATGTTTTGGGCAATGTTCTGCTGGGAAAATTTGGGTCCTGCCATCCATGTGGATGTTACTTTGACACGTTCCACCTACCCAAGCATTGTTGCAGACCATGTACACCCTTTCATGGAAACAGTATTCCCTGGTGGCCTCTTTCAGCAGGATAATCTGCCCTGCCACAAAGCAAAAATGGTTCAGGAATGGTGCACAACATTGAGTTTGAGGTGTTGACTTGGCCTCCAAATTCCCCAGATCTCAATCCAATCGAGAATCTGTTGGATGTGCTCCTGAACAATTAAGTTCGATCCACGGACCATCCAAAATGTCCATTTCTATCCACAAAACTTGCCAGAAGTCATGGTTTAAGGGGCTATTTTAAAAATAAAAAATCTTCCGGAGGTGCATGCCCCCAGACCCCCCCTGCGCACGACTTGATAACATCAGCTGGCACATAACAGCACCGCTGCTGGAAAAAAATCAAGGGGAAACACTGATATATTAGCACACGTCTAATTGACAAGATCAAAGAAAGAGCACTATTAAGTGTGCAAAATGGGGCCACCGATCTGTACTCTCTCTCTTTAAAACTCGCAATCAAAATAAGACATCAGAGCTGCTGAGTGTGTTTGCTATTTTGCTTTATTAATGTCTAGCATTGCACCAATGTATCAGAGCTGCTAAATGTACCCACAGGAGTTATTAAATGTGGCAGGCAAAGGGAGTAAACAAACTCATCACGTTTTCACAACTAGCACTCTGCCTGCTCACTAAAACAATCCATGGAGACCCTGGCGCAGATTCTGAAATGCATCAGTGACCCTGTATCCAGCACACTGCTAGCATAGGGCCTCTTCAGTAAACAGTAGACAATTAAAGTGCTTTATTGTATACACCACAGGACCGTTTGGGAACGTGTCTCTTGAGTCTGTGCATCTTTGACCTCTACTGAGGTTTGATGAAGTATGCTCTTTGATCTCATCTACTCTGATTCTTGGCTTAGACATTGCTCTAGTTCTCTTGATACAAATAGCCACTAGGCAGTACATATGTAGGCATTTCCCATCATGCATCTGCATTCCCAGCATGATAGAGCAATCTAGGTCATGGAGGATGTCTCTTGTGATCCAAATGGCATGTAGGCTCTTCTTCGCAGTCTTAAATTGAGAGTCCTGGAAAACAGCTTTCTCACAGTTCATTTAAGTAGACTGGGTATGTCTATTATTCTAGAGAAAGCAAAAGAATACACTCTTCTTCCGATGCCTCCAGGCACACTGTCTGGGCGTGCCAAATATTTAGTCCTCTCATATTAGATAGCTGGTATGTAAATAGATCCATGAAGCACTGCTTCAAATTATTGCCACTTTAGAACAATAAAGTGTCTTAAGGGAACGTAAACAAAATCAATGACAGAATGAATGTGATTAATAACATAAATATCCTTAAATGTCCTCAAATAGATGTCCAACGAGTGTGATTTGTGTCAAGCTAACTTTTTCACCCTCAGAGTTTGAGGCAGTTGAGGGCATTAATAGCTTTAATTTGGCTTGAATCTTGTATCAATGTCGCAAATACCCCTCTCATTTTGATCTCATGAAGTAGCGTGTGTATGACACGCCAATTCGTATTTCCATTTTTGGCGTACTATCAAGACGCATAATCGCTTTTCAGCGTGTTTATGAACGCCGTTGACTTAACGTTATATAAATATATGACTTACCTTAACCCCGTCCCTAAACCTAACCGTCACTGGGGTTAATGGCATTTATGACGGTTCCCTTACCATCCTAGGAAAAAAAAAGATCGCTCCCCAGATGTAGATCTACATTTTGCTTAGTTTCGCGCGGACATTTGACGGCGTGCCGTGTACAGACACGCGGAATCACTCGGATGTTAATGGCGTAGACATACATACAAAATGCGTAGAGATAACACGCCACTTGACTCGAAAGTGCCGTGTATGTTTACGCAAAAGTCATGATGTCATGTTGTTAATAAATAAAACAAAGAATGTTAAGTTCCATGTTCTGCCATCTATTTTTCAATTACTTTTCCTGTTGTTTTAAGTTTTTGTCATGGCATCATTTCAGTATTATCATCAAGATATTTTAGTCAGGTATTCATTATTTTGGTATCTTGACAACACTATTCTTCATCACTCACTCTATGTAACAGGTAATTGCACACCTGTTTAGCCCCTGGTTTTACATACAAAGAGTCAAGCAGGCATAAAAATATAGGACCATAATCTTATAGCTCTAAACTTATGCTGAACTCAACCACACCCTGCTGTGAGTTTGCCATTTACTCCTCATTTGGCTGTTTCCATGGCTGCCAGCCAATTGCAGCACAGGCAGCTTACCGGCTGTAGCTAACAGTAACATTGCCAACATCAGCATAGGGAGAAGGTGTAGGGGCTTCAGCATGCAGGAAACCAAACCTAACATCCTTTGTTTGAAAGCAGCTGCGGATCTAATAATGCTTTCAACAGAAAACAATTGAGGCTAGAGTCTAAATCAATAAGTAGAAAATGAATGGTGTGGTACCTAAAAGCCGATTTTGCAATTAAGCTGAAAGCAAACCAATCAAATATTCGGACAAATAGCCTGTAAAAAGTCAAATTAGGTAAAGTAGACAATCCACATTATACTTTAAGAAAACATAACAAGAATTTGCATTCAAAATTAAGCCATTTCAATAAGAGTCCTTTCAAAATTGTGAACATTTTCCCAACATTTAACATTTCACATTTCGTTCAAGTTAGTTATGTGAATTGGCTGCATTGACACACAGAAAGCTATTTGATTTTAAAATAGCTTGTGTGTAATATGTATACACATTTACAGTACATACATATACATATGGTATATACACATTTAATTAGTCTTTTTTTATTATATAATTAGCGTCAAACAAACGAAAAATATAAAATATTAAAGAATATTACACAAAAAGATTGAAAAATTACTGCACAACCACCAAACAGGACCAAGTGCACCAAGTACGTAAGTAGCCATGAAACAAAACTAAGTCGAATGGCGCACTTTTTCATATCGTCCATTTCCATGGTGACTCGTCGATTCGTCGCTCTGAGAATGTCTTGTGTGTTAACCATAAACACTCTGGGTTGGCTAAACTTATTTCAGGACGTATTTTACAACCAGTAAACATACCTTGAGTAAGCAAATGAGAGGTCAGTGTTTGACAGGAAGCCAACTTTGCTTTCTAATACTCTGGGACATTGAGTGCATTAAATGGCCATCATAACAACAGCTGATGAAACTTCTGTTTAAAACAAATCACAAAAGCACAGTTGAGACCAAAGAGTATACTTCTCTTGTTCGTGCTCTGCTCCAGCTCGCAGACAGTCTTCAGAATTCATTAGAGTTACATGATTAATCGTTAAAAGATCAAGATATCGATTTAAATACCAACACGGTCTACACAACCTTTGACATTAAAGATCACAGTGGAACATAAAAATCTGCCACAGACCCCGAGAGAGAGCAGTTGTTATGTAACAGAAATAGATTATTTCTGTTACAATAGGTCAAATTATCACATAAGTACTGGGATAAAAGTGTATAGTTCAGATATAAACACTGATGTCTACTGAATTGGTCATAATTGAGCAAATTACCTTTTGAAAGTGACTTGGCACCTCAAAAAAAGATTGCATCAATTACACCGTTATAAAGGGTGAGAAATGTCCACCAATTGACAGTAATAAATAGATTGAGAAATAAATAAAAACGTATTTGTCAGAGTAATTTAATAATGCGGATTCATCCAGCCATGAACCAAGTGATGTCTTTATGAGCAAGACAATGAATCATTCAAACCATTTTTTTAAATCATTCCTTCAAATCATTTAAACAATTTTAAACAGATTGCAACAATTAAATTCATCAGAACCTCTAACAACTAAATGTTATTTTGTTTAGTTGTCTATTCAAAATCATAGGGAAAATGTGATCTCTATTTTAAACACAAAAAAAACGTGATTGACAATTTATCCTGAATCATGCATGTGGATGCAGCTTGATTTTTGTGTCAACAACGCACGTGCAAGTGATGTGCTTGAAAAGAAAGGTGAGGTTAATTAGATTGTCTATCTGTCTGCATTGTGCGCTCAACTGTGTGATAACATGAAAAAAAAAACGTATACCTGAGCCTTGAGAGTCCTCCTATCTGCTGCCTCATGTTGAAAAGAGCAGGTCCTCCAAAACAAATGTGTGCTTTTTTCACTTTATAGGCAGGCACTAGGATACTGAGATTAGCCTCCCTCCCTAATCATCAATATACCAACTTATATCTACGAGGAAGGCCGGAACACACCTTTTCGCTCTATAATAAAAATCAGTACAATCACATTTTACTGTTGTTTTGTTTAGTTGCAACTTGCAACCAATCAAATTCTTATACAGCAAAACACGATCTTATATTGCTGTCAAAAGGACAGCAATCAAAACAATCTGTGCTTTCTACTCAAACATTCTGCTTGAGAACTGGCCACATAAGGGAGAAAGACATAAACATAATCTGCATTAGACATGGTGCTTGTTTTACTACGAGTAGGTACTTGTAATTATTGCATTTTGATTTGTCAGTGAAACAAACAGGTGGGATAAAGTAATAATTACTCAGATGATCAAAATCTGTAGATTAGGCAGGAAAAGACTAAATCAAGGTCACAAAATACTCTTTTGTTGATAAACGTAAAACATTGTGGGTTAAATGTGCTCAAAGTTAATGTTTAATGATAAAATGTTTCCTTTAGAGTTAATATGTGATCTCAGAGTAATTTACTTCACCAGGTCTTAGAGGTTGTGACAACCCAATGATTTTCTGTGAGGCAGTTTTGAAACAAATGAGATAATGTAAAGCGAGAAACAAATAAAAAAAAAGACCTTATATACTATAAGTCTTTGTAAACAATCATTAAGAAATGTTGCCTAAAAACAAATACTCACATTTTAAAATGAATAATAAAAGATAAAGTGGATTTTCATCCTTCATTGTAATTGTGTTCAAAGTGGAAATAAAAAGGAGCAATAAAATCATGAATAAATAAACATCAATTGCAGTATATCTACGAGAGCCTTTGAGAATTGAGGAAGGGAAACAAATGTCCATAATGACTTAGCATTACTGGAAAATACTGATGCATTAGGCTGAAAAACAACAACGTTCTCTTTACGAGCAGTTCTGCGCATCAACATAATAAAACTAATAGCCGCAATTAGTACATGGAAAGTATAGAGAAAAGGGAGTTCCTCAACAAAGGATAAACAAAAGCCTCGTCACAAAAAAACAACATTTAAAACTAATCTGTTTTGACTCAGTTTTCAATCTCAAACACAGGTTTTGTATTGAGCAAGCTAAATGATCAGTGGAGTTAAAACAGCACAGCATGAGCCACATGTTCTTACACATAGGATATTCCAGCTTTTTCAAAAGTAGCCAAATATAAATGAATCCCCTGGCATGGCCTAGGAAGCCCACACCCTTCTCAACAAATCAAACTTCACACTACTGCCAGTGTTATGAACCAAGACACTGTACGAATTTTCTACTATACTATACTATGCTAAAACAAAAATGTAGGAATGTGGGATAACATTTTTAACTACACTGCTATAAGAATCATGTATGCCTCGCCACGTGAAGCATTTAGTAAAATGTAAACAAACTGCGTTGTTTTAACACATTGATAACAAAATAAGAGAAGGGATACTCACAGGCATCATCTTTGCTAGTGTCAGAGGAACATCTGGTCTTCAGCTTCACTTCGCCTTTCACAACATCCACAAGGTCCAACCCGAAATCACAGCCCCTTTTGTACAGCAAGAGAACAACTTCACTTGCACTATCACTGACCAACATGACACATGAATGTCCACAACACCAACAAATACAGGCCAAACAGGCCATGGCTCTGCACATCGTGTTATCTTATTTTGATTAAACGTTGACGTGATACGAAACTTGTAATCACATTAATTAGCGGAGTAAGACACATTAAAGAGAAGCTTTAAAAGAATCTCGCTAAACTGGAATATCAGCTGGTTGTGTGTGTAGAAATGGCAGATGTTGGGTGTTTCTAATACACCCACTGAATGCCCGTAACTCATTCTCTCCTCACTCTGAATTACTTATACATCGGTGTGTTAAACCTCGAAACAAATTATTTAAACCAACTCCAATGTTTGTCACATTTAAAGACGTTCGTTTTAAAGAGTTTTCCTCTATCCGCCCTGTTCATTCTACCAGTGCTCACATCTGTTAGCCAGTTAGCACTGACATAAACATCTCGCTGTACAGTAACGTTACGTTAAATGTTAACAAACATTATGAGAACACATCGGCGGTTGTTAAAACTACATCATACTCACGTGTCACGAGTACACATAGGCTATGCCATAATCTTTTAGAAACGACACACGATGTGTTCCTCGTTTTCTTGAGCTGCTGGGTATTGAATAACTCGCGAAAGAGAGCTAAAATAGTTAGCCTGCTAGCTGAAGCCAGGTAAAACACTCCAATACGTGAAGCGAATGAAAACGAAATCAGAACACTGTTATTCATCTAAATTAAGTCAGATATTGCCATAATACCTTTTAAAGTACGAAAACAAAAGTAATACAATATACTGCCCGGACTGGCTGAGGCGAATATAAGCTGCTCGCGCTGTTGTGTTAAATCATGGCACGCGCAGAGCTGGAATGCCAGGAATGTGTGGAGCTGATGCATAGGGACTTATGAATGTTTGGATGTGTAGTCATTAAAATCTCTAAGTGATGGACTAAAAAAAGGTTATGCTACGCCCGTAGTTATTCATTGAGTCACATTAATTGGTAAGAAGTTATTTTAAAAGTGCCATTACTTGCAGACTGTGTTCAATGCTAAATTCAAAGCAACACGGCATATCATTGGAAACTTTCAATACTTCCAGTTCCACCCATTCACTCAGTAGTTGTTTCCAGCTACAAATATTGCAATGTATAATTTTAAATGGTATGTTTAGAGTTTTACAAACAATTGAGAAATTCACATTTGTTATTTAGATACAGATTTTTTTTTAGAAGTCCTCTAACACCCACTACTGATCAATAACATGAACTACAAAACATGACATCAAATATGATTTTAATCTAAACTGCTAACAAAAACAATAAAACTTTACATGCAACATATTGTCAATAAGCATTTTCAAGAGGAATTTAACATCAGCTCAATGAAGAGACTTGATTTGTCTCTGCCCAAACAACCAAATGTTTTTCAAGGACTGAAGCCATTTAAAAAAAAAAAAAAACATTTGGCAGGACTTTTTAAAATAGTTTAATTTCATAAGTTAACAGTCAAACAGTTTCATGTTTGGCAATATGAATTTCCTGCAAGACAGAGTGAAAGACAACAAGGCAGTGAGTCCATATTGTGATCCAAATCAATAATTTTATTGTTTCCAAAAAACAAAATACATATATTCAGGTAAAGTTCTTCGGGGGACGAGAAGACATGGGGAATGACACTCCGGTGATCCAATCAGTGGGCGGGCTCTGTGAGAAAAAGAAAGTCATGCCAGATCCCCAAAGTTTCAACATATGCCCCCACAAATAAGGCCCTTTTCCATTTTATTTTATGTTAAAACTATTAAAATATTTCAGAAACTTGTGAACTTTTTCATGTTTTAACAAAATTTTATTACTTTAATACAGTTAATACTTACTTGACTGCACTGCTTTCTTCTTTCCTGCAAAACAGCAATGCTAGTATTAATAATTTAAACAAGAACTTTTGCAAGCAATGTTTTGCCTTGTACAAATCACAAGAAATTTAGTTTCTGAATATATTGTGTAACAAAGTGAGTCTACTTGGGCCTAGTTCATCATATAATCACAACCAAGAATTATTCATATGATGGTTCCATATTATTATTATACATTATGGGATAAATAATGTTTACACAGCACATAATTATATTGTGTACCAAAATAAATACAGGTTCACGCCATGTTGACAGTACAGTCTTAAAAATAAAGGTGTTTTCAGAGTGATGCCATTTATTTAACCCTTATGGTTTGTCCATTAAAATAACTGATAAAAGTATGTGATTGTGAATAACATTTTTAAAAATCTAAATAACTTATATTTTGTTGAATGGAACTAAGGATGTAAAAGTTCTTCATGTAACCATAGATGCGTGCATACAATACTGAAGAGCTCTTCAATAAACTTGAACTCTCACCTCCATATGAAAGTTTGTAGTACATGAAAGTCATGATTCCTACACCAACCCACATCTCCTGGTAGGCCTTGGTGTAATAGGGTCCCATCTTAGACCACCAGCCAGCGAATGCACCACCTGCCATCTAGTGATCAAAACATACAGATGCATGAACATTTGTCTAGAAGGCTTCAATATGCACGATTACCAAACATATGTTTTAATGTGCAAATGTAATATGTAATAATATATATGTGCCATTCGAATTACGTGTTATAAACAAATAACCAACGGAGTAACAGGACACAAACAGTACTTTCAAGGACATAAGCCCAATAAGGCCAATTAAAATAAATAAATAAATAAATAAATAAAACACGGAGAATTTTAAGTACAAAAAGAGCAAAAACATTCTCGGTTTATCACTGCATGAATAAGGCGAGTTCATGGCGAGCTCAATTCAATATGAAGTTAACTTGAATAGCGAAAAGAACAAGACGTGTCACAGTCCATTACTGGGACAAATTTGAGACTATAAAACATTTGCCTCGATTCATGTGTGCCATTCAGATATCAAGTTTGCGGAGAGCCTTGATTGCCGATGTTGATGCATTAAAGGCACTCAGAAAGGCCTGGTCATACACGGTCCAATAAACGAAAAAAGTAATGGTTTAAACGACAGTGAATCTTCTTGAAATGGTCAGGGATTATTTACACCATGCACAGTGAAATCTTATAGCATTTCTTATCAGCAAATGGACTCACCTCTAATATTTAAGTGCACTGGACCACACGGAGAAGGTCACTGTTCAGCAGTGATAGCTCAAGCGATGTAGCGGAAGATCTCTGCAGGTTTCCGCTTTGTAATTAAAAGCCCCGGAATCAAAATAAAAGTCTGCATTTGACGACTATATTTTTGTAACACTTCGATTTATTTCTCGTTCTCCTTATAGTCTCTTATAGTTCGACCTTTTTAGATAAAATAAATTTATTTTTAATTAGATGCTATAAAATGGTAGATGTTACAAAATATTTTTAGACCACATGATCTCTTTGTTTTGAAAGTCCACAAATAAATCAGAAAATGAAATAGTGTAGCCTATCTAAATTATTGTGTATTTCATTAGTGTGTATTTCTCTGATAAAAAAAAAGAACAGCATAAAGTCATTTGATTATCTTGTTCATAAACAATGGTGTCAGGACTTTTCATCTTGATGACACTGACACTTTTATTGACATGAATACGTTTGCTTTTGAGGAATGACTCTGAGCTATCCATTTTGAGCAAGTGACACGCTTTTGCAGGTTATTAACTGGATTTTGCAGTTTGTACTAATTGTTTTGAGAACTGCATTAACTGTTGTGCAAATGTAAATAGTAATGTGAGAAAAACTGTAATTAATGATAATCTCCAATACATTCATGCTGGTTCTGTTCTGTGTACCCTGAAGGGGGTTAGCATGCTCTCCTTGCTCTCATCTCTCATCCATGCTAGGCTACATGGGTGTGCAGGGAGCCAATCCTGCATGCTGATATCCTGACAGAATTGAAGTACAGATCAGAAATTAGATAGATAGATAGATAGATAGATAGATAGATAGATAGATAGATAGATAGATAGATAGATAGATAGATAGATAGATAGATAGATAGATAGATAGATAGATAGATAGATAGATAGATAGATAGATAGATAGATAGATAGATAGATAGATAGATAGATAGATAGATAGATAGATAGATAGATAGATAGATAGATTGATTGATTGATTGATTGATTGATTGATTGATTGATTGATTGATTGATTGATTGATTGATTGATTGATTGATTGATTGATTGATTGATTGATTGATTGATTGATTGATTGATTGATTGATTGATTGATAGATAGATAGATAGATAGATAGATTGATTGATTGATTGATTGATTGATTGATTGATTGATTGATTGATTGATTGATTGATTGATTGATTGATTGATTGATTGATTGATTGATTGAGTAAAATTTAATTGTGAAGACATTTTAACAGCAATGGACAGACACAACAACAACAAAATCATTAGCAGAGAAAAATGTGCTTAAAGACAATATAGGGATCGCATCTGCAAGCTATTGTGTTGATGATCACAGACTCCATTCAGAGAACTTCACTTTGTTTGGCCCAACAGTTATTCAGCAGTCAAGAGTAAATAACACTGCTAAGATGGAAGCTTTATGATCAACCCTCTCACTGTCGACAACTATCAAACCTGTACTTTGCCACATTCAGTCCATGCTATGCAAAACCCAGTTCTGTCACTACATGATAAATCAACAAGCAGAGAATATTAGAGTGTATCTGATGTAAAATGCTTGGGAGAGGTGAGAGTGTGCGGTAGTTCATGAGTACATGCAGGAAGCAGGACCACTGATGCGCAAAACAGTGGTGCAGTCCTCTCCCCTCAGGCTAATCTCTGCTCTGTAATCCAGAAATATAACTCTGAAAAAAATCACAGATTAGTCTGGATATCTGGGTTGACTGCTCTGGGTGTATTGTGTGTGCTACTTTCAGTTTGATCAGTCATTATATGGAACCTGGAAAGCGGACGCACAAAGAAAAAATGTAATTTGAATTAGAAAAACAAATGGACACAAATCCAAAAGCAATTCTAAAGTGAGACAATAGCTTTAAAGGAATAGTTCTAATAATATTAAAGGATCAGGGAGAAATTCTGTCATTATTGTGACAGTAAAGTCTTACACTGTATGCTGGTATTTTTATGTTTTTTTTGTCCATTAAACATGAAAGTGAAGTTTTTTGAACAATTATTGTGCAGTTCATACAGAGTTCATAGTGACCAGAGGCCGTTAAACAGTTCCCCCAAAAAATACCACAAAAGTATATAAAAAGTAGTCCATACAAACACATTATTAATAACAATAAAAAACAATAATAAAACATTATTTATAATTATTTATTTTTAGGAATTATTATTATGATGATTGATGTTGGTGATTTTTTAAAAGTTTTTAAAAAGTTTTAAATTGAAAAGTAGCTACTTTTTATCCATATTGATCAATTACAAAAAGTATATGGTTCACCTTCCAAGTTTAAACATCACACCACATCATCTTGTTAATCACTTTTAATCAGTCTAATAACACCTCCGTTCATCTTCGGAACACGGCTTAAAGGGATACTCCACTTTTTTTGGAAATAGGCTCATTTTACAACTCCCCCAGAGACAAACAGTTTTTTAACATGGGTTAAACAGATAAACAGAGTTTTACCGTTTTCGAATCCATTCAGCCGATTTTCTGATATTTAGAAGAATATCAACCAGATAGTTTCTGGTCTCATTGACTACCATAGTATATATTTTTTCCTACTATGGAAGTCAATGAGACCAGAAACTGTCAAGTTGATATTCTTCTAAATATCAGAAAATCGGCTAAATGGATTCGAAAATGTTAAAACTCAACTATTTAACTCTGAGGGACTTGTAAAATGAGCCTATTTCCAAAAAAAGTGGAGTATCCCTTTAAAATATTTTTGATTTAGTCCGAGAGATTTGTGTCCCTCCATTGAAAATGTATGTAGTCCTTGTCCAGAAAGGAAATAAAGACATCATCAATGTAGTCCATGTGACATCAGGGGGTTAGTTAGATTGTTTTGAAGCATCGAAAATACATTTTGGTTCAAAAATAGCAAAAACTACGACTTTATTCAACATTGTATTCTCTTCCGGTTCTGTCCGCAGTGACGCTGGTGACGTAAGACGCTGCTGACATGTATCTGGTAACCAGTAACTAGAACACGTCAGCATTGTCTTACGTCGCAGCGTCACTGGACTCGTGAATGCAGAACCGGAAGAGAATACAATGTTTTTGGTTTTTTTTGGACCAAAATGTATTTTCGATGCTTCAAAACATTCTAACTGGTGTGTTGGACTACTTTGATGATTTCTTTATTTCCTTTCTGGACAAAGACAGTATACCGTACACATTTTCAATGGAGGGACACAAAGCTCTCGGACTAAATCTAAAATATATTAAACTGTGTTCTGACGGGCTTGGAACGACATTAGGGTGAGTCATTAATGACATAATTTTTAATTTTGGGAGAAAAGGGAGTCATCTAGATTTTTAAATCGATCTCATGAGAAAACTAAAATATTTTATTTAGTTGGCGATTTCGCATGAATTTGTTCAATGTGATTCGTATGATATTTAGGAAAAGAAGTAAGCTTGAAGGTCCACCCCTAATCCTAACAGTCAATGGGCTGTAAATCGTACAAAAATGGATGAATGAGAATGTCCAAATTGTTACGAATTAGCCACCACTTTACTAAAACTTGTAATAGTTATGAAAAGAGTGGTGCAGAGACACCAGGTCAAAGCCCGAGATTTTCCTATGGAGTTTTAAAATGGGGTTTTTCAGTTTATGAGTAAAATAAAGACTGTTTTATGATAACTTGATGATGTTTTGTTCTACAACATAAACTCCACTCTTTTGCCATGAGATTGTTGGATGTGTTGGATGGATCTACCATTAGGTGTCTCACAATGTGGTGCTGTAGGCCTCATAAGCAAACGGGTGGCAAAAGGGCAAACTCCAATCTCTGCGGATAGAGTAGGGGCAAGCAGCACGCAAATGTTTATCCACATAACTAGAAATGGTAGGAATTTCCTCCCTGTGATTCCCTGACTCCTCTGACAAAGAATTAGATGCATTTCCAGCCATGTGATTTCTATCATTACTCTCTATAGGTGGATTGGGAGCAGAGAGAATATTTGGTGGAGCTGAAGGGACTGGACGTCGCTGCATGGCGTCTTCCTGTCTCCTCAGGAAGTCCCTGAGAACTTGCTTGAAGACACCCACCAGTTCCCAGGGAGGGATGTCATTGTTGGCCAAAAGATCATGGAGCCTTGATGGACCACAATAAAACGTTTAGTAAAATATTATAGGTGCAATTTTTATATATTATCACACAAGCACTGTAATCACATCAGTGTTGATATTTGGACAAACAGCATGAATTCCTATACACATCTGTCTGGAATGCACAAACACAAACTTGTGAAGTGGCAAATGCAAAATTCTAAATTTTTTTCGTTTTTTAAGAACATTTGAAGAAGCTTTTTAGAAAAATGGCTGAAAAAATACAAAGAAATGGAAGCCAACATGGAAGGCGAAAGTGAGTTACCTGGAAAGTACAATGGCAGTGTGTGAGGGTGGGATGCGACCACAGAGGCGCTCTAGCTGGCGGTGTTCAGAAGCAGGGATAAGGGCAAGCAGGCTTGGGTATGCTGGGGCGTGACGGTATCCCATGATGCCACGGGAGATGCAGTACTGGAACTCCTGTTCTTGAACCTGAAGTGCTCTTTGCTCCAGCTGCCAAAGCATCTCATGCAGCAACATCCGACCTGAGCCTCCATGTGTCACACATCCATTTGTGTGACGCCAACCTAAAGGCATGGCTTGGCTGTAAACCGTAGGAGCAATAAGAAAGAATGCTGCTGATAAAATGCTGTATATCAAAGTGGCTTTCTCCTATGATCATCCTCTGCAAATGAGATGTGACGGTTCATAAAGTGCTTGGTCTTCAGTGGACAGTCTTTCACACCGTATCACATCAAGCTCTGTAACCCACAACCTCAACTGGCACTTTAATTCAACATACTGTACAGTGCTCTCCATCAAGCTAATGTTAACAACATCAGCAGAACAGTCATGTTAGTTTGTTTATCTTGTTATTTTTTGTCGACCAACACAACATTGCTTATTTACATAATTACACATCATTATCAGTGATAAACAACTGAGTCAGGTTGAGAAAGGAATGGCAGTTTATAAAGCCATGCTAAAAACAAGCTAGCATATTTGACGGTCAGGCTTAAAATGCACATCAATTTAGCATAGTGCTAATGCTCTTTATTTTTCCAGGTAAATTTCAAACTATATGCCCATTTGAAAAAACTAAGCGGTCATAGCCTACGTTGCTTGTTGTGTTTTGGAAGATGGCTGGTTCATCAAGCTGTTCATTAAAAGTAAGGTGAAAAAGGTAAGGTTAGCATTACCAACTGTAGCTGGTTTGTTGGTGGTCCAAAGTCTACCAGTTTGAACCAGCTAATGACCAGCTAATCACCAGCTTGAACCAGTTAATCAGCTTGGACCAGTTAATAAACAGCTTAACTAAAATGTTCCAAAACAGCAGGGTGCTTGACCTAAAAAAAGATGTGAAAAGACAAACTTGGAATAAACATAGACAGATACAAAGACAATTGAACTGTTGTGAAGATAGATATGAATCGACTGGACAGGTACAAAGGACAAAATCAGGGCAACATTGTAAAGTTGACAACTGAAACAGGAGGAGACCGACAGAGAGGTGATGGATGGAATAGAAATTACAGGAAAGGATGATAACCAAAAAAGGATTCACCACAGAAGATATGGGTAAAGGTGAAGAAAAGAATGGAAATTACAATAAATTACATTTAAACTGATATTTTTACCTTGTGGGTCTTAGAGGTTGAGGTCCATGATGCCTTGACTCCATCTGATACCATCAAATTGCACCAGGTTATGTAAATAAAATATGGACAGTTAATTAAACCAGACTTTCAGATATAAAATTAGAGGATGACAAAAGTGGGGAAATATAGATAGATAATAAGGAGAAGAGCAACCTGAAGAGTGTAAGAGAAACTAAAATAAGGCGCTTGAACAAGAAGAATGTTAGACAAGCAAAATCAGGAGAAAAGCAAAGACAGAAAGAAGAGAGAGAGAGAGAGAGAGAGAGAGAGAGAGAGAGAGAGAGAGAGAGAGAGAGAGAGAGAGACATGCAGCAGTGTGTGGACGACTGCGGCGGGCAAAGTTGAGATGAAGAGAGTGACTCTCTCTCCTGCCCACCGCAAACTGCCTTCTGTCTCTCTGCTCTGATAACCCAGCCCACTCTGACACTCACACACACAATCACACACACACCATTTCAGCTCATATAACAGCAAATAGTTTGAAGTGTGCATCCTGCTTCCCATCATTCAATAAGATCTTGAATTGCAGCCTGAATTTCATGCCTCAAAACTTGCCTTGGGTAAATCAGTCCAGGCTTCGTGTTTTCAACAGTAAGACAGTTAATTCAGTGTGGCAGTCTGAGTAAAATTATCTGGAAAAAATGTGCCCTGTGTCAGCATGTAATGTGACCCAGTGCCAATGGGAATTATGTCAGTATACAAGGGAACAAAACAAGAGTTCCTGCTCTGCTCAACAATCCGACATACAGATGAATAAACCTGTATTTTTGGGTGGAAGATAACAATTCTGTCATATTTAATCATGAGTTTATATAAATATATACAAACATTGATTCATGGAGACGGTAACTGTAAAAGAACCAACAAGTTTCTTAGAGATCCTTTATATCACTCCACATTTGACTGGAACATAACATATGTCTTTTCTTTGACACAATGAGACAAATAAATCAAGCATACTAACCTTCATCACTATTTCGTATGACCATGGCACTGTATGTTCACATTTATGTGGATGAAAAGCATTTGTGCATAAGCGGTCCTCACAGATTGCAGTTGGTGTCCATATGGAGGCCTCTGGGAAGGCTGCAGGCTGGATGGTCTTCTGAGACTCATAATCACAGCCCAGCTCCTGGTTCTGGGTCAGGTCAGGGTAAAGCACCACTGCTGGCTACACCAACTGCCCTGTGCATATGCCATGATCGCATTTAGATTAATACCAAAGTATTGACAACAATAATCGCAGAAACATAAGCACCATGACTGACAGGGTGACCATGATTTTACCAAGTACTACATGTTCCTGGATCAACATCTTTGTTGAACCTGGAGAAACATTCCAATCCAGTCAGATTTGAGGGACATGTTTAGAGTTTATGTGAAGTTTGGCTTGCAACCAACCAGGGTTAGGTGCTTCTATTGTTATTCACCTATCATTTTACTCTGATAACATTTTTTTATGGATAACCTATGGGTTGGGTAGGATTAGGTTTAGTGTTAGGACAAAATTTTCTGACACACTGTAAAAAAATATTTTCAAGATTTGTTATCACAACATTTTTTTCTTTTGTCAAATCAACTTAATTTATTTAGTTCAGATAACTTATTATTTTGAGTTTTTGATGATTAAATGAATCTCCTTCATTGTATTAACTCACTTTTTCCAGTTCAATCAATTTAAAAATTTAAGCCAACCTTTAAGGCAAAAATTCAAGGAAAAATTTCAAAGTTTAACTTACCAACCAAGTTACTTAATTTTTTAATTTCATTTTTCATTTCATTTTATGCAGGGGATTGGGGAATGTAAAAGAGAAATGATCATAATCATCATCATCATCAATAATAATAATATGTACGTCAGCTATGATTATTAATAAAAAAATTATACGTAATATGTATATATATATATATATATATATATATATATTCTATTTATGTAATATTTATTCTATTTATATAATATTTGCATGGGAATATGGAAGAGAACACTGGCTGTAAAATATATTCTTAAGGTCATCCTCCATTGCTGCATATTGTGTTGTCAGTGTTATTTTTCCATTCCCACTCCCAAAATGTAAAAGATGTGTACATGTGTGAGCTGCAGTGCAATTTGTAGCTCTCCCTCACAGCTTAAGTATAAAGATAGACCATGGCGGTAAAACACTTCATATCAGATCATTGTCGAGTTTTTCGTCTATTGCAGACTAGACCTTCAGACATTACATCATCTGATGTCCAATTATTTCTGTCAACCATGCCATGCTGTATTATTTTCAGGGGGCTTAAGGACTCACATTCGTGCTATAGTTCACTTTTTTCATCTGTCTACTGAACACTTGGGACTATATTTCAGCTTTTTAAGTTTTGGAATAGTTTTTAGATACCTGCTCCAGATGAGCTTTAAAACACAAAACTAATTCCAGACATTTATTCAGCACCGTTTGACCAATTCCCATCTTTAATTGTGAGCTGTGTACCTTTTGTATGAAGAGAGAAAGAAATCCTCTGGAAATGGCACAGGACCTTTCACTGCCCTCACTAAAAACCCTCTGTTCCCAGAGGAGATTCAGGCCATCGTTGCGGTCAGTCTCAAGTCGTCAGACGGGGTGAATGTAGCAGTCCTGCTGTCACACCCACACAGAAAGAGGCTAATTGTGAGTGTCAGTCTGTGTTCTAAGGTGGGTGATGTCATTGCCACTGGCAGGGAAGCCTGTGATAGTGATGATTTGGGACATGGCTGGTGTGCACACATACATACACCAGAGGGCAGTGTGCATGCTAACACATGTGCTTTGTTGCTTTATATTTTACACTATATCTAAAAACATTCGTTCTAACAAATTAACCTGAATGATAATTGATATATATATATATATATATATATATATATATATATATATATTATATATATATAGAAGCAAATCAGCACATTTCATAAGGATCATGTGACACTGAAGACTGGAGTGATGATACTAAAAATTCAGCTTTGCCATCACCGGAATAAATGACATTTTAAAATATATTCGGTAACACTTTACAATAAGGTTCATTATTAACATCAGTATTAACTAACATTAACTAACCATGAGCAATACATTTGTTACTGTATTTGTTCAGGTTTGGTAATGTTAGTTAATAAAAATGCAGCTGTTCATTGTTTGTTCATATTAGTTCACAGTACATTAACTAATGTTAACAAGATTTCAACAAAGTATTAGTAAATGTTGAAATTAGCATTAACTAAGATGAATAAATGCTGTAGAAGTGCAGTTAGTTCATTAACCAACCTTATTGTAAAGTGTTACAATATATATTCAAATAGGAAACAGCTATTTTAAATGTGAATAATATTTTTAATTTTACTGATTTAAACAAATAAATGCAGTCTTGGTGAGCATAAGAGGTTTCTTTGCTCTTTTATTGGCTAAAAAAACATCTTGGCTGAGTCTCTTCTTTCATCTCAATCTAATCTGTGTTGAGACATTGATTGACTTCTGTTTAACCATCATCCACTGTCCACAAGTCTATCACTCTAAGAGCCAAGATGATTGAATATAACTGTATCATCAAAACTTCCTTCTTCCACCTCTATGACCTGCCTCCATCTCTTTTATTTAATCAAACAGATTGATTGTTTTAGAGAGAGAGAGACAAACCAATTAATACCACAAAACATCACAGACTTAATCAAATCCATTGCTTGCTTACTGATGTTTGTGCTGTGCCAAAATGATGTCACTTCCAGGAGGATAATGTCATGAAGGACCTTGCTTTTGTTAGTTAAATGGATATTAGTTGCATTGATCTCATGAAATCACGTCTGTTTGAAACATTTGGATCAAAGTAAGGACACAATGAAGGAACATGTGATATTTGGTAGTAAAATGACATTTCTTCATTCTTAATAACCTATTTTCACTTCTACTGGTCTTCTAAAGTGCTTCAGTTCAGTTTTCGGTGTTCAACCTCTATTTTATTTGCATGCCCCTTGAAAAAAAAAAAAAACACAAAAAAAGAAAATCTATTCTTATTGCAGTTGGAATGGGCAACAGTCTGTTCAGACAAAGGGAGCCAATGGGAGTGTATGTGTGCATGAATGAGAAAGAGCGAACCCATTAGGCCTGTCTGCCTGTCTGTCTTACTGACTGACAGCAGCATGTCCTCAGGTGAACAGAGAGGTAAGAGTGTGCATTAAAAGCTTTATCTCTGACATTTCCTCCGCTGGCTCTTTTATGATTACTAACCATTATTCCCAACAATTTTTCAAAAACCTGCCTCTGCATTTGCCATGTTGTCTCAAGCACTTTTCTCTTGCCCCTTCATGGTCAAAAGTAGTTCTGAACCAACAGAAATGTTTACTCTCATGTTGTACAGTCATTTGTGAGGTGTTTTACATTTACAGACGAATGTTAAATACAGTACATCAGGGTTTTTTTTTTCTGACTTTGCTTTTTAAATGGTTTTGGGCACTGTTTGCTTTTTCACCCTGTCATGAGGTGTATTTGACAAACAGACATTGGTCAGTCATGTCTGGCCTTTAGAAGTTTGTGTTCATGAGGGCACAGTTGACCTTTGCTCAGGTACAGCGAGTCCACAACAGACAGGCAAGCACCTCAAGGCCATCCGATCCCACTGTCACTGAGTGTGAGTACGGTGAAGGAAAGGTCTAGAGATTGTTGAGACAAGGAAATAAAATAACTATGCTTTATTTATTTTTTTACTTACTGTCAGGTCAGTGAACTAATTCCCAGGATGCACCTCAGCATTTAAATATGACTACCTCAGACACACACACACAGTGTTCTACCCACCTTATTTTTAAACACGGAAGAAAAGATGTTTTGTGTGAATGTGAAAGACTTCCGTGAAAACACCAGCGTGTTTAATTAAGACACCACATTAAAATAATTTGGTAAGAAATACCAGTTCGCAATATCAAGCAGCATAACAAGCTGTTATGTAGGCTACAGCTAAAAGTAACAAGAAGCAAATGACACTGTGTCTGAAATCGCCTCCTTAAATAGGGCACTATACTTGACGGGACAGCTATTTGTAGTGGTGTCTGAAAGTGGATGCAAGTACACCCACAATGCACAACAAGGAGTGTACACCCAATGTACTATCAGCCATAGATATCCATAATAAAGGCTAGATTTCTCCTCCGCGCTGCTGGCCAATGGAGGTCGATGTCCGCACCTGACGGCCATCTTGTCACAGGCAGCTCGCTCACATTGTGTTTCAATGGTGCGTGTACTTTTAAATAACCATAACTTCCTCAATTTTCTACCGATTTTCAAATGGTTTGGTTTGTTATAAAGGGGATGTAGTTATGACACGGCATACTTATAAATAATAAGTGTCACCCAGAATTATATAGCCACATTAATAACGTTTGGAAGAAACCAAACCGTTTGTAAATCTGTCAAGATTTCAGCGCGATAAGATTATTTGTGTTCGTGCTGATCACGTATCTTACATCAGGTACCACCATAGAAAGTAAAGAAAGGGTACCACAGAGCACGCCAGAAAACGTACTCGGGTAACGTAACCTCGATTCTCTCTAGAAGTGGGAACGAATACAATCTTACGCTAGGGGAAAACCTCTTTTCCACGAGATATTAAGGCCAAAAATTATCCTTAATTTTCAATAAAAGTAAAACGCGTTATGGCAGCGTGCAGACATAGGCAAGGCGGCTTGCGTGCCTATTGGCTGTCCTGCGGCAACTGCAGCAGCCTGTCGAGAGAGGCCCTTTGGTGACAGTCCAATAATTTGCTTATTACATATTAGCTTCAAAGGCCAAATGGAATTTCCAGAATTTTAATTTGCCATTTGGTAAATTCTCTGAAAGTAAACTGTTGAACGTAATGTGGCCTTTTCTCCTTATTATATTTTGAAAGGTTTTAGAAATGAAGGCCAGACTACATTTAGATTTCTCATTATTAGCCGTTTCACTGAGACCGTTTTTAATCTCTTTGCTTCAGCGTTTCTCAGATTAATGAAGAAGATTTTCTTCTGAAAGAGAAGGTGCATTTGGAGCAGCACTGAGTTGGAGGTCATGCTTATAAATGGCTCCTGACATGCTTTTACTAGTACTGACACTGACTGACCATGTTTCCACATCAAAGAGTTCTGTATTAATGTGGGACACGACAGCTATTTAGAAAATTTAATTTTTCTTACTCCATTGACAGATTTTCTTTCTTGTTTTAAGCATTCTCATTTTATTTTTTGACTAATTTATCAGCAAACAAAACTTCATTTCTTATATTATCTTGTTTGTATAGTAAATGTCTTGATTTAAAAATGTTTAGATATTTGAGGTGGAAAAAGGACCAGAAATAACAGAAACAGAAATAACTTCAATTTCAGTCTAGCTTTGAATATATTAAATGGACAAACGTAGCCAACCATCTTTACTGATCACAGCGCATTATCTGATGGGCTATTTACGGACAAAGAGCATGCAATAATATCCTGTTTTTGCGATCACACTCAATTATTCCCGGCTCTTCGGATGCTGACCACACCCACTGTCAGGCAATTCCTATGGAGCGAAGTATGTGCCTAAACCTCACACACAAACAAAACGTGTTTTACTCACACCCAATGATTCACAAACAAACTCAGTGTGGTTTGTAAATACAAAACATCACTCACAAACTAATGCATATTGTTCTGCAAATAAAAAACGTACCTATCAAACAAATACAGTATGTTTTACATATACATAGAAACGTATTTCTTCAATGACCAAAATATCCTGCAAGTACAAACTAAAATCTTTGAAAGTACAAAACAAAATTCTACACGTACAAAGCAAAATTATACAAGTACAAAGCAAAATTATACAAGTACAAAGCAAAATTCTACAAGTACAAAACAAAATTCTACAAGTACAAAACAGAATTCTACAACTACAAAACAGAATTCTACAAGTACGAAAAACTGTCACGTGACTTTTGGCACTATTTTTCCGCGTCCAGGCAGAATCAGATTTTCTCACAAATACAGTGGAACAACTTCCTCTTCTAGAACAGTAGATGGCGCTAAGATAAGGGATCAATTTGCTCGCCTTTGCCCATGGGAAAATGAGCGGTGAACAGGTGTGTTTCTGTCCAACTTTATCTAAATTAACCTTATTGAGGTTTTGGAAAATGTTTATTATATAGACAGAAATCCACATTAGCACTTAGTAGTAACGAACTCCACTCTAGGATAAGGGAATCTATAAGCTGAAAGCTGCCATCATGTTGCTTTTACTTTTTGTAAAAATGTTTCATTTACTGAATGACTCTATTTTTTTCGTTCTCCGTAAATTAATGAGAATTAATTTCATTTAATTGAAAGGGTCCCACTTATTCATTAATTTTGTTGGAATTCAGTCAGCGTAACTGTTAATGTAATAAAATAATGAATGAACAAATCAAACAATATACAGTTGTTTCTTCCCTGTGATGTATTGTCCAAATTATTATTTTTCGTCAGACAAATGAAACCCTCCTTTCAATTAAATTAAATGTTTTCATTATTGAGAACGAAACGAAAGTAATAGATTCGTTCAGTGTAGGCTATACATAATCACTACTTTAGTCATTTCACACGCATCTTGTAGGCTAGATTATTAATCCTGGCGCGGCGAAGATCGCCAGTGAGCATTGTCAACTTCATGTTTTCAGCCGACACACTGACAAAGATACACTTGTTTATTAATAAACAATTAAAATATCTTCTTGCTATATTTTACATAGCCTATTCATAATCTTTGTGACAGCTTTAAGGTGCTTTATTGGCAGTGCCACCCTACATGTTACACGCGTCACCACCGCATCACCGCACCCACCAGAATAGCCCAGTTTAGTAAACAGAATTAGATGGCCACAATTCTTACACTTCTAAAAGGCAATTCAATGCGGATGTAATCCCTCAGATTGAGTAGCTAATGTAATGGAATACGTTACAAATGACATTTTGGGGCATTTATTCTGTAACGAAATACGTTTTCCCAACACTGCCTACTACAGCTGAGGAAAGTGAGCGGTGAACGGTGTGTTTCTGTATTACTTTATATAATTAACCTTATTGAGGTTTTCTTTTGCAAAATGTTAATTATTTCTTGACAAAAATCCATATTACCGCTATTAGCACTTCACTCTCTCTAGGGGAATCTAGGCTGAAATCTGTCATATGTTGCTTTAAAAAATAATATTAGGCTAATAATCTACATAAGACGCGTGTGAAATGACTAAATTAGTGATTATGTTCACTGAACGAATCTATTACTTTCGTTCTCCATACATTAATGAGACCATTTAATTTAATTAAAAGGAGGGTTTCATTTGTCTGTCCAAAATAATAATTTGGACAATACATCACAAGGAAGAAACAACTGTAGGCCTATATTGTTTTGTTCATTCATTATTTTATTACATTAACAGTTACGCTGACTGAATTCCAACTAAATTAATGAATAAGTGGGACCCTTTCAATTAAATGAAATTAATTCTCATTAATTTACGGAGAACGAAAGAAATAGAGTCATTCAGTAAATGAAACATTTTTACAAAAAGTAAAAGCAACATGATGGCAGCTTTCAGCTTATAGATTCCCTTATCCTAGAGTGGAGTTCGTTACTACTAAGTGCTAATGTGGATTTCTGTCTATATAATAAACATTTTCCAAAACCTCAATAAGGTTAATTTAGATAAAGTTGGACAGAAACACACCTGTTCACCGCTCATTTTCCCATGGGCAAAGGCGAGCAAATTGATCCCTTATCTTAGCGCCATCTACTGTTCTAGAAGAGGAAGTTGTTCCACTGTATTTGTGAGAAAATCTGATTCTGCCTGGACGCGGAAAAATAGTGCCAAAAGTCACGTGACAGTTTTTCGTACTTGTAGAATTCTGTTTTGTAGTTGTAGAATTCTGTTTTGTACTTGTAGAATTTTGTTTTGTACTTGTAGAATTTTGCTTTGTACTTGTATAATTTTGCTTTGTACTTGTAGAATTTTGTTTTGTACGTGTAGAATTTTGTTTTGTACTTTCAAAGATTTTAGTTTGTACTTGCAGGATATTTTGGTCATTGAAGAAATACGTTTCTATGTATATGTAAAACATACTGTATTTGTTTGATAGGTACGTTTTTTATTTGCAGAACAATATGCATTAGTTTGTGAGTGATGTTTTGTATTTACAAACCACACTGAGTTTGTTTGTGAATCATTGGGTGTGAGTAAAACACGTTTTGTTTGTGTGTGAGGTTTAGGCACATACTTCGCTCCATAAATTCCCTACTGTCCCTCCACAATACTTCGCCAACACACCCTACCGTTTCTCTGAAACGACACCGCAGTTCTCACTGTCACCAGCAGAGGGCGAGGCGAGCTCGCGCATTGATGACACATAAATCAGAACGACGCTTACAAGACACATGATAAAAACGATACAATTTTAAGAATTAATTTGAATTTTAAGATAAAGTCTCTTGTCTCAAAAATCCATTACATTAGTGACTGTGTCTGTGTGAGTATATAGGCCTACCTATGATATATTTGGACATACCATCGTCATATGAAATGTAGTGAAAGAAGTAGGTTACTATGTTTGATATGTCTCATTAAGATTCACGTGGTGCTTGATAAATGATTGTGTCAAAGAAAACACATATGGTTGTGTTCCAGTCAAATGTGAAGTGATATAAAGGATCTCTAAGAAATGTGTTGGTCCTTTTACAGTTAGCCTACCGTCTCCAAATAAATCCAAATATTAAATTGTATTAATAAACTCATGATGTTATCTTCCACCCCAAAATACAGGTTTATTCATCTGTATGTCGCATTGTTGAACAGTCCAGGAACTCTTGTTTTGTTCCCTTGTATACTGACATAATTCCCATTGGCACTGGGTCACATTACATGCTGACACAGGGCACATTTTTTCCAAATAATTTTACTCAGACTGCCACACTGAATTAACTGTCTTACTCACTGTTGAAAACACGCCTGGACTGATTTACCCAAGGCAAGTTTTGAAGCATGAAATTCAAACTATTCGCTGTTAGATGGGCTGAAATGGTGTGTGTGAGTGTGTGTGTACCTACCTATAACATATTTTGAGCAGATACAGATCCCGCTGTTTTCCAAGTTCGTCCCACCTGTTCCTGGAGCGAAACTGTAGCATTTGGACAATAGTCAGGTACACTGGGCACACCTAGCAGTGCCAGCTGACAGATGGGTAGCGTCCTAATTCAAAAGTGTCATCTCCAATCTGCATTCATTATTCATAAATGTACTGTAACACAACAAACATCACTGACAGGTCAATTTTTACACTTCCTGAGGCTACGCAAATGTTTTCTTCACTTCCTGTTAGCGTTGTCTAAATGTGCATGGCTGAAATGTTGCACCTTCCCCGGGCTGACCCGAATTAGGACGTCCATACAGGGAAACTGTATAGCAATATATAAGAGAATGCATATATAGGCCAACATCCAACATTATATGAATAGCCTATTATAAAAATAGTATAAACATATTTTTACTATTATAGAAAAGAGACAAAATAAACAATTCTCATCATTTTTAGTTTAGTATTCTTTAGGATACTATTAGCATTATATTATTTATTCAAATTTAAAATTAGCTTTTATTTTGCTATTTAATTATTTATTTTTTCGTTAGTTTTAGTAATTGTAAATTTAGTATTTGTAAATTGTAAATTATCCCCCCCAAATTATTTCATATATTTTAATAAATTATTTTTTATTTACAAAGTCAACAAGTTTCATTTAAGTATACGGTTTCCGTCTACTTAAAAAAGAAAAAAAAATTATTTAAAGACTCATTTTTAGAGTTATTATCTATGGTTATTTTAGACTAAATAAAAGCTAAGCTTATGTGACAACTGTTACTAGTTTATGTAAAATAAAAGTTTGAACATGTTTTCTGGGCTAATATTTGTTAATACATGATTAAATTTAGGTTTGATAATTTGCACTTCTAAATTTTGTCTTTTGAATATACTCAATGGCTATAACAACTCTTTTTTTTCTCAGAAATTGGATGGAAAAAAAATCGATTTAATGTCATTGGCATCATTGGTTAAGACCATATTTTAAGGTGAAAGATGCACCGTGAAACATGAAAAGTACATTTAAGAACATTTATTTTCGCATTCAGTATTGAGTACAGCTTAAGTGCAAATAGTTAAGAGTCAATGGCTAAAATATGAACAACACTTAACAGTACAAAGATTGACAGATTCTAGCTGGCAATCACTCACAGAAGCTTCCTTCTCCTCCCTCTCTTTTGTTTAGTATCATTTTCAGGAACAAAAGGATAAATGACATCACAAAAAAAAAAAAAAAAACATGAATCTCTGTAGTGGAGTCCTACGAAAAAGAAACTGTAATACTGTAATGCTATAGTGAGCTGACCATATCTAATCAGAACATTGCTAAATAGTTGCGTTTGTGCCCATATATCATGAACCTCTGCAGATCCATGTGTCTAGCTGACAATGACGATTACTGCATGTTAACAATGTTTACAGCCCCCAACCAACACCCTAGACACAAAGAAGCTTGTTTTTTTTTTTCAAGAAGAGAGTGTCACTGGAGAGCAATAAAGCTGGAGATCCTTCACATACTACAGAAATTTTCAGCACAGCTGAGAAAGCACATAAACCTCAAAGATAAAAAGAGAATTCATCAGCACTTAAGACTCTTGACTTCATGCACTTTATGAGCAACACATAAAACAAAAATCACATCTAGTCTTTTTGTCGGATTTGAATAATATGTTTCATGGTTACTTCTACAATTCATCAAGTAGTTGTACTTCTGACTAGATCCTGAATTGAGAAACAGCACGCTTAACTTTTTTTTCTTCATTTTTTCTATGATTACAAGGTGAGGATGGGACTTCTCCTGCACAGCTTTGTCATGGCTCTAGACTTCACAATGTGTACAAAGTAGAACTATGTTCCAGTGATGTTTATTTCTGATATGTGTGTGTGTTTGTGTATGTGTGTGTGTACAAAGAGGAACCCTTGATCATCATTCAGCTCTCCCTGCAATGGGTCGGTCTGGGGCTCAGAACCTCCTCCAAAAGGGGCCTATTCAGCCTTTCGTTTGGCACCAGGAATCTTCTCCTGGATCCTGTGCAAACAAAAACACAATTATATCACTGTATATTATATTCAGTATGACTTTTTGATTGATCAAAAGTGAAAGTAATGATGTATAATGTTACAAAACATTTCTATAATGCTTAAAGGGAGTACTTACTTTCCTACCACAGAGTTGACTTGGGTCCTTATTAGGTCCAGATACTGATCTATCTGTGCCTAGAGAGAAAGATTAAAAAAGTGAGTCATTGTAGTCATGGTGCTTATGAATTATACATGATGCTGTAGTCATGGTGACAAAGGTGTTTTTCTGACCTGGTATTTCTCGTAGACCACGGGCATGGAGAACATGGACACCACCACTGAAGCAAGATGCAAGGTAAATGTTAAAATGCAGAAGAGTGCATGATGAGTAAACACAGTAGTCTGTCATTTAAATCAAAGGTGTAACACCACTTTTTGCCAGGATCGATATTGTCCCCACCACTTTTTTGAAACATCTCACTGGACAAATATGCAAACGCAATACCTAATGCAAATGAAACATGTCAAGTTGAGGACAATTGGTCTTAAATAAGAGGCAATTTGGCGCTGGAATGTGTTTTTGAAATGATGCTGAGTGTTTGTTGCCACTGTTATCAGCAGCGGAACGTTCTCTTTGGGCTCGAGACCAGTCTTCACCCAGACGAGCGTTTTAATCTCTCTGTTCTTTCTGGTGAAATCACAAATGCACACAAATGTGTCCGAGCTCGAGATATAAAATCCCAGATGAACATCTTTTGATTTTAATTAAGAAAAATTAACCTATACAAGAGCGGATTAACCCGGGAACTACTTCTGACAAGATTAACAAAGGTTCTATCACCAGACCATTTGGGAACAAGAATGCTTGCGGACAATTGCGAATCTATGTATTTATTCACTAACATGAAGAATCTCGGGACTAACAATATATTGTATTATAGTAGGTTTAAAAATGAAACTATTGAGTTCTATGTCGATATATTAAACTATCGAAATACATTTCTAGACATCGTAATGTTCTTTTTTTACCAAACATTTACCATATCTGATATAGCATTGTATTAGCAACTCCCCTCACACATTCTTCTGTCTCACCCCTTTTTGTTTCAAATTACAAATACATATGGAACTGAATAAACTGCTCACCCATAATAAGAAGAGTGAGACCATTGAAGAGGGCACCCACATAGGTCAGCAACCACATCAGCACTGCAAACTTGAGGCAAACAAAAACAACTAGCAGTTAAAACACACACGTACTGCATATGGTTTATGAATGCATCATAAACCATGTGATTTAGGGATCACATGGTTTATGATGCATTTCTGTGGCAGTAACAAAAGCATTATAGAAGTGCACTTACACTCATATCGCAAGAATAAACCAATAAGGTGATAAACTGCTCTAATATTCTGTATACTAACTCTAGATTTCCTGAAAAAAACTTAAAAACCTAACTTGAAATTGTAAAATGAACATTCATATTCACTACTGGTTTAAAGTTTGAGGTCAGTACGATTCTTTTTTTCTAACAAGTAATTTTGGATGTATTAAATTGATCAAAAGTGACTGTAAAAACTAAAAAGTAATGTATACATTACATAAAAAATGCTGTTCTTTTGAACTTTCTATTCATCAAAGAATCCTAAAAAAACATCAGTGTTTCCACAAAAATATTAAGCAGAAATTTTTTTTTTCCATAGAGCCCCTAATTTGACATGGTGATGAAAACAATTACGAGTCACAAAAAATAAAATAAAAAAAATTAGATGTCAATGCTTTTGCGTTCGCTCACAAAATGTTTGCGGTCCTTGAGAAACTTAGCGTTACCTTGTAAAACGTGTACGTTCCCACGAGAAACTTTTGAAACTCAAGAAGTTTTGCAAGGGACCGCAATGTTTCTTGGGGGAACAAAAAAGTTTTGTACGCAAATGCAAAAGCTTTGAAATCTATTTCTTCCCCCCATAATATATATTTTTCAACACCATGTCCTTTTAGGGGCTCCGTAGTTTTCAATATTGATAATGAAAATAAATGTTTTATAGATCAGCATATTAGCATATTAGAAGGTTTTCGTAAGGATCATGTGACACTGAAGACTGGAGTAATGATGCTGAAAATTCAGCTTCGCCATCATAAATTACATTTTAAATTGTACAAATATTTCTGTTTTTACTGTATTTATTATTATGAAATAAAAGCAGCCTGAGTGAGCATAAGAGACTTGAACTTTGTGCAGTGTAAGCAAAAAGTTCACATCCTGATCACGTCCCATAATTTCTGTGCTTTCCTATCAAGTATAAATTTCAGAAAAAAAGTCAAAAGTCTATCAAAATCTGTCACTTGTATATTAAACTGTCCGAATGATCACCTTTAGTGAGTCCACCAGATCCTGCACCAGGAACAGTCTGCGCAGTTCTTTCAGTGAGCTGTTGATATAATACTGGATGTTTTCTGCATACTTCTGCATCTGATCATGGGACAGTGACATCTCCACATCCAGATAAGCTCTGCATCCAGGTGATAAAAACATTGTTAGTAACTTAATGTGCTACACAAGCAGGCACGCACGCATGCACACGCGTCTTACTTGAAGGGATGTCCCTCGTCTGTTTTCTGCACAGCCTGCAGCACGGACTTGTAGACCCTGAAGCTGATGGTGGCGGAGAGGGCAGCCAGGGCCAGATAGGCCACCACGCTGACCACACTGAACTGCGTCAGGGAGAAAAGCAGCAGCAGTAAACTGCCAAACACCAGCCCACTCTGCTTCAGGTTCCTCCAGTACAGCAGCTCCATCGCTGGATGGGAAGAGAGAGAGAAAAAGAAGATCAAAATCATGCACTTTTGGGATTGGTGGTGGTGGTTTACAGTATGCCACAAATCTGATTGTCATTGATTGAGGATCCTCAATTCAGCATTTAAGACCTACGGTGATGTAACCACAAGTGAATCACTCTGCACCAGCGCTGAGTCAGAGATAACACAATTAGAAAGGATTACACAAACAAAGAGGAATATTTAAAAAAAAAAAAAAAATGCCTGGATTCAGTCCGCAGAATGAGACGGAATACGTGTATGTCCCTGCTTCACAATATGCCAAAAGATGCATGTCAAAAAAGAAGGATGTCTGAATAGCCATTAGTTGGCAAACTATACTGCATCTGCTTCAGATTCTGAAGTGTGAAACACCTGAACAATTCACTATCCCATAAGGCCACGGGAGTTCACCCAAAGTTCACCCAAAAATGACATTTCTGAAACGGCTAGATTTGAATTTTGCTCTACAAGTAAACAAATTAAACTATCAGTTTCTTCAGTTTTTGAAGCCTTGAGACCTCAAACTTAAAACTTTCTTGCAGTCATTTTTTTAAATGAGCATAATAATAATATGTATACAGTAATAATGTAACCAGTAAGTTCCCGCAAATCCTTAATAAACTATTCGTTTTCAGTTAATTCATTGTCATCTCTAATATTAATACTAGGCCATATACAAATAGTAAGTTCTTCATTAATTGTAATGAAGATTAGGTTGAAGAAAATGGGACATTAATTGCATTCATATTCAGTGTTCCTTAAAATGTTTACAAATACATAAAACACACACACACACACAGCATATGTTGTTTACGGGAACGCTCCGTAGGTGTAATTGTTTTTATACTGTACAAACTGTATATTCTATCCCCTTACACTATCCCAGACAAGTATATATACACAGTTTGGTGCATATACACTGATATTTATACACTGATTTCAAAAATGTGGTTTCATTGATTTGGAATATGTAATTGCCATGCCAATAAATAAGTGCGGCAAATGATTCTGTTATTAATCCATTTTTTACATAGTCATAAAGCATCAATCCACTGTTTCACACCCATTCCAAAGCTCTACTCACTGCCTTTTGTTTTTCACCCAATTTAAGACGATGCGAGACTGAACTCAAGAGATTCAAAATTAGGCACTTTATCTAGATTACAATTACAACCTAGTAGCAGAAGTTCGCTCTAATCACAGATATGTGTCTGAGCTAAATGGAGCTTCATGGTCTAGACAGAGTCCTGCGATCATGTCCTTGGATGTACACTACAGTATGCCTGTCATACTCAGTGCCATTAAGAGCCTTATTTTTGGCTGTGCTGAATTAGAGCTTCTCCTAAACTAGCGCTACGGATCTCCACAAGAGCATCACGCTCAGTGGGATTCTTTGTTTGAGTTATGAAGGTGTGGCAGACACCCCTTTTTGCAATATACAAGGATTCCTGCATCATGTATAATTCATAAGCATATCATTATACAGCTCATTATAGTCAATGATCAATATAATGTCCTATTCTATTTATCAGAAGTGAATAAAAAAACATAGGTCTTCATTAAACCAAGGCAGTGTATTTCCTCTATTTATTTTCAGGTAGAAATCAAAAAACAATAGGACACTTGCTCATTTACGCCCACTTTTTTCCCATCATGCACTGACACAGGCTTGTTTAAGGGGTCATTACGGTGAGCTTCGTATAAAATGTGTGGGCCGTGAAGTCGGCAGTTGAGCTCTGAGATGAAGGGAGCGCGGTCGCCACGGAAACTGGAAAGATGGGCGCAGTGAAGTGAGCAGGGATGCAGTTGCCATAGTGATGGAGCTGCTCCCCCCTCTCCCCTCCCTCACAAAGCGCTGCCTGCCAGACAGAGTAATAAGGTACTGATGAAATGATGGGGGAGGGGAACAGGAGGTAACACTGGTATGACAGACACACAAGCAAAGACCCTCTTGCTAAAACAGCCCATTGCTGACAACAACATGCCCCCTCGTTCATGAAAGACCTTTGCTTTTTATTAATCTTAAGCACAACAGCAAACAACAGTCCGGTCCTTGAGGGCAAGAATGGCTAAATATAGCTATTGCTGTGTGACTGCACTGAAAATCTTTGATTTTTTCTTTTTATGATTTTCAGTTTTTCTTTCTTGCTGTCCAGTCTATACTTGAGAAGTATCTAAAAGTGTGTACTAAGACTAGTTTTATCCAGTATATAATATATCCAGTATACACTATAAAGTATTGGCAAATTGGCTTTTTTGTCTTGTTTTAAGGATGTTTGTGCTTAAAACAAATCTTAATATCTTACTCAGTTTTGCTTGTCGAATAAATGTATCTTGTTTTGATGTTTAGGTAATTGTACTGGGAAAAAATACTGGTTAAAAAGTATTTTTATAATTATTTTACAATGTGGTAAATAATTTAAATTACATTAATGTAATATCTTACCCGATTTTGCTTCTCAAGTGTTCTTAAGTCTCAAGTCAAAAGTTCACAAGTCTTATGATGTTTAGGTATTTTACTGAGAAAAAAAACAAACAAATAAAATCAAAATAAATATATAAAAACATTAGAAGAAATCTATTAAATGTTTTGAGTAAATTATATTTTGCTTCTTAACCTGGTTTTAGCATTTGCTGTGTGAACACACACACACACAAAATAATGGACATGATTTGAAAAGGTTAAATGGTCCAGGAAAAAATAGTAACAATTATATTGTTTGCGGTCAAAAATGGCCGCATTGGAAATGAATGGGAGAGGAATTTCATCTATTGGAAACATTGTTCCTGCACACAAACAAATTCTTACTGAAACCAAATTTGAACTTCAAATTTGCAACACAGCTTGCTTAGATTTATGGATTTGATTTTCTCACCAGTTTAGAGTAAAATATGTTTTGGAAATTCTATATGTCATAAGATTTCTTTTTATTTTTGAGCATTTTTCATAACAATAATCCAAGTTCACTTCACTTCAGCAATAATCTGCCAAGAGTTGTTTTTAAAAAGAGACCAAACAAACTTTAGTCTGTGCTCCAAAGAATTCAAAATACATGAATCTGGTTATATAAGTTATACAAGTTATATATATATATATATATATATATATATATATATATATATATAAGTTGGAATTTTCAGGTCCATGCTCAAAAAGTGAATAAATGGATTAAATAATCCACTCCATAAATATAATTTTGTACCATAAAATACTCCTAAAAAAGTAAAAATATTAAATGTAAAATATAGTTCAAAAATGTCATCGTTCAATTTCAATTTTGTCGTTTTTGACCGGTTTAAGTACATTAATCTTGATATAAGGATGTTTAGATATTAAATACAGGACACTGACAAAGATTTTGTTTGTTACTTACAGAAACTTTTTAAGAAAAATTTAACAATTATCCCCTAAAATTAAGTTTGAGATGTAGCAAAACAGTGATCTAAATCCAACCAAGGTGGGATACAAATAAAAACACATGGTCAAACAAACCATCCTTGAATAAATAGTCACAAATAGAGAATGTGTTTAACACAAACAATGTATGTGGTTGCTTTAGGTTTCTGTATACTGCAAAAATATTTTCATAAATGCAGATTGGATCATTATTTTAGAGTCATGCTCCATTGTAGACACATAGCCTGCTTCTGACATCAGTGGATCATACTCTTACAACAAAGAGATCACTTCAGGCAGCCCATGACTAACATTATTACAAACTAGACACTGATCTGGATGACAACAATCTTGGCATGGGACAGCCAGATGCAGTAAGGCACCAGGCAAAGAACATTCCTCTACTATCAATAATGAAAAAGCCCCACAGACAGCCTCCAGATAAACATAAAAATGGCTTGGCATGGCAATACAGTAAAGAAAACATCACAGATGCCACACTGAGAACAAGAAAGAAACTAAAAATTCAGCCGTAGTTAATGGCTCTGTTTAATCACTCCTCTAGACTGGTTCATCTTACTGCCCTATATGGCACAGCATAAGTCTATAGGGCATACATGTATACCCTTACAATTGTAATACAGGTTAGACTTGAGATATTAGGCAAACTTAAGTGATGTAATATATATATTCTTGCTTAAGCATCTGATGGCTAGCATGATAAAACACTGCTGTATAAGATCCTGTCCCAAATGAAGCTTTAAGTCCTTGCAGTCCTCCTCCAAATCCACTTTACTGATTTAATGCTGTATGTTATTTGGTAGCAGAGCCTGCCTCAGAAAAGCTCCTTCTGAAACCTAAAATGTCAAAGTTGCTTTGAAATGATTTGTATTGTGAAAAGCGCTGTACTAATAAATGTGAATTGAAAATTTATCATAAATGATTTATCCATGCACATCATACTTTTTTTTAATTCATGTGCCCTCAAAATCTTTAATCAAAATAACTTTCTCTCCCTCTCGCAGCAAATTTACGAATTCAAAGGGATAGAAATCCACATAATGTCATCATTTACATGCCAAACCAAGACATTATTTCCTTTGCAGAACATAAAAGAAGATCTTTTGAAAAAAATAAGTCATAAGTCATGAGACTTATATATGTATAAGTCAAGGCATGAGGGTGAGTAAATGATGACAGAATTTTCATTTTTGAATGATCACTTTAAGCAGTGTTGCTAAGAGACAAAGCACCACACATACATCTTGAACAATGAGCTTCTATATTATTATGGGATATTCTGACCCACAGCAATGACTACAAACAACTGAAGAGTCAACAATAACCATCTTTCATGGATTGCACCACACATCGATTCGTCTTGTAATTTTACCAAGAAAAGGGGGGTGGGGGGGGACCTTTGACCTATATAAAACTAACAAAAATGGCTGCTATGTCCTCCAACATCATGTTCTGATCACAATATTAAAGTTGATATGGATCCAGGATCAGTGAGAACATGACACTGTATTAAGCCTGGCTGACAAATGCCTCTTATATCCTCTATTGAATAACCACTAGTGTTTACCACACCTTGAATTCTAGGTTCGATATTTCCAGAGTCGGACTATACATTCTTGACTAGAGATCAATTATTGGGAGAATGTGAACTGAAAAAAACCCAGAGGGGTTGAGTTTGGGAATGTATTCCAGTATTATCTGGTCAAATCTGTAGCGTTCCAAGTTTTGATCAATTAGAATAGTGCTAGAACTAACACATTTGCCAGTGAAAAGTGATCAAATCTGTTTTATGATTTGCAGTTAAAGTAATGGAAGAACTGGAAGATATCATTTTGGACTAGTACCAAATGACCATCAGGACAGTAAAAGCCAATGTGGCCCCTCACTCCACAGATTTGACTAAACTGCATACTTGAGAAAAGACTGTGAGAAGAAACAGAACTGCTGACTAAAGAGAAGCCAGCACCTTTGCGGCGGTTTGACTTTATAGCATTGAATCGATACCTATAGGACACAGATATTAGCAATCCTGAGCCAACATGCACGACTATAGAAGATGGCAAAAGAACACAGTCCCTGTGCTGACACCGGCACTTCATCTTCATTACTGTAAACAGTATAAATTTAACCATTTAAAAACATGAGAAATGTTTGTTTTTAACATCATCATATCTGTTTTATTTTGGTAATGGCTTCGTGTTGCGGTGAGTTTTTACAACTCTAAAGAGGCACTAAATCCCACTAAAGCTAAAATGATCTTAATTAAGGCAATAATTATAAATTATAAATAACAATGGAAACAACATATGGCAGACAAACAGATAGATAGATAGACAGATA
This sequence comes from Pimephales promelas, assembly GCF_016745375.1. The sequence goes on along the minus strand of NW_024121432.1, from coordinate 16,709,155 downwards.
GATAGACAGATAGATAGATAGATAGATAGATAGATAGATAGATAGATAGATAGATAGATAGATAGATAGATAGATAGATAGATAGATAGATAGATAGATAGATAGATAGATAGATAGATAGATAGGTAAAGTATATTAATCATGTTAATTTCTACATGTACAAATATTTTTTTATAAATTAAAATTAAGCTACATTAATAAATGCTGTAAAAATGTGTTCATTGCTGTTCATGATACCTACTACATTAAATAAATAATTCTTATGTTAAAATGTGTTTCCAAAAATGTGAAATATAAAAGGAACAAAGACTGAATGACATTAATATTTAGAAACACTCATAATATACCTATTTATGTTTATAAGCCCTTGAACTGCCAGCAATGCGAAATGCTCAATATATAAATAGCCACAACCAGAAACCCTCCCTCTTAAATTGTTCTAGTTTTCTTCCTGACGATAGTCTCTCTAACGTGATAGTCTAGGCATATGATTGATTGAAGTGATGGATGCATAGATGTCTTGAAGTGGATTGCAAATAAATGACAGCAATAGCTCAATTTTATTATACACATAAAACACGTGCATATATACTATCCATTATTTGACAGAACAAGCAAAAAGAGGGGTTTACATTTAGGCAAACACCACAAGCTATATCCAGGTAGCCACACCCTATACCTCTCTCTTTCTTCCTTTCTTTATTTCGCTTTCTGCTCCCTATGCAGCCTGAAGGCCTTTATGATCAACACAGCAGATGTAAAAATGTAAAGAAACACACAAAACAGCTCTTTGTGGAACTATCCGCAATATAAATGCCCATCTGACCTGAAAATTAGGCAGTCATGCACATCATTGGCAATTCATTCTAATCAAAAACACCCAGGGTATATGAATTCAGTAAGGATCCACTAAGTACAATAAGAAGGGGGTAGAAGAAGGGCGTGCCCAGCTGTCTCAAGCCCCCCCAGTCTGTCGCTCATATGCCCATGATGGCGGTGGCCTCGATGCGGAAAAAAATGCGAAAGTGTGCACGAGCATCTTCCAGAATCCCACATGCACCTGCCCCTAAGAAAATCCAGCAGCCCTAATAAATCAAGCCCTTTCTGTCCAGACATGCACATGCATCTTCTTCACCCCGGAACCCCTTTCCTCCACACGCACTCACAGTACCCTTGCTCTTCCAGTTGCTCCAGAAACCTTCAGTCTTGGTCGAGTCTGCGGCTGCCATGGTGCTGGCCTGCATGCTAGGCTGGGTGAGGGGAAGGACTGCGAATCGCTTTCTGCTAACGCTACTGCTACAGCCTCTCCGCTCCTCGCTCCGTATCTGTCGTTATCCCTCTCTCCGCTTCTCTCTCGCTCACCGGTTCACATTAGTGCATGAATGACCCATAGGAGGAGGGGAGGGCATGCAGGGATGGAGGGGAGGCGGATTAGGAGTTTATGGTGATAGTGCTGCCCACTGGTGGACGAACTGATTTTGTTGAAGGCAGACATTTGAGGGAGGGGCAAAGCGTAATGATTGACAATCACTACTGACAATCTTTTCTTCCTTATTCTGACATATATCCGAGATAAATGGCTTCATAAAAAAGAAAAAATGTAGGACGGGACATGATTTGTCCATCAGGAATGGACTGAATCATTGTGGTTTGATACTGTTGAGATATTAATGTGAGTGACAGGTTCTCCCGCCCTCATGCCAGTAAACGCATCATCAGAGAAGAGAACAGATTTTGTAACAAAAGGGAGGAAAAGTTATTTTGAATTGCACATGGATTGAGTGCACATGGATTAAAAAAGAGAAAATTTTGATTTCATAGTGCCTTTAAATGAAATCAAGAAAAATGTGTGTGGATATATATATATATATATATATATATATATATATATATATATACTGTATATATATATAGCTACCATTGGCTTTCATTGTATGTAAAAGAAAAAAGCAGCCTAAACATATTGCTAAACATCTCTTTTTGTGTTTTATGTTAGAAAGAAAATCATACTGGTTTGGAATGACATGAGGTTAAATAAATGACAATATGTTTTGGGTCACTGTTGTAAGAATGCAGACAGACACTAAAGTGGATGGATGAAATATTTGTTTTCCTCTCTCTTTCTCACTTTCAGTCTTTTAGACTAATCCCAACTAATCCTCTAGGAAAGATTGAAATCTGGTGGTAAACATTGCTGCGCACTATTTTTCTCATTCAGAGCAAAGGCTCATTCCGTACTCATAGCATCATATCTGATGAATTTCACTCCAGACTGCTATAACAGTGAGTGTGTGTGTGTATGTGTGTGTGTGTGTGAGGAAGGAGACAAGCCTCATGAGATATGGAGAATGACTCGGCACTCTCGGTTAAAGGAAACAGGATGAGCTCACTCACAGGCAAGCGGACAGTCCTGTCCAGTGGTCAGGGATGGACTTGCCATATGACATTTTCAGATGGGTAACACTGACGTATTGGCATTGTGTGTGTGTGTGTGTTTGATTTTTAACAATTTAATTCAATTGTTTAATATTTTCTCTCTTTTGCATCAACACTGGATTCATTTAATCAAGAATACATTAAAAACAGTATATTGTGAAATATTACAATTTAAACTAACTGGCACTGTAAAAAAAATATTGTTGGTTTAACTTAAAAAAGTAAGTAACCTGGTTAACTTAAAATGTTAAGTTGATTGAACTGGAAAAAGTGAGTTAATACAATGAAGGAGATTAATTTAATCGTCAAAACTCAAAATAATAAGTTATCTAAACTAAATAAATTATTTCAGTTGATTTGACAAAAATGTTGGGATAACAAATCTTGAAAATATTTGTTAACAGTGTGTTTTCTATATGAATATAATTTATTACCGTGATGGCAAAGCTGAATTTTTAGCATCATTATGCCAGTCTTCAGTGTCACATGATACTCAAAATTGTTGTACAATATTTGTTCTATATATTCATTCAGTTAGATCTAGCCTAAACTACTCTCTTTCTGCAACAACCATTGTAACAAATGGCTGGAAAAGTCATAAATAACTAAAAAAAAAACATCTCCTAATTTTTCACATTATGAATTCAATAAACCTTTTAATATTAGCAATGAGCCATTTTTCTTTAAAATCTCAGACTATATAAAGCCCTAGCTATAAATCACTTAATCATGGTCTCTGATTCTAGTCATAGAGGCAGACTGTAATGAGACACTTCAATGCACAGAGAACATCCACCATGATCCCATATGTCATGCATAGTAAGAGATAACAATAACTGTACCTAATTAATTCATCATACAAAATAACAGCACATCATTGTGAATTATGTATTATCTTTGACATCTTTAACTCAAAGGTTTAGAATTTAATGCAAGACCAAACAAAGGAAATTGGCACACGGTATGAATAATGTCTGCGCCTCAGCTTCCAGTAAACACACATCACACATGAAATGCCAGGGGTGTTTAAAAGGTAAATAATTGATAGAGGCAGAATGAAGCATAAGATCTAGAACTAGAAAGACACATATAAATAACTGCTTAACTGTTTCACTGTACTTTGAATCTTACCGACCCCTAACTTTTGAACGTTAATGTAAACACAGTGAACTAGCACACAGGAACACATACAGGCAAGAAAACACATCATTTATGATGTGTTATAGAGATCAAAATCTATGTTTTATACAAGTACACACTATGAAAATGCTTCACAACCCCTCTAGTCTATGGGCTGACAGCGAGACAATGACTGCACATGGTAAACTGAGCCCTCTGCTGGAAGAAATTAGCAGTGATACCCATCCTCAGTTTGTGTACATGCGGTTACAAAAGCCATCTTATTTCTAGAGGCTTCTGTGAGACACTACGCTCAAGAGAGGAGGGGGAAAGGGGGGTGCGGTCAGACACAGACTGTGGCACCATACCTAATTTGCAGACTGCCATAGACACACAGACACACACACATACAATGGTCTCCAGGCAACAACAGTAAAGTCAGTCTGCTTTTACAATACAAACAGTTCTCCTTGATTAAGGGTGTTGTAAAGAGGAAAATAGACTGAAAAGCATCATATGAAACATTGATAAGAATCGATTATAAGACAAACATAAAATTCACTATATTATCAATTTCCAATTACATTAGCACTGCATGGCAGGATGATTTAGAGCTGTCTGCCATCCACCGTGATACATATGATAGTCTGAACCCCAAATGAAACGCATTTCATGGTCTTTTTATCTCACTGGGATCTGTGCAACGCCTTCCCATCCCACTGCAGTGTGGCTATGTAATCACAAGACGGCAGCACCCATTGTTCACAAACGTAGCAGACACCAGAACTGACCTGAACCACCTCTTCAAACAACAGTCCAGCCCAAAGCATTGAAGACGTAATGACTTCAACAGATACAAACAAAATTCACTAATACACCGAAGTCAATAATTCATTATTTAAAGACAAAACTAACATTAATCATTAAACATTCATAAAAATTGGAAAAAAAATGTAAATTGTTACTTTAATAATTATATAAACAATAATTCATTTTTAAAGCAATATTGTTTTTTTGTTTGTTGATGGGGGCGTTAAGGCCGTTTTCACATCTGAAAGTCCGCACCAAGGTCCGAAACAAAGTTAATGTTTTGATACATTTTATACTTTCAGAAAGTTTTGGTTTGGTTTCACACTGCAATAACGCGAGCGCACTAAAGAACTTTACGTGACATACTTACGTCCTATCGTCATCTATGTGGGCTGCACCTTGTCCTTGACATTGATTGGTTTAGTAAATGGACGTCCGTCTGACGTCAGCGTGTTGTCAATTTGCTGGGTAACTTTGACAACATGAATGAACAGACGCATATCGTTACAACTATATTGTTATTTTTATGGCATAATTACCTGGAGCACCAACTATACACAAGGCTAGTTCAAATTCGCCAAATGAACGTCTTTGTTGTGCGAACATTTTATCGTTGACGGCAGGAAAGGAGGAGAAGACTGCAAGTTGACTTCTCATTATGTCATCAGACCACACTTCAATTAAAAACCTCGTCTCCCCCTCTCCCCATGTGCTACATGGCTTATTTTTCCTGCCACCTTCTGTTTTTTGGGAACCACCAGAACTTCCTGCAAAAGGTCTGAAAGTCCGAACCATACATAAATGCTTTCACACTATAAACGAACCAAACCTTTTGTCAGTTTGATCCAGACCGACTTTTCGTTGGACCAAATTTCATCTGTTTGGTCCGGACCATGGTCCGGGGGAGGTTTCACACCTATACTTTTGATTCGGACCAAACTGAAAAGTCCGAAAGTCCGGAACAAACAAGGTAGGTGTAAAAGGGCCCTAAGTCTATAAGTGGGATGTATTCCAATCACTAAAAGAAATATGTGGGTTTTACAAACTTTTCAGTTCCACACAAGATATTTCGACTGCCGAGTTCTGCCGAACCCTGAAGACACAACAGCAGATGCTGGGATCATTCAGGTGTGAAATAAAATCTAAAACATTAGTCGCCTAATTAAAGACAAAGGGGACTATGTGAGAAATGTGTGTTGTAAAATTGATATAGGCTAATATTTCATGTGCATGACCTTCTAGTGGTCTGAAGATGATTAGAAATGTTATATCACACTGTGCTGTATTTTTCTGGAACGATGCTGTTGGATGATGATGGATCTTAGTGAAAAAGCAGAATTGACCCATGAAGTAAACAGTTGAGTATGAAACCTGAGTCCATTGTATTACTTTGACTATTCTCACACATCAGAGGTGTTGAGTCACACAAAAACCGTCATTATCCTAAATTTAGAAATAACATCTCTACCTTCATCTCTACCTGGCTAGATCAACACTAATTATATTTACATGTATTTTAATTGAGCTCCAGGCTTCATCTGTCTGTCCAAGTATGCAGTGAATGTTTTAAGCATTACATTCAAATCATCACCTCTGACTTTCAGGACATGCACACAATGCTAAGGATAATGGTAGATACTGAGTGATGCTGAGCTGCAATCACATTATCTACTATATCAGATAATCACATTATCTGTTAGTCCTTTAGACTTGTAAGATTTATGCTGGACTAAAGCACTTATATTACATTTTAAGTACACAAACTATTGTTTTAGTCTGATTAAAATTAAACTTTTAAAATGCAAGTGAATGTACTGATATCTGAGAGAGCCTGCATGTTACAGTAAATACTACTATTCATTTATATAATGTTAGGAAAGTATTAGCTGTAAACTGTCAGCTGACCTGTGCATGCCCAGGATTGAGGCATTGAAATGTGTTTTTTCCTGCTTTTAAAGCCAAAGGGAGTTTCCTCCTAGCAAGGTGAGGCCAATGAGTGTGAGTCAGTTTTTTATTTTAATTTAAGCGCATCACAGACTTCTGGCCTTAAAGTGACAGGTACATTTAAATTCACCCACCATTTACTCTCCCGCATTCAAAACCTGTATGATTTTCTTTTTTCAGTGGAGTACTATTTTGAGAAATAGTATTTTTTTGGTACAAACAGGGCTGTCACTAGGGTGAAAGGTGGTTACGAATTCAACTATGGTTACTAAAATTCTTCAAAATACTCCACCGAAGAGTAAAAGTCATACATGGCAGAATTATCTTTTTTTGGTGAACTATTTCTTTAATTTAAAAATTATTTGCATTTAAAGAGTAATTTGTGTAGTTTTAAATTAAAAGATGCCATTAAAACACTCAATACTTGTCTACGTGCATTTTTTAAAAGATTTACTATGTCATATAAGCGCTAATAAGGTGATCACATTAGCAAAATGTTTTGGACAAAAAGGTTTACATTATTTATTTTCAATAGTGTAGTGATGAACGAAGCAACAACAATAGCAACAACAACGATAAATGTGACCATACATTTAGTCTGACTGAAATTGTTCCAGTCTGTTTTTGCAAAGTTGAACTAACAGACCTAGACATTGCAACTGCAGGTTGGTATCGTCCAGCATCTTTAATGCACACATTAATCCGACAACAATTGGCTTCACATTGTGCACTTGCTCCGAAAGACAGAGGTGATGATGTGCATTTAATCCTTTAAATATTCGATTACGCATTGTGTCATGTATACTCAGATAGAAGATAGAAGTTCAACTATGCAAAACCCTCTGTAGCTCAATAGCTGTGCACTTAAATGCAATATGGTGACTGTCAGAACTTGTGTGTTGAGGTGACCATTAGTGATTTGGGAACGTGTTTACCTTTCTCCCTGGATAGACCCTGGAAGACAACAGGTGGTACAGTCATTCTTCCAGAGCCCCTGCGGCCTTGACTGGAGCGCCTTCTTTCTTTCTGGTGTACCTCCCCAGCAGGATGCTCTACCTTCAGCTCTGGCAGGCTGGGACTGGGGGTTGTGCTGCTGGGTTTAGGCTTCTCTTCCATGGTGGATGCCTTCTCTTTAGAAGCGCTGGTTGGGGCTGGAACGGTCGGAGTAGGTGTAGTGGGAGTCATAATGGGTTCTTTAGTTGGATTAGTCAGGGTTGCGGGTTTTTTGACCAGCTGTGGGCTCTCCTTGAAGCCCTTTGTGGAGTTGTGGGTCCATTTTTTGGGACTTTCCTCTCCGCAGGACTCCAAAGCCAGTTCACTGTCCAGCTCTGCTTCACGTTCCTCCCTCAAGATGCTGTATTGCATAGTAGGGTTTGGGGCAAACACAGAAGTAGAAGACGGGACAGGCACTGTAGCTGTGGTCGATGGAGCGGTGCTGGGACTCTTACTGAAGCTCATGTAGCCAGAGCTGGGAGCTTGTGGACTAGGCTCTTCAGACACCATCTCAATCTCAGAGTTGCCAGATTCTGCGCTGCTACCATCGACATCCTGGGAGGATAGAGGCATGCTGGGTTTTGGAGGAGAAGTCTTCAATTCAATTGAAGAACCGTCTTGCTTGGAAGCAGGTTGAGAGGGTGAGGTGGATGACGTTTGAGTCTTGTCTTGGAAGGAGCTCATTATTTTAGTTTCACCAGCCAGGATATTTGGTTCTGATGGAGAGTCAGAGTCTTCTATAAAGAAAGAGAGGGAGAGAGAAAGGAGAGGGAGTGTTTTTAAAAAGGTAAGGTGTCTTGTAGCCATCTTCTCTGCCAAGGCACCCAACAGTGTAAGCAAATGTGTGAAATATTGTTAAAAATGTGTAATGTACAACATGTACTATACTTGGATAGTATATCTGAAGCCTTGGGAACTTTTGAAAGAAACAGTAGAGTACTCTGAAAATATTATCAATGGTTCTCACCACAGTTTCCTTTGAATTTTATGTTGTAAAGATGCTCATTTGTCAATCACTTTAGATAAAAGCGAAGCTAAATTAATAAACTGAATCAAATGTATGAAAGTTCCCAGATTGACAAGTACACCTACAAAGGACCATAAGGTCAGCTAGCAGAGGGAATTAACGATGGTGTAGTGGATACATTGCAGTGAAGTGTTTGTGTGGGATGATGATGCTTACCTGTAGGGGGTGTAGATGACTCAGGGCTTTCATCCTCTGCCTCTGAGAGGGTGACGGTGGGCACTCCCTCCAGCCCAAGACTCAGGATACTCTCCTTCTCTGACACTGTAAATGTGGGGCTGTGCTGGACTGTGGTGGGCGATACAGATGTAGGAGGCGTTTCTGTCAGAGTGATCTTTACTGGACTGGCACTGCTGCCTGTACCTGGAGACCTATAGGGCTGATAATCTGACAGTTCCTCATCAGATGGTTCCTCCACATATGGGAAGGTCTGAGAGTCCAGAACTTCTGCAGAGCCAATGTCCTCCACATCCACTTCTACCGGTGATGGGCTCTTCTCCAGTTTAGTGTACTGGGTGGGCTCCGAGAGGCCGCTCATCCTCCAGTCCTCCAGGGAGCGTTGTGAGCTACAGGAGACCTCTTTATGGCTGATGTCCATGTAGTTGTAAGAAGAGTGAAACGCTTTCTCAGAGTCATGTATCTTGTGAGAGCTGTCAGTCGGGTCTGCACTGGATTTGATCTCGATGCTGGAGACTGAGGTCAACGTGAGGGAATGGGATCCAGAAATGAAGTCATCAGTGCGAGATGTATGTTTGTCACCAGATCTGCCCGTGCTGCCAGAAAAGTAGGAGGGGTCTTCATGTGAGCCATAGCTTTGATTGGACAAGAGGAAGGTGTACAGGTCATCCCCGTCATCAGTAGATTTCTTTTGGAAGTTTGAATCTGATTTATCTGTATGAGAAAAGAGGTGCATGAGCAAGAGTTTTAAATAACATATTTTAACATATGGTAAACCATGTTTAAACAATGATTATTCTATAAAATTAGTGTCAAAATTCTGGGGAACATACAATTTTGTGAAAGAATGCAAAATTCTTTCTTTTGATTATTATATTGTTAAATAAATGCAGAATCCCATGAGAACTGCACAACAGAGAGTCAGTTTGACCGCTATTGCATATTGATAAAATATTTCAGGATCAGGTGTGTTTCCCTCCACACTACAGATGTGTAACTGAGGATAATCCCATGACTAACGTGACCCCACTCCATCAGAGATCCTGTACCTCTGTCTCTGTACTGCCCTACATTCACTAGGAAAAATGACTCCATTGGGACTCTATTTTTAACCATATAGCTAAGAAGTGAGAAGATCTATAAAAAAAAAGTGCAGAGAGAGAAGAGAGACACTAATTCTTCAAAAACAAAAACCATCTCAGCTTATATTAATCAGTGTGAAATCAACATTAATATTTACTTTTTTTAGCACACCAGGGTGAACTAAATTGTCTAGCTTGTTTCACAGGAGTTTAAATATGTGGAAACACAAAGGCCAAATTCCCTTAATCATCACTAACAATGAGCAAAACCAAAGAAAATAGTTCTGATGTGCATTAAAAGCTTGTTGAGCATCACAAAATTGATAGTTCTCCCCATTTTGACCATCAGGGCAATAATTACAAAGATCCAATCAACTAAAGATGTTACGAATCTGCCAGGAAGAGGATGTGTGTCTATATTGTTTTAATGTATGGTGAGGAGGAAAGTTTGAGGGGCCAAAGATGGTCTGATGAAACTATAAACAGGGATAAAACAGGGATAAAACGTACCCCATGCCTATGGTTAAATGGAGGTACATCTTGTTCAGATACATGGTTTTATGGATTCTAGCAAATACCAACAGATAAAAAATCAAAACCTGACTGCCTCGGCTAGAAATCTTACAATGGGCCATGGTTAGATATTCCATCAGGACAAGGATCCAAAACAAACATCAAAATTAACATGTCCCAGTCCCCTAAACTGAACCCTATAAAATGATTGGGGTGAACTGAAGAGAAGAAGCACCAACATGAACTTGTGAATCTGAAGGATCTTTAGAGATTCTGTGTGAAGGAATGGTCTCTGATCTCTTGTCAGGGGATCTCATCAGGCATTATAGAAGAAGACTTATCTTGGCAAAAGGAAGTTGCAAAACATATTTAATAACAGGGAGCCAATAATTATGGCCAGTGTGCTTTGGAGAAAACATAATGTGATTTACCCCACACTTTCAAATCTTTTACTTCAATGAAAAGTTCGATTTTTGTGATCAAAAGGACAAACAGCCATTTTTGATCATATTTACCAGGGGTGACATTAATTCTGATCACAACTGTATAACAATAGGGTCGTCTTAGCAACTGTCACAGGAATGTCACAGAAATGTTTCCGTATGCGAGGGCCGATCTGTGTTCACACCACACATCTCACCTCCAACATTTAACAGTGTGCAAGCCATGACTCATCCTCTCAAAAACACTCCAATTGCGAGAACATGCAGTGGCCTTAAGTGCTGATCTTTCATTCAGTCTCTGTTACTAAAATGCGTTCCATCTGCACAAAGACAATGCTTTGGATTTTGAAAAACAGCATTTAAAATTAGTTTCTCCTACCAAAGCCTATTACACTGATCTCTGACCTGTATTTATACTGTAACACAAGCATTCATATGTTTCTCTGTTCTAAACTAGTCAAGAGAGAGGAACTGATCTATACGATACACTACCATTCAAAAGTGTAGGACAGTAACATTTGTTTCATGTTTATTTTTTCATGTCTACTGCTTGCAAAAGCTCCATTTATTTGATCAAAGATACAGTAAAAACAGTAGAAAAATAATATTACAATTGAACTGTTTTCTATTCTTTAAATATATTAAAATGTAGGCTAATTTGTCCCTCTGATGTCAAAAATGTATTTTCAGCATCATTACTCATTACAGTCTTCAATGTCGCATGCTCCTTCAGAAATCATTCTAATATGCTGATTTGCTGATTATTATTATTTTTATAATTATCAATGTTGAAAACAGTTGTGCTGATTAATATTTGTGAGGAAACCATAGTAAGATAATACAGGATTCTTTGATGAATAGAAAGTTCAAAATAACATTTGGAACATTATAAATGACTTTTATGAAAATTTTAGGAAACTTGTCAACCTAGTCACATTTAAATTGGGTCTTTACTTCTACTTTACTCTCTTAGTCATTACACATTTCCTAAACCTATCCTGGCTCAAAGAAGTGTGAGTGAATGAGTGTGTGTGTGTGTGCGTGTGTGTGTGTTTACTAGGACTATTGTGGTATTGTTGGAACAGGTGCTGGAGCTCGAAGTAAAGCTCATGTTATGACGATGTGTTAGGTAAGATTCGTGCACTAGCCATGGCGCTAACAATAATGAATGAAAGCTAATCACTCCTGTCCACAGTTTAAACCTTAATAACTTATTGGGGAATTAGCAGGATCCACAGCGTCAGTTAATGAATAGATCTAAGACATACAACACTATACAACTTCGGACTTAACAGTCACCATTGCTCAAATAACATTTCACTGCCTAGTGTTGCATATATGGATACTTAGAGCAAAAAGGAAAAAGTAGGCTAGACAGGTCAATAAATGTTAAGAGCAGGGCTACGACATAGGTGGCATATCAACATAATCTTGTTGTTGTAGTAAAGGACTATGCATATCAAGCTGTTTAAAATAGCTAATGCTAATTTACTTACCTAATTGTACTGAATGTGTTTTTCAAATCTTAAAAGTATATTTTTTATAAAACTATACTTGCAGATAATATACTACTGAACTAAAATATAGAAATATATAAATAGATATAGAAATATAGTCTATAAATATATTTAAATACATACAAGTTTCAAAAGAAATTACATTATATATTATAGTTTATACTGTCAGTACTTTTGTAAATAAACTTGTAGTCCTTTTGACTATATTTAAAGTTCAGCTAATTGCATGTAATATGTATTTAAACATTGCAATCAGTTCGTACAAAAATATATTCTTACTATGAAGAATATTATTTCAGTAATAGCTATTTTAAGAAGTATGCTTAAGTGTACTTATCCCCCCCCCCCCCCCCCTTCCACAGTCAAAATCTGCTAAGGGGTAATAATGGAATAACAAAACATATATTTTACACTATTATTTACAACAGGATCTGTATGTTTAATATATTTTATGTAATAATTTCCCAGTTGATCTCAAACATTAAGACAGTATATTTTAAATACTTGTTTATTGGCATATTTTTATGAATGAAGGCCAGTATCTAGGCCAGATACTAATACAGCTACTGATGTCTCGATGAAAATGACCCCCAATTTGGCTCTCATATGCTGATGTAATATGTATTATAAACTTGACAGGTGATTTTTATAAAATGTATAGCTTGATCACTATTTTAGTTTTAAAAGATAATAACAGAGAATAATAACATGTTGTTCAATTTTCCAAGATGATACATTTTTACATGATGTGTTACATTTGATTGCCTGTTTTAGTTTTTGACAATTTGAATTTTTAAATTACATATAATATTAAATACCAGGTTAAGGATAATTATTTTGATTTGGGTGGAACTATTGTCCTGACTGGCATTTGGCAAGAAGTGAATTTCTCTTTCCCTGAGCTGTGCAGCTCAGACCGTTTTAACTGAGCTTAGAAAGTAAGCTCAGTACATTGTGAGGACTTCCTTCCTGCAGTCTGAGCTATTTCTGTTTAGAGCCAGGTCTATCTCCACAGGAAGACACTGATTAAGCGACACATTTTTTGTTAATAAACAAGAGTGACAAAAAAAAACTGGGAGGTAAAGTGTGACAGGGGTTGTGTTTCAAATCAACATAATTATTATGCCCCACAATTACACCAGGATGCCACTGACGGGTTTGTGACACGTGATAAGGATTTGGAGCCAACTTCAATTCACTCCAGGGGCACTTTCACATAATTACTCTACGTGTAAGTATATCAACTGGATTTACTTCTACATCAGAACAGATACAGATGAGGATAGTTAAGTACCTCTCTTGAATCTGAAAATAAACTGCTAATGTCTGCAGGAATAATGGGGTTATTAGAGTAAGGTTTTGTACATGTACATGTCCTACATTTTGTAGGACAAAGGCAAAGCAGAGTAATGTTTGTGGACTATCTTAATATTTAAGGAACAATATAGTAAATTACATAAAATGTAATGCGAAATAAACACTGCATGAAAATAGGTGTATCCGGACCAGTATACTCCTGTATACACTGCTGAAATTCGGAAGAATCCAGGAGTATAGTGGCCGGATATGTCAAATTCCATGGGTTTGTATATATCCGCATACATCCGGAATGATACCAAATCGGATGTATGTTGTGGACGTATACTTCCGTGCTAGAGCCATTTGTTGCCATGGCAAGTAATCCCATTAAAGGTTTTAGCAGGAAAAAAAATCACACCTTTTTGCAGGAAACATTCACACCTTATTGCCTTCCAACCAAACTGGATTGGTTGTTCTTTTAAAGCCACTCCCAACACCCAGACCACTATTGGAGGGCAGGACACATTGAAAACCCAGTAAACGGACTTTATTGGTTACTTTTAAACATAGCCCACCCTAGGCCTTGTAGCATACTGATTTGATTGGTTATATACCAGCTATGCAGATATTGCTCAAATATATACCAAACCTCCCTCCCCCAATTTTAATATATTCATTAAAATAAATTTGATATATATATATATATATTTATATTTAAACACACAAAGAACAATGGGAAAGTCTGAAATTTTTATTAAGGTATATAACACATTCCAAATAGCATTATAAACAAGCATTACAGAGGAATTGGGAACAAAAACTAGAAAAAAAAAGTATGAAGTAATAACATCTCAAAGGAAGAAAAAAAAATCATGGACATTCCAAAGAAAATTATAAACATACATTAAATAAATTGTTAACTTTTTATTTTCGTTAATTTTTTTTTACCCAATCATTTTAAAGGACAGATGTAAAGGAATAAAGTACACAGTGTATATAAAAAGTTACATATATATATATATAATATATGAAGAGTTCCATTTGAAATTTTCTCCTTTAATGATGATTTTTATCAAACTTGTATATTTAAGTTCAGTAATTTCTCTTAAATGGCAATGATAATTGCCTATTAATTGTTATTTAAGTGAAATTACTAAACTTAAATATACAAGTTTGATAAAAATCATCATTAAAGGAGAAAATTTCAAATGGCATTTAGAGGCTTTTGCATCTGAACTCTTCATATATATATATATATATATATATATATATAAAATATACGTAGATATTCCAAGTAAACAATATAAATAAATAGAAAATTACAGAGAGTGCATTATAAACATACATTAAAATGCAAACAAGTAAACAAAATGGAGATAAGCAACATGGACAACAAAAAAAGGAACAAATATATGAAATAATACGAGAAAAATAAATAAGAAATTAAAGTGTATATAAAATATTCAAGGTGTACACTGCCGTTTATAAGTTTGGGATCGGTAAGAAGTCTCATATGCTCGCCAAGGCTGCTTTTTTTTTTATATATAAAAAATACAAAAAAAGTAAGAGTAATATTGTTAAATATTATGACAATTTAAAATAAACGTTTCTATTGGAATACATTATTCTTGTGATCAAAGATGAATTTTTAGCATCATTACTCCAGTCTTCAGTGTCACATGATCCTTCAGAAATCACTCTAATGTGATGATTTGATGCTCAATAAATATTCATTATTATTACCAAAGTTGAAAACAGTTGTAGACTTTTTAGGATTATTAGGATTATTTAGGTTTTGTAACATTATAAATGTCTTTACTGTCACATTTGATTCATTTAATGCATCCTTGCTGAATAAAAGTATTGAGTTAATTTGAGCTATCCCCCCCAAACCAAAAAAAAAAAAATATCTTACCGACCCCCAAACTTTTGAACGGTTATATATATATATATATATATATATATTTTTTTTTTTTTATACGAGT
Source organism: Pimephales promelas (assembly GCF_016745375.1). The sequence goes on along the minus strand of NW_024121432.1, from coordinate 16,693,813 downwards.
TAACATTTTTCAAACTGCCATGATACGCTGGTGGTGTGACGCATAGTGTGGGTCAGCCTCTAGTCTGTTTTATAGTACCTAGCAGAGAGCAGATTGGTGGATACCTCACCATTCACACTGGCCTTCCATCAACAATAGCATCATCTTCAGACATCAGACATCAGTTCTATTGTTGCGGTCTTCCAAAGTTCCTTTTCTGTGTTGGTTTGTACAACCCCGGACCTGGTCTCCAGCAACTGAAAAACATGACAGTAACTTAACCACTAAAACACAGAGAGGAGGATAGTTACATTCTGAAGAGAAAAAAAGTGCTTAACCAGTTTCTTAACTTACCAGTCGCTTTCTTTGAAGGTTCTTTGCAATGCTCGTCATAGTTTTTCTTTTCTGGGCCTTTTCAGGCTGAGCCAAAGAATACTTCCTCCGCAAAGTCTCAAAATACATCTTCCAACCTGCTAAATATATCATAAATAAATGTAATGGCAATAAAAATAAGTAAAACAGAGGACAATAAAATGATTACAACATCTTTAAGATTACCTTTTACACATTCAGGGTCAACGTCTGTAAAAGTTGACCTTAATTCTTCGAAGAGGTAAGTGGTCACTGCCAGGTTATGTGATGAATTTATTCTGGGGGGGAAAGTTGCAGGTATCATTACCGAAATTCACTTTTGGCATTCCAAATCCATAGAGTAGTAGATTAAACTAACATTTAGGCTATAGTATATAAGAAACAGTCTTACCTGGTTTGTGGAACGTATTTGTGTGGGTTGTTCTCTGAATTATGGAGGCGCCTTACAGATTCCTGTAAAGTTTGAAATTAAAAAGCAATTAAATTGATTCACAATCTTCAAGAACCAAAAAAAATGAATTTTCAGTTGGAAAAAGCTGACCATCACAGTAACCGCAGGAGACAAAACAATAATTGTAACCGAACTATGGCTTACAGCCACGTTATAGAACAATAATTGGACTTACCGCAATGTTCACGTCATGTGCCTTTTTTATTCTTTTCGAAGCGTTGTAAGATTCTTCATGTAACGTTAGTCTGTGCTGCTCATACTTTCGCTAAAGAGCATCAAGACGCTGGAGAGTCTCTCTGAGAAGATCAGGTTGTGGCCAAAGACAGATTGATCCTCCCATTGTGATTCTGCATCACAGCTGTGGGGCATGTGGATGTGATCATCCTCATAGTTATCCACTGCATTACTGACTCTCATTGATGCATCTATGGAAATATTATAACCATAAACATTTTTTACATTAGTAGCTACTTAAAATAGATAATGGAGAATTCATTGATGATGGCACCCATAGTTACACAGAACAGTGTGTGAGAAAGATACATTAATTAAAAACGAAACAATACACAATCTCCTAACTCGCCATAAGTCAATATCAATATCTGAATGAGAGATGTAGCTAGCTGGCCTGCTAGCAACAGCAATCTCTGTATAGACCATTTCACAAGATGTAAACAACACTGGTCCAGAAGCACTTCCTGTTTCAGTTTTAACACTGTATAAACGTTGGGTTAAAGTACAACCAACAGAACAACTGAATCAAAAAGTTAAACAAACATATTCAAGATATTTTCTTTACATTTGAAATTAAGAAGCCTTTTACAAACTGAAACAGGAAGTGCATCTGGACCAGTGTTGTTTACATCTCGTAATGTGCAATAGCAGTAATGTGAGCTATTGTAAGACTAATGTAAGTTACCATACTATCTTGTACTACCGTGAATATTCATTCATTCATTCTTTCAGACTCTTAGGTCAATATCACAAAGTTAAATAAATAACATGTATATGTGGGCAATGGTAATCATGCAAGATTCATTGTATTTTGTTTACGGCTTGTTACTGATCTTAAATGCATTCATAGAACGGACTTCACGAATCTAAAGTTAGGCAAACAAGCACATAACAGTTAGGCAAGTTAGCTTACCTGAATCTGACAATATTCAACACCCGGCGTGACTTCTTTATCGGAACATCGTAGCCGAGCCATTTCTGTGGTGTTCCTCAATCGGATTCCCGTCCTTAGGCCCTGTTAACACGAGAACGCTCGCGGGTGAAAACGTAAAAATATTTTATCGGATGTGCCTTTCGTTTACACGGCGATGGCGTTTTTGAGGCTCAAAAAAGCAAAAAAAGTGAAACCACCCTCCAGAGTGGAAATCTTAAATCTTATCCGTGTAAACGGTAAAAACGCAAAAGTTTGCTTGACGGTGAAAGTTGTACGCAGGCGCGTGGACTTGGTGTTGTAGTATGCACTCCTAGCCGCCTGAAGTGCATACTACATTGAATTTCACACACTTTTGCGTCTCCATTTGCACGCGGATTTCTCACACAAAACGCTCGTCTAAACGCAGAATAAAAAAAAAGATGACGCAACGCCACTTTTGCGTTTTCTCATCAGAATCGTTTCCGTGTTTAGCCTCAGTTGGGCACTTTCAAGCCTATGCTTCCAAATGTAGTGCCTTCCGCCATTGCCTCCGGTGCTCCTCGTCTGTGGTGGGTGTAGCTAAATCGTAAAGTGCACCACAACAACAATCTGACCGCCTCACATTATGTTCGTTACACCGTTGGTCCAATTGTTCTCTCCTCTTAATCCAACTGTTATGGCAGCACCTAACTGAACATTTAATACTTGACATATTTTACCGTTCGTTTCAACTAGCGCAGAATCTCATCCCTCTCATGAGCCGGAAGTTGAAGTCTTTCTCAGACGGGAGTAATGACAAAACGAACGCAATGGCGTCACCCTTGTTGTCGTGCAAAATAAGGTGAATAGAAGAAAACTGTTTCCAAACCTCGAACTGTTCTCTTTGCTTCGGGAATGCTGTAATTTTAAAGTATTTTTCTCGCGCTTGAAGCAATAAACTAACGTTATTGGTTGCACCTCCATTACGTCACCACATTTGTTGTGTTTATGGTTGTGAGTGGTGAATTTCAAACCTCAAAACGCCCCCTTTTCTTGCAGCTTGTTTGTTTGCGGAAGGACTTATTCACTCAAACCACAAACCTCGGTATGACGCGTTGCAAGTGAATCTATTTAATTTTGTGAATAAATATGATGCTCTTCAACATGGAAGGATAACCAGCTGCTGACAATAACACGGGAAAGCCCGGTGGTTTTGCGACCACTCGTTTCACATCATGCATGCCCAAAGAATTAACTCTGCCAAAACCGTGATGTCATTGTCCATCTCAGTTCAGATCTCATATAATGGTGTCAATGCAGGCAGTTCAATAACATTGTTGAATATTAAATAAAAATGTCTCCAACTAAGCAAAGCCAATGGCGACAAATGTTGTTGTCTGCAATTGGTAAAACTTCACAATTAAAATTTAGATATTCTGAAATGTTTCCCTGTATTTTTTATTTCATTAAATATTCAGATGTTTTTGTGAACGTATATTCATGGTGTTTATTTTGTCCTGTTTTTATAAAAGAATATTTGATTAGGATACTTTTTTTCATACAGTGGTTTTAAGGCCCCACAGGCAACATAAGCCAACCCTAGAGTTGGCTTTAGTCATTGCTAGTTCTTTGACGTCGGTTTTCTGTTTCAGGGCCTTAAGAATTTATTTATTTTTCTGTACAAAAAACTTGTTTGCTGTAGACCAGAGATAATTTTCAATCCTGAAGTCCCCTGCCACTCCTCCCTCTGAGAACAGCCAGCACCCTTAGTGTCAGTCATTAACATATGAAAGGTCTTCTTCACACCTCTCACACCCAGCAGTGTTTCAGCTGTATATGTCCGTGAAATTTCACGGATTCCTGTATATGCCCGCTTAGGTGAGGTTTCCGGGTTTGTCTGGAAATATACTGTTCCGTGTTACTCTAATCCGCTTTTTCCCACATACATCCAGCAAACATCAAATTGCACAGGAGTTTACCATGCCCGGATATTGCCGGATTTGAGTCTTTTCATGCAGTGAAAGTGATCCAGACAACAGTGGTTTGAAACATCAGCAGCTTCTCAAGTCTGAGAAGTCTCAAGTCAAAGGAAGATATTTGGAAGAATGTTTTAATCAAACAGATCTTATTCCCCATAGTATGTATTTTTCCTACTATGGTAGTCTATGGGGGAATGAGATCTGTTTGATTAAAATATTCTTCCAAATATATTCCTTTGTGTTCATTTTTGGGTGAACTAACCCATTAAAAGTGATCTCACCCAAACAATCAGGTTCATTTCATGTTAAAATCATGTAAAATGTTTGAACAGCTTAACAATGCACTCAAAATGTGATCTAATGACTAGTTATCAAAAGGGTATTATCACATCCTTCAAGAGTCAGTATTGTGGTTCAATAAGCACTGGGTTAGGCTGCCATTCAGCTAATGAGAGATTCAGTCTGATGAGAAGGATTTTACCACAAGACTCTGATTTTTATCCACTTGCCAATGTCAATCTGGTGATTCAGACACATGTTGTGTGACTCATTCATGAATCATGATGCATCTATAAATAAACTTACAATGTTTAAGATACTAATTTAAGTTAATTTATTAGTGATTTAGTCTATGTTTACATAGGAGAATTTCCAACAGTGGCCACAAGAAACCTCACTGAACACTGAATTCATTGCAAAGTGAAAAATATTTAAAATGTCTTTTTGTTTGGTTGAACAAATTGAGATATTAGACTGTTCGTGCATCATTGATGATTTGATTTTTTTTTTCCTTTCCAACTAATACCATTTCCCCATTAGCTGACTGTATTATAATTCATGGATACACAAGTGTTTATGGGATTTTTGTGTTGAGTGTTACCCAATAATAACCTCTCCATCTATCTGTGATACCCACAAGAAAGACTATTAACCTCACTCTCACTCACCAATCTACAGCATTAAGATCAAACAGAGAAAGAAAGCTAAAATTGAAAAGGAAAACATCTTTAGTTTCATGACAAAGATCTGGTTTAAGAAAATGGGAGCAAAGGTTCTCTAATTGGGCTCTTCAGCACTCATTGTTTTCTCCCCTGTCTCATCTTCTTGTTTGCTCATCCTATATAAGCCTTTTTCTTTCTTTCATTCCCTGCAAAGTCTTGTTTGGTGTAACACTGCAATTCCAAGCATTCTCCTGTTTTTTTTCGAGCTTGGTTTCCTGTTTTTCGTGTGCCCCTATGACCCTGTTATTGTTTGGAATGATTACCCAGTGTGTATGACCTTGACCTTTGTCTGTTTTCGACTACAATTTTGGATTACCCTTTAAATAAAACTGTATTTAAATCCTCAACCTCCAGAACGTGACAAAAGGAAACATCCTACCTCATATAGTAATTATCCTTACTTATGTCTTATATTTTCATCTGGTTGTAAAGACTATTTATAGACTGTGGCTTTATTGAAATGGAGCTCTATTTTATCTCGATAAAATAAAAACAATCTGAATTGCTCTGTCTTCACTTTATTTCTTTACAACCTAGCATAATGTCATATAGCTAACACAGAGTTTCGAATTTCACAGGTCCAAGCCATGCAGTGAGATGTTCAAATTATGTCAAGTATTGATCTCTATGCAGTAAAGGACCTGTAAAGGTTACAAAATGTCTGATCTGAAAAGCAGCTGGGACACAATGGAATAATAACAACAGACAAAAATAGTTGAAGGAGGAAAAGAGTGAGTTATACAGCACCTCACAAACACAGTAAGCAGGTAAATAGGTCTCATTCATGACTTAATTTTAAAAACAATTATAGGTATAGATTTATGGAGAATCAGAGGCCTCGGTTTTGTGATATTGGATGAATATTAGGCATCTAATATTCAATAAATGTTTAATGTCATGGGGACAAAATGTCCTTCGCCTTGAGGAAAAGTCATACTAAATGCAAGTTTGTATGTTTTTTTTGGTTAGGGGATAGAGTATAAAATAATGTCTATGATGAGTCCTCATAAAACTGATGATGCTTTCTGATGATGTATGAATTTGAATTTATTGACAGAATAGCCCCTTGAGATGTAACATCTCATTTTCAAGGGGGGCCCTAAAAACATAAGCAATTTACAACTACAAAAGAAAAGAAAAAGAACACTACAAAACGAAACCTTTTTGTATCTTTCTACCTTCTCAGGAAGAGCCACCTGTACAAAAGTTTTGTTTGTTTGTTTGTTTGTTTTTTTCAAGTGAAAACATGGGTGGTTTTGTCAGAAGAACTGTTCTTTTAGAATCATAAACACTGAATTTTAGTCAACTAAAGCAGTCACTAAATTAACTGACTCATTTACTCATCAGCAATTGTGGTTTGTCCCACTCGAAATAAACAAGAGATTTAAAGCTCGTGAGATTTAAATCAATTGCTGACTGGTTGTTCATTGGACAATATTTGCCTACACATTAGCCTATTTTGTTATAGTGGGTGATATTTCGGTTATTAGGTGTTTTATATAATAGCCTACACTTAAATGCCCAACCTCATTTTAGCAAAAGTTCCACCCCATACAGAGCGATAAGCCAATGTATCTCTGCTACCTGATAACAAGGCCCCGGTCGACAGAGAAGTTAAGCACTAAGATTGTTCAAAGCACTGCATAAAAGACGGTGTAGATCAAAATCCCATTAACGTTACCTGTGGAAGAAGTCTCCATGACAACAGGGAGCGGTTGCCGGTCGCTTTCGGGATGGCTGGAAAACTGTTTCTCTTCACTTGACTCGTCCTCCCAGTCTCTCATCTGCCTCCCCTCTCCCAAGTCATCACGCCGGGCGGTAGTGGTACTCCCAAAGCGACCAATCTCCTCAAAATCATCCCCGTACCAGCTTCTCTCCGAACCTGTCTCCGGCTTCTCAGACATTTTTGAGAGCGCGTCTCTGTGCGATGCTTCTCAGAGAGACGCGGTCACAGACGAAGGAGAAGCAAAAAAAAAAAAAAAAACTCTTCGGATCAGACGCTGGGGTAACTATCAGAAGTGGTTTGGGCAGGCCGAGGACTCCAACAGAGGCTCAAGCTGCTGAAAATGTCTTGTTTAGTTCAGTGTTTCGGCGTTGACGTCACCGTGCCTCGAGCTCATAGTGTGGCTCGCGCAGTGTTAAACACACAGAGCTGAAAATGGTCATACAATAAAGCGACAACTGGTAATACAGTGACAAGGAATTGTTTACGTGAATAAACTCGCTCTTTAGATTAAATTTTGAATTAAATTCATTAAGAATATTGGGACAACGACTGTGGATCTGAGCGCTGTTCTAAAAGTTACATTCGACTGTTATTGCGTTTAGTCATAGGTCTTGTTCATTATGTAAGGAAATAGTGTCATCTAGTGGGTTCAGAGATATTCTGCAGTAGACTTTTTTTTAGTACTTAGACATATATTTGAGTAGTAGAGCACCCTGAATCTGACCCTACCCTACAAGCATTGAAATTCTGACCTGTAATAAAATGCATTGTACAATATTTTTTACATTGCCTCTGCCTACATTGTTTTGATGTTAGCAATAGGATTGCAATAATTGCCAGTAAATCATGAAATCCATTATATGTTTATATGTTTACATGTGATGTGTACATGTCTACACTAATCTGGAATAAATTATCAGTGACAGTGTGGGAGTCTTTACAGTCTGTTTTTTTCTTTTCTTAGAATGTTCATATTTTTCATAACAAAGAGACAAACTAAATAGACACTTACAATGAATAAACTCAGATTCCTTTTCCTTTGCTTACTTTTATTTGTTTTGTATACTTGTCATAGTTGTTTACAAACAGTGGAGTCTCTTGCACCATATAAATGCAATAATCCACAGTACTTTTTTTCTGTTATAGTGGTAATGTGCAAAGATAATTTCTTTATTGTGGAAATAAAAGTGACTGACAAATAAATCTGCAAAAACAATACCTTTCTGCTATTATTATTATTATTATTATGATGGCTATGACCGCTCCGTCAACATCTGTAACAGAACCATAATTATTGTAAGGTAAGAATAAGTTATTGTGTAATGTAGAAATAATAATGTAACATAACCTTATACTATTAAGTGCTCATTTTAGTAATTACTCATTGTTGCTTGGAGCAATAGGCTATTTTCACCAGCAGCAAGCCTGTTGCAAAGCCTGAGCTATCGGAGTAAATTGGCTTTTGTACTTGGAGTTCCTGCTTTTCATTACTGGTGGCGGCCACTTTCTTTTTGTTGTTTATTTGGGTGATTAAAAGTTACATTAAACGTGTGTCTGTTACAGTCAGCTTTGTGTCTGGCGGGCTGACATGACTGGCCTTCTTAGACCTCAGTGTAGCAGGGCCGGAAAGCCGTGTAGCCTATATTTTAAGGCTGTATTTGTGTCTGATGATGTGATAATGGTGATCTAAATAATAGTTAGAGCCAGCTTACAATTATTGAGATGCAAATTCTATCCTGTTTAAAGTTTATACAAAAAAATACATTTTATGACAATGGATTGTTGAGATTTAAATGTTTACTGACTTGATGCACTTCTTAATGCACAACTTAGTGCACTTTTCATAGTTGTTTATTTCTTTTTGATATATCATAATTTTATATTTATTTATATATGTTCTATAGGTTTTTTGTAAGGATTTATTATCTTTTACCTGTATAATATGTGTGGCTTTTTAATCTAAAGAACATTTATGCAAGTTCTTCATGGAAGAGCCATTAAAGATCCTTTCTTTTCTTATGAGCTTCTATTTCTTTTTATGAGAACATAAATGTATCGTGGGACTTGATTTTGTCCGTCTGACATTTGATCGATGGAAGTTTGTGGTTTGCTCTCACGCCATAACATATCATCAGAGAAGAGATGTCATTGCATAAGGAGATCGTGTTTTGATAAGATTATGTGGACCACGTGAATTTAAAAAAAATGGTGTGCAAATAAATATTCCATAAAAAACAAACTTGTCTATTTTATCTTCATGGTGACTTTAACACGTGTTTGTTTTATTATTTTTTACCACAAGAGTAAAACGTTTGTAGAGATAAATAAGTAGGCTTATATAAATGTTACTTATCTTGAAAAGACATTTTAATGTTGTTGTTTGGACCCCTGAAAATAGCCAGCAATAATATCTGAAAATAATTTTGTGCCATGCAATGTGCAATGCAATGTGCCTTGTATTTATGATCACTGTACTCAAACTAAATAATCAACTATAAAGCGAACTTTTATTTTCATTGTAATAATTCGAAGGTAAATATGTTATTATATGGCGATTAGTAAAACCATATTACTATTTGTAAAAAATACTATTAATGCACATGAAAAGAATATTTAAAAGTTACAATCTCAGCGAATGATATTTTGTCAGATTAAGCATTGATAAATAAAGAATCACCTTTCTTTGAATGAAGTGACATCATTTTAACGTTTACTGCCATCCCATTGTCACTAGGTGGCATCAGCTACCATTTGAAATAAAAAACATGAAGGTGAACAATACATCGAGCCTATGCCAGTGTAATCAAAATAATATCTGAAAAATATGCATTTCCGTAATGTTGTACATTTCAACTAATGAAATGTTGTATAGTTAATCATGCACAAATGCACTGACATAACAACTGCATCTGTCAAATTTAATACACACAAATAGCACTTAATAATATGGGCAGGTCAGCCATATCCATCAACATTAATTACACTTTATTTTCAGTAGTACGTGTACTTTAATTTTTTTCTGCATTACTGGGCTGCCTATGGAAACTGCAGTGTGAGGAGTCAAGCCCTCTGATTTGCACTCCATTCTGATTATACAGCCCCACATAAGTTGGAGCAGATGGACAATCAAGTGAGAGAGTACTAAATTAATTCACATATGCATGCCTGCACATATCCAGTCCCAAGCTGACTATATGAACATGCCACTGAGCTACTGCTTTCCACTAATTTAAATTAAATTTGCATAAAGAGCATGAATAGTTCATCAGTTGCAGCAGTGGTGCTCCATTTCTTTTGCACTGAACACTCAGTGTTTTCTTTTTGCCTGGTGTGCATGGATCTGCTATTCAAGAGGTCAGATTCTGATGTGTGACTGTTTACATCTACTACAGTATGTAGAAGTAACCAGAGAGGAAGAATGAGCAGACACAGTATAAACAGTTCATAAATTCTCTCTGCAATTTACAATTAACATTACAAAGTCAACATTCCAGTGGAAGACATTATACAGGCAAAGTATAAAGTAGACCGGATAATACGGATTTTTCTATCTGTTTGTCTTTAACAGCTTTGCATTAAAATAACAATATGTGTTTCAATAATTCTCAGCAAAAGTGAAAAGATGTTTATTTGATAAAACTTTGATAGATTTCATTGTAGCTATACAGACTTCCCTAAAAAAGTGGATAAAACACACTCTTCGCTTGATGTTAGAGGGAATTTGTGCGGTGTCATATTTATGATTAAGGTGGTATTCATCATTTCAACATAGCAACCATAAATTATTGATATGTTTAGTCTTATAATTTAAATCAGTATTAGGCTACGTCATAATGAAACAGGATTATTCTCAATGTTATAATTTATCATGTAGCTGCACTTCTATTCATTTATACATATTTAATAAACTTAATTTTGGTGTATTAGTAGTTTTCTAACCTACAGACTTATACTATTAAAATAAAAAATAAATAAATATAATTTTAAACCCAAATGTACATAACAATAAAATGTATCTTATGAAAAGCATTCTAGTGAAAATTAAATGAAAGACAGATTTTGATTTAAAAAAAAAAAATAATTATTATTAACCTTACACCAAACCCCAAAAAGACATATTGTCTTTAGCACTGAAAGAACCACTACATTTTTTTTAGTACGAACAATTTGGAAGTCACTTCAACTTAAATTACATTAAACTGACTTTAAATGATTTGAATATTGTATAACTTTAAAAAGTTGAAAATTGCTTAACTTATTCTGATGAGTTAAAGCAATGTACACATATTTTGTCATGATGACGTATTAATACTTTTTTACACTGCATACATTCCAGAGAGAGATGAGTAATAGGAGAGGTAAAGAAAGACAAAGAACAAAGGGCATTAATCCACACAATTTATTGTCTTGTTGTTCTCATCTTTACAAAGAAATAAACTGCTGTCAACAGCAAGGTCAGCCTCCACTGCTCAAAGCACAAACCATCAAAACTCTCTGTGTCAGATTAGGATTGCAGCAAATAAGCAAGTGTAAAAATTAGGCCATGGATTTGTGTGTACTATTTCACTTGGACCCTATTACAGAGGAGCTCAGTCGGTATTGATAATCCACAGTGTCGTTAGATTGTAATCTGTTGTTGGAATTAAGGACACTGGAAAGGACTCTTACACAGAAATAAGACCAAAAATGAACTTATGTCATTAAGTCTACTAGATTTAATATTGTAGTTGTTCATTTGGTCGTCTCGCCAGGGTGCGACAACAAAGAGAGCTTAGATGTCTCATTTTGTTGTTTAAACCACACTGTAGAGAAAGAGAGGGGTCATGTGAAGATTGAATATGGAACATTAAACTCTAATCTTAATATTTAGTTTTGCAATATTAGCAAAACACTTTAAAATAATTGTTTTGGTGTTTTTTAACCACAGATCATCTGGATTTTAGTGATACTTTTTTTTTTTTTTAATAAAATAAATCATCTGTGTTGATCCTAAATTCCTAAATACCAACTGGGGAATTGTTTGTTGGGAATTTGGGAGAGGAGGACAGACAATACAATAACAATAATAATACATAATACGAAAATATAAAAAAATATATATGCAAAGCAAAAACATTGCCATGAGACACATAAAGTGTTGTTTTTTTGTTAAATAAAAATAACAGCTTCAGTGTGCAAACCAATGTGACTCCTTTGTCCTTGAGAAAAGGTGGAGTGCAGAAAAGATGAAAGGGGGAGATTGACAATAACATTTCAATTACTGCTTGGCAAAGAACATGGCAACAGCCCATCAGGTGCAGTTTTCATGATCTGAATGGAAGCTTGGAAGCACAAGACAGAGATCAAGTTTGTAGAAATTGTGTATCATGTTATTGATTGCACAGCAAATTACCACACAGAATTAATACTACAGTAGGCCTATGGCAGTGTTCGTCTTGTTGCGGCCCAGCTAACACAGCTAACATTCTTCTAACATAATATAATGTTTGTTCAACGTTATCTGGTCTTTAATAACATAGGTCACTCAACAGTAGCATGTACCTGACATCATGCAACTAACAATTTTTAATTGTGTTTGTTCAAAGAACATTTAAAAGTACCCCTAAATGTTTGCAAAATGATCAAATGAAATGTTTACATAATCAAGAAAAGAGGTTTTTAAAACATTTAGAATTAACATTAATATAACATTCTGAATTATAGTTAGCCTATAATAACATTTAACATTAGCATAGCAAAACGTTCTTATTTTTTGTTCTCTGTTTGATGTTTTGTTCATTGTAATAGGCTAGACTATTTTTCTTAGTGGAATCAGTAAAATGATAAAGTAATTCCAAAACAAATTAATATTTAATGTCCATATATTTATTATATAAGCGGAATAATGTACTTTTCAGATCATTATCGCAAAATAAGCTGTACAAGCTGTCACCTAAAGATGTCCATTATACGAGAGCAGATGTTAAAACTTCATGCTGATTTGTACTTGGCTTTCGCTAAGATAAGCACAAACTAAGACGTAGCTTTACAGTAACCTATGCTTCTCCATCCATTTACACTTCTTTGTTCTTTCCATATGGTGATGTGACTCTCCTTCTGTCTGGCGTTAACTGCTGCAGTGTACTCGGCGCGTCAGAACACACGACGGCTGCAACTACAGTGTGGTCTACCCAGTGGACCAGCACGACAACCGTCTGGATTGAGCCGAGTAGGGGACATCTGGGTCTTCAAGTGGGCACCTTCCATCCTCAGTGTTTCGTCGACTAGCCCACGACACCTCAAGAGGACTCGACGGTGACTTTGGCGTCCCAGAGTCACCCCCCTCCGTCCCCCACTCAACTCAGCCCAGCTGACCTCTACATCCCTCCTGCTGCACTCTTAGAAAAAAGGGTTCTGTAGCATAGGGTTTTTTACTCAACTGCAAAGGACCTTTTATGTAAAAAAATGATGATAATGACAAGAAAGAACCCTTTTGGCACAAAGGTTCTTTATAGGCTATTATTCATTTATATATTACATTATTCTGCAACATTTTGCAGTTGTAATTAAATTATTGTTTATCAAACTGTTATAGTAACTTAATATCCCATTTTAATCATGCTGATTTTTGAAGGATAAAAACTGAAATGGCACTCTTTGTGTGATATTGATTAATTACATTTTTTAACCCCATATCTTGAATTTTGTGATTTTTCATCCATTGCATTTTAGGGGTTCCAAATACATAGCGCTTTAGAACCTTTTCTTCTAAGAGTGTACCCACAATCTCACACTCTCTCAGACAAACCTGTTTGACTAAGGCTGTCGAGCCCCACTGGTCATTATCGCATAAAGCAGGTTCAGTGCATGTTTTCAGTGCAACCCTCATTCACGCAATATACACAGGAACGTAACAACTGTAATTACTATGCAAACTATGAGCCCGATCTCATGAAAGTTTGTATCTATAGCACGAAATAAACAGAGGAGGACTCGAGGGGCTGATGGAGGACAGCGATGAATTATGAACTGGTTGAATGTTGAACAGGAGAGGGATGCTGGGCAGGAACACTGGAGAAACAGGAGATTCAGGCCTGAGCTGAATCAGTGGGAGTAGAGGTTCATCAAACAGTTGACAGAGTCCAGCATTGATTCACACTCTGTGATGGGAGGATGGACGCTACTGTCCATCTCCTCGTACTCCACAATGATGTTGTGGTCAGATGTCTCGTGAGATCCAGGCTCCGGAACGATGGTTCTCTCATCTGCTCCTTCTTGCATCAGCTTTTCCATTACGGCTGGCATTGGCTCTCCGTCTCCGGTAGGCTCAGGCATCATGTCCACACAGGTGTAGGGCTGGAATCTGAGTCGGGAGTGCGGCTGGTGATGTCCTCCTCAGGGCCTATCGTGAACTTCAATCCATTATTAACTAACACCCACCGCACATGGGTGGTGAAATTCTCACTAGGACCGTTCGCTGAGGCCAGCATGGTAAAAACCACAGAGCGAATGGTCCTAGTAGTGTAAAAGGCACTGCAGATCTAAAAAGTCCCTGGTATATTACTCCAGCAAACTATCCAGCTACTTCAGGTACTTCCCTGTTTGTATGATATCCTCTGACAGAATGGTGTTTTTTAAAGAGTGATGGCACAGTAAACTGTGACTCACTTTGTTTGCCTCACACATCACCACTTACATGGCAGCTGTTGTTGTTACTGTTTAAGACAACACAGTCCAAACATTGTCTTGCATTTGGAAATAGGGCAACATTGTTGTGGCACTTAATTTGCTCTGGATACCTCAGCTGGGGTTGGCGATTTGGCAGACAGTCTGACTTTTCAGTAGTTGGTGTTCATCCATCCTTTCCTCTGTCATTCATGACTCTATTCAAACCAACACACTGCCATTCTGTACATAACCTTCATACTTGTTTCATATCTGGCATGTTTCAAATGGTCAGAGAATCAAGAAGAGTGGCATTTTTGTAGTTTATTCCGGTGGATTTTATAGCAGGTCACAACCAAAAATGTTTTGCAGCAGGTCTGTTCTGATAAAATGCAGCTAATTAAGATAGCAACAAAAATATTTTTGTGCAGTGAATTATTGAAGAGCATGAAACATTAAAAAAATGCAGTGCTGTTAAGAAACCAATTTGTCATTTTTCCCTGTTCAGCCGTCAGGGGCTGTTTGATTTCGTGTGCGGTTTGTGTCATTTTTGTATGGTAAACAATTTTGGTACTGTGTTGGGTCGACCACTTGATATTCAATGTAAAATATGGGTCTTGAGGCAAAACAATTGCTTCATTGTACTATCTACAGTCTGAAAATGTCAGCATAACAGTTCACACTGCAGTGCAGGAAAAGCCTGGCAATAGCTTTAGGGACATGTTTTGATATGTATTAAAAAAGCACAATTCAAAATCACTATGCCAAGCTGAAGGTTCCCTCATTCAGGTCTAATGCATTTGGAGCAGGAAGCTACTAAGTGCACATCGCATTATGAGGAACACACTTAAATCACCCTGCAGACAGCAATGTAAGAAGCTTTTAATTTGGATTTTGAGGCCTGTATGAATTATTTACCCTGTTGTAAACTTTTTCTTCTAGAGTGTAGGAACTCAGAAGCGAAGACCAGACTTGGTTGTATCTTCAGTAAAATTCTTCACTGAGAAACACAAGCTGTTGTTAGATGCAGTCTTCATCAGGTCAAGTCTAAAGGCAACCTTACATTGCAGCTGATATACCTTTTTAAGGGGGAGGGGTTACATAGAGGTGGAGACACTCTGAAACAGAGCATGTACATGAGAGACATGGGCAGAGCTTCCTTGGGACAGGAACCCCAAAACAAATGGTCTCAGTAATAAAGTACTAGGTGTTCAAACATGCCCAGCATGAGTCTTCACCCGGTGAGACACAAGAACAGGAAAGACATGGCCTTCTCGTACTGAGATGAAAACTTACAAACACAAGGTGATGGTTTCAATTTAACTTGAAATTGAAAGATCAGGACAGGTTTGTGGCATTTACCTTAGTTAAAAAAAAACACACTAATAAACTTCTATATACTATAGTATGGGGAATCTAAATTCAACATTTAAATAAATTCTCAATCATTAGCATTACAATGGCTCCAGTCTTGGATACCATGATACCAAAGCATCACAACACTTCTGATCATAGTAACATGTTAACATTCCCCAAATCATTCCCTTTTCTATTTCTCTTGGGCATGCCATTAACAGATTGATTGCAGTTAACTAAATGTGGATATTCTATTGTAGCTCTATTAACTGATGCCTCTGTCCTGAATATAGCCAAAGTGCAATATCATTTCTGTTCAAAACATTGTAGCCTACATAGCCTACACACTGTACACATCACTAAGAATACAATAAAAGCACAATGTTTAACGGCTAAAAAAGAGGCCACTCACATACTTGTGCTATTTGTGTTGCAGCTAAAACATGCACAATCCAGGGGCTTTTAGAAGGCTATAGAAGGCTGTAATTAGAGACTTCTCAGATTTATACAATTTAAGTAAAATAAACACAAAACTGATTTAAGTGAGTTTATGAATACGATAATAAATTATATAACATAAAAATAATATAACGGATACCAGTTTGCAATATCAAGCGCAGCATAATGAGAGCTGTTTGTACACAGTATATATATATTGTAATGATTTATAAAATTGTTGTCTTTTGTCAAATCAATTTAGATAATTTATGTGGTTCAAATAATGTAATATTTTGAGCTTCTGTTGATTTCGTTGTATTAACTTCAATGTTCAAATGTTCTTGTTAAAAGGGGGATAACCATTGATGATTTATCACATTGATTGTGTCAAACTTTGACAGTCTGTTTTTCTTAATTGTGTAAGCATACTGTATGTTAGCTTGACTGGCTGATCAGTTGAAATGGTCAAATGAACTAATTTGAGTTTACATTCCCACAATTCCATAAAACCTATTTTTTCACAATACATTTATATTTTTAGTGTTAAAATGTTGAAATTTATTTATAAATGTCATAATTTCTATTGGTTAACGGCCCTATGGTGACAATGTGTTATTTTGTAAACATATAGGCTAAAGGCTATATAAGCCTCTGCAGCAAAAATCCAAAGCAGTTAAATGAACGGCAGGAGTTTCGCTTATAACGTTCTCTCAATCTCTATTTCCAGCCCTCGATTGCGTGGCAGTGATGATGTAATAGCGAAGGGGACACGCACTGTCCACTGTAGCATCCGGGTTCCAGACAAACCCATCCGCGCGGAGAGAGAGAGAGAGAGAGAGAGGACGTTCTGAACGAGAGAGGCTCCTGTAGCCCCCCCTCGGGAAAACAAAAACACCGGAGCCAGAAATGCCCTACCGCCCAGCTGCGGATTGCCTTAACAGGCTCATGTGACGATTTTCTTATGGTTATAATTTGTTTGAATTATTATTTTCGGAATCAATCTTTGGCCGTTTTGACGTTAGTTTACTGGCTAATTGGTTAGCCATCGATTGATGTGTGTTGTGGCTGTGAGCGCAGCGCTGGTGTTTGCTATCCGGCCCAAAATAGTGACAATAAGGCTCTTATCCGCGGCTTTTGTGCCTCGGGAGTTTCTTCATCCAGCAAAACTACGAAGAAACTGGGTAAGTGATATTGTGTCACTCTGACGTACATACAAATGCTGGAGTTAGCCTCTTAATGCTATCCTGGCGTGCAGAATTTTGCACATGCTCTGATAAGGGTAACGTAACGTTAGGGGCTTCATCAGTAAACGCATCACAGTTGTTTTACATTATACACAGGTTCGTCTATTTTGCTGCGTTGGCGTCTGAAAAGATTTTAAAAGGAAGCTTAAATGTAAACAACAGCAGGTTTGGAGACAAATAAGTTTACTGCCTTGATGGGAAGATAAACATTTACCTAAACAGTTCACATGCTACTGGAAGCTTGCTGCACCTGTGGCTTGTTATCATATACTGTAAATGGTCATGTCATATCCATCGCATGCTTGAATATGTTGTATAAACGAGAGTCACTTATGTCATAATGAAGCACCTTTACTCACTTTGTTTTCTGGTTCTGTTTGTGGTAGAGCAAAATAAGAAGAATGGGTGCGTTCTTAGACAAGCCAAAGATGGAGAAGCACAATGCTCACGGGGAGGGAAACAGCCTCCGCTATGGACTCAGCAGTATGCAGGGATGGCGTGTGGAGATGGAGGACGCACACACGGCTGTGATGGGGCTGCCTTATGGCCTCGGCCTTTGGTCCTTTTTTGCCGTTTACGATGGGCACGCAGGCTCTCAGGTTGCCCGTTACTGCTGTGAGCATCTGCTGGAACATATTACCAGCAACCCAGACTTCAGGGGAGGGTGCTCAGGAGGTGCGGAGTTAGTTGGTTCCGGGCCCTCTGTGGAGAGTGTGAAGTGTGGAATCCGTACAGGCTTCCTGCAAATCGACGAGCACATGCGGGCCATGTCCGAACGCAAGCACGGGGCGGACCGCAGTGGCTCCACGGCGGTGGGTGTGATGATTTCCCCTCATCATTTCTACTTCATCAACTGTGGTGACTCCAGGGCCTTACTGAGCCGCAAGGGTCGCGTTCACTTCTTCACCCAGGACCACAAGCCAAGTAACCCTCTGGAAAAGGAGAGAATCCAGAACGCAGGTGGTTCTGTTATGATCCAGAGGGTCAACGGCTCTCTCGCCGTCTCCCGCGCTCTCGGTGACTTCGACTATAAGTGCGTGCATGGAAAAGGCCCCACTGAGCAGCTGGTGTCCCCGGAGCCAGAAGTGTATGAGATCGAACGCTCTGAGGCCGACGATGAATTTGTGGTGCTGGCCTGCGATGGGATATGGGACGTCATGGCCAACGAAGAACTGTGTGATTTTGTGCGCTCACGCTTGGAAGTGACCGACGACCTGGAGAGAGTGTGTAATGAGATTGTGGACACCTGTTTGTACAAGGTGAGGTCAGTTATAAACATTGTGAGTTGGATGCTAATGGGTCATTGACTCACAAATCCGCTACCCCTCACATAAAGCTAAATTTACTTGTTTTCTGCAGCTTATAATGCACTTAAATAGTCAGATACACACAAAAAAGTATCATTCAGGAACCGATACCGAAGTCAAGGTATCGGACATAAATTTTTGAATGATATCCAGCCCTAAAGATAGAGAGTTTTCCCACATGGTATCAATGTCAATCAATGTGGCCAGTGAAAATGGTGAGTGGCTAGTAACTAGAAAACCACTAGCCACAATGGCTGATAAGCAAAAAAAAGTTGATGTCAAGCCCTACTTTATATATATGCAATGTGTATACTTCTGTGTATGAGTCATTGATCTAACTTAAACGTTCCTTCTGTGATTATTTGTTTATCAACAGGGAAGTCGAGACAACATGAGTGTGGTGCTGGTATGTTTTCCTGGTGCCCCCAAAGTCAACCCAGAAGCCGTGAAGCGAGAGGCGGAGCTAGATAAGTACCTGCAGAACAGAGAGGGTGGAGCATGTAAAAAGGCGAATAAATAAAAAGTATTAAAGACGAAGAGAGAGAGTTATAGAGTTATAGAAAGTGAACATTCTTACTTAATTAAGTGAGTTTGTTAGATGGCAGTTAGCGCTTGCCTAATTAAGTATGCGTTACAGTTAACGTAAAGTTTCCAATTAACGAATCCCCATATTGGAGAGGAAAGACTCACTGGTACTGTATTAGCACAGTTAGGACTATTCAGGATCAATTTTACCAGAGAGAAACACAACAGTGTGAATTTATTTGAGCTTGTATTGATAATTAGAGGCCTTTGATTATTTATTGCCAATATTGAAAAGCACTTAACCAATTTAGAGGTAGCCCTTCGCTTTACCAGAGATTTTATTGTAGCGTACCCAAAAATCCTCCGCTCCAGTGTGTATTAAACGTCTGTATTGGCGTATTATTAGCTACTAAGTGATGGTAAGTGCAATTGTAGATTAGGAAAAAGGAATGACAAAACCCAATAATTGGTTCTGCACTTTGTCATTAAACGCTGCTATATTTAAAGGCATCTTCTAATAACAAGAGAGAGACCAAATTCGAGACCTCAGTTAGAATACAGTATGTTTATGTGTCCGAACAGAATTAATACAAAGTGTAGTTTTGCATTCTATTCGTGACAGTTTGTTATTTGGATAGTTGTATTCATCAACTCGAGCATGTGTTTAAGTCTAGCACCCGTTTCATTTGCATCTTCCTGAAAAGTCGTTCTAGATGAGTGTATGTCAGGCCTCCACTGCTGATTCCCTGAAATTGTAGCTGACACTACTGTACATGGCCTGATGGTGCAGTTTTGCGTCTACAGCAGTGGTCATGAGCATTTTAATCTGCATGATTCCTGTTCTGTAATATGGAACATTGTTGCCTTAGTCCTAATTTACAGCGAGTACCTTGATTAGAATCGATCGGTAAGTTAGCATTCGGTACCCAACTCCCAACTGCTTGGAAGAGTAATATTAAATCCAATGACACATGGTACTGAAAGCATGCACAGTACGGATAGCACGATAAGTTGTGTACACCTCCTGCATGGAAAAAAAACAAGGAAAGGTCTTATTTAGGGTTAAGTTGGTCTGACAGAAGTTTTATACTTTGTACAGTATACATTTGTAACCCCCGAGGAACAGCTTCCGTGTGAACTGAGCATAGTATTTGAAAGATTGTGTCAATGTTTTACAATCCTCTCAGAGTTGTTTACTACTTGTTGCCTCAAACTGACACTTTGTCAATCCTCTGGTTTGTCTATATAACTATTAAGAAAAAAAATGTAGTTAGGAAATTCTAGGTACATAGAGTGGGATTCAGGCTGTCAGCACTTTCTGAGATCCTTGTCGTTACAATGATTTAATATTTATAGTGCGTAATACTCTTTAAAACCTACAAGATTTAGCTTTGAATTCTCTTCCTGTACCTAAGATCTTGCAAGCGTTTCATTTAATTTTTATTTTTAAACCCCCTGGACTTGTCCTAACATGGTGCGACACATTAAGATTTCAATGCCAAGCAATTTGTCTATCGTTGAAGGGATAGTTCACCTAAAATTGAAAATTCTTTCATCATTTAACTCGCCCTCATGTTGTGCCAAGCTCATAGAAACTCGTTGAAAGCTTTGGATCCCATTTAATTTCACAATATGGACAGAAATTCAGTAAAACATTTCACTTGAATTCGTTGAGCGCAGAAGAAAGAAAACCAACTCTTTAGTGGTTGGAGTAAACGATGACAGAATTTTTATTTTTGGCAGAACTAAAAATGGGGCGTGATGCAACACAATCAATCACAAAACTCAGCCAATCAGAACAGTTCCTGGAACAGTATTGCTCTTTCACTCTTCATTCTAACTTCCACAACCAGTTTCTCCTCATCCACGGTTGATGTTTACGATGATTATACTTGACCAGTACTTCAGTCAAGTGAATTTTGAGTGTGCACTAGGCAACTGGCACAGAAAAAGATACCATGCTATCAGCAAAATTTAGTGTTTCATCTCGTCGCACCTGGTTAGGACACGGAAAAAGAACAGAATTTGATTTTCTTGGCTTGCATTGGTAAAGGACGGGGTGTTCTGTTTATTCATCTAAATTTCCCCTTAAAGCCAAAAGATCCCAAATGTTTTTATCCCATGTTGGTGTTTTACCAGAATATATATTTTAGCTTTAAGATGTGTTTAACTGAATGAAAAACAGTGTGCCTGCTCTGAGAGAACTCTTGAGATTAAAATGTTAAAATGATTGTAGGTCATTCCTTTACCTTATCAAATTTACACTGCTTGGTTTGCTGTTGTATCTCCTCACTGTTTGACATGGCTTGATTCACCTGCCGATAATCCACTGTTCATCAAATTAGCCTTAATTATTTTCTTCCATAATAGCACACCTGAGGGATCTGTATGCTTTGAGACACGTCACATACCTACAAAGAGTGACTAGGTCCTTCTAGAAGAGCCTTTAATTGTGCCTACGAGTGAGTCTACGGCCAGTTGTAGCATTTAAATGAACTTTTGAGAGTGAAAGTCTTTTGAGGTGTTTGTTTTGTAACATTATAGTCCACTCGTGCATGATTTAAGCATAATCGCATTGGCGAGTACACTCGGCCCCTTACAAAAAGTGTCATGCGAGTGATTTAAACCATTCACCTGAGAGTATCGCAAAAGCACAACCCAAATCCTTTGAGTCAAACATTGGGTGGGACTCTTAGCGGAAATATTGCCTTACTGAAAAACAAAGCAGGTGTTAAATGGGCCATAAAGTATCGTATAAGACATTGCCTTGATTTGTAACACTGTAGTACCATTAAATTGAGATGTAGACATTTTCTTTCCCTATACACGACTGTCCATCTCCAAAGTTCATTGGATTTTCAGTGAAGCAACCAACTGCAAATAAAATAGTCCTTTGTAACACAGGATCATTTCAAAATGTATCTTCTGGAGTGTTAAACTAGGGCAAACAGAGCCCGTTTATTGTCATGTACTTGCGCTGTGTCACTTCTGTCTTTACCTCTCAGGTCCAAACTTGACAAGCAACAGAGGACACTATTTATTTGAATTATTTATTGTCTTTATTGTATTTTACCTCTTTTGAATGAAACTGTCCATGCATTCCATTTTATTTAGCCAAATAAGCACTACTAATGCAATGAAAAGCTTCTATTCTGTTTTCCTTGTATTTATTGTTATACTTCCGTGTCATGAGTGTAGTCCACTTGAACTGAAAGTTATGGGAGTTAAAAATGCATCATGTCTTGGGTTCATCTACACAAAGTAGTTTCTTCTCATAATGTTCATGCTTTTCACTATTCTGTCAGAGTAGATCGGTCCAAGGTTGAGGATGTGTAAGGGTTACAATCTATGATCGGCCCTTTCTTGACCCAGCAGACTGTTTGTGTCTGTGTTTGTTCAATTTTACCTCTCAGAAGGTAACAGTTTTATAAAGCTCATTTTGAAAGATTTTTCAAATACAGTTTCATAGAAAAGTATTTCAATATTAGAGGGTGAGCAGCACCCAGTATTTTCTTTCTTTAGTTTTTATTTTTGTACATTAGCACTCGGGTTTTAGCAATGTAGAGAAACTGTGATCTTGTCATTCTTGGCTGTCAAAGATGAATCAAATAAAATTATTTACGGAAACCCTGAATTTGTGTTTTTTTTAAAAGAATTCAGAGAGATCTGTTATTCAGTAAAATTGTATGAAAATGAAAGTACACCAGATTTGCCTTAAAATACTGTTTTTAATGAAAAATTGTGGTCAGTCTCGGGTGTAATGGACGTGTTCAATGGTCTGTCACTCCCAGTCCAAATCTGTACATTAATCTTACATTTGAAGATTTTTTTTTAGGAAAATTTACAGTAAAAATTTTTTTTTGTTAAATTTAGAAAATGTAGTAGCAATATTTTAAGTTTTACAGACTTAAATTTACAGTATTTTTGTATATTTGATTAACTAAGTGTTAATTA
This sequence comes from Pimephales promelas, assembly GCF_016745375.1. The sequence goes on along the minus strand of NW_024121432.1, from coordinate 16,670,711 downwards.
ACCAAATTATTGGTTAAACACTGACAACCATTTTTAAAACAGATGGTAAAGAGAAAGTTAATCACAAGTGGTTTTACGCAAGCTGAAGTAAATACAATGTTCTATCATCATGGTGCAGGCTGATTAATGCAATCACATCATTCTCTATAGGGCACAGCTGATTGGTTCCTTCTGTATCAGTAGCCAATGAGCTTGCTGCTTAACCTTCAAATATGGTCAGCATTTGCTGTAGCTGTTGTAGCGTGCTTTCAGAAACCCTCCACCTTCCCCAGCTCCACCTGCATAGATCTGCTACGGGTAATTCATGTATTCTATATTGTACAACAGCAGCTTGTCTTACTTGTATTGCTCTGCAGCACAGCAATAACAGAAGTGTAGCAGATCTATTTTTTCAAAACCAAACATATCAACATTATCTTATCCATTACTATGCCAAACACTAAAAATACTAAACTGTAGAAATACTAAAATATAGAAGGTGTCATAAAAATACAAAACAACATCATGGTAACACAACACTAAAATAATGCAATAAGCATTCATTTTAACATATGAGATGTTACATAAAACCTTAATGTTAAGTGGGGCAGCGATGATGTCAAATTCCAGAAGACTAATTTGCCACTGGTTCCCTCAAGATTTGTGGCATTCAATTTATAGTAGTAAAATAAGGTTTGTGGTAAAGAAAAACTTGACAATACCTTAAATGTTTTGCTTTACAACATAATTTACACACCCATATTGAAAGAGTATTTTTTATTTATTTAAAAATCACATGTTTCCAACAAGTAGATAAGAATGTGTGCATTTTATGTTGTAGAACAAAACGTCTTAAGTATCGTCAAGTTTATCTTCATATTACTACAGGCTTTATTTTACTAATCTCGAGGGAAGCAGTGGTGGTGAGTTAGTCTTACGGTTTTGATGTCATCCCTGCACCACTATATTATAAATTTTGTACATTTAACAGTATTAGTCAAATATTTAAGAAAAAATTATATAAAATGTCTCATTAGATGTATAGGCTATTAGTTTTCCACCATATACAATAAGGGAACTCACCGTTAACCAATTGAATGGTTTTTATTAGAGCATTTTTACTTTTGCCGCTAAAATTACAATATTGCCAAGTTAATTGGCAAATCTGAATGAAAAGGGTTATGGCCAAAAGACTTAGTACAGTTCACCCATTTAAAAATGTCATTAATTACTCACCCTCAAGACATTTCAAACCCGTCAGACTTTTGTTCATCTTCTAAACACAAAATTAAGCTATTTTTGATGAAATCCGAGAGGTTTCTGAGCCATAGACAGCAATGTCATTGCTATTTTTAAGGTCCAGAAAAATAGTAAAGACATTGTTACAATGGTGGTTCAACCTTAATGTTATGAAGCGACAATTATTATTGAGTGCAATAATAATGACTTTATTCAATAATTTCTTCTCTTCTGTGCAGACAGCACCCATTGACTTCCATAGTTGGAAAAAAATACTATGAAAAGTCAATGTGCCTTCAACTGTGACTTAATCTGGTTACCAACATTCCTTAAGATATCTTATTTTGTGGTCAACAGCAGAAAGAAAATCATACAGGTTTGAAACAAAAACAAATGATGACAGAATTTTCATTTTTGGGTGAACTATCGCTTTCAATCACAGCCACTACAGACATTATTTCAGCACTTATACTGATACACATTTAACAAAACAATGAGTAAGCTGGAGAGATACTGACTGAAGAGTGCAACAAACAAGGGCGCTAATATGTGAGTCACCACTCTGCGTTGCAGGAAGCCTATGAAATGGCCTCCATGACTCATACTCTGACTAAAATAAAGCATGTTTTTCATTCAGATTTTGTGTTGGACTTGTAAAATATTGTAATTTTAACAATGAAAGACTAAAAATGCTACATTAAAAACCTATTAATTGGTTAACGGTAAGTTCCTTTACTCTGTATATGGTGAAAAACTGTAATAGCCTACATCTAATGAGACATTACATGTAATTTTCCTCCAAAATATACTTTACAAATACTGTTAAATGTGCAGGTTTTGGAAGTAAAAATAGCTAAAATAGTCATGAGTCACTATTTGCTGAGAAGATATTCATCAATGACTCTTCCCAATGAGTTTTAAATTCTCAGTGGCTGATTATATATAACTGGGATTTTTGATTACACTGTCATTATTTACAATGTTTACATAATGTATGTATTAAAGGAGTAGTTCACTTTTAATTTTTTTTTTTGCTGATAATCTACTCACCTCAATGTCATGCAAGATGTCCATGTCTTTCTTTCTTCAGTCAAAAAGAAATTAAGTTTTTTTGATGAAAACATTCCAGCATTTTTCTCCATATAATGCACTTCAATGGGAACCAAACGGTTCAAGGTCCAAAAGACAGTTTTAGTGCAAAATGTTTAAAGGGCTTTAAACGATTCAAGACGATGAATAAGGGTCTTATCAAACGAAACGATAGCTCATTTAAAAAAATAATAAAGTTTACGTTTTATAAGCTCAAATGGTCGCCTTGGTCTGTTCTGTGATGCACTTTGTGATTCTCCTGTTCGAACTTGTTTATCAAAATGAACAAATCTTTTTCCGAGTCATTTCGTTCGTTGAATCAACCAAATGACTCGAGAAAAGATTTGTTCATTTTGATAAACGAGTTCGAACAGGAGAGTCATGAACGTGTGTCACAGAACAAAGCAAGGTGACCATTTGAGCTTAAAACTTAAACTTTTTTTTTTTTTTTTTTTTTTTTTTTTTTAAATGAGCGATCGTTTCGCTTGATAAGACCCTTATTCATCATCTGGAATCGTTTAAAGCCATTTTAACTGTTTGCAGTTTGTACTGAAACTGTCTTTTGGACCTTGAACCGTTTGGTTCCCATTGAAAGTCCATTATATGGAGAAAAAATCCTGGAATGTTTTCATCAAAAACCTTAATTCTTTTCGACTGAACAAAGAATGACATGGATATTTTGGATGACATAATTATCAGCAAAAGTTTTTTTTAAAAAGTGAACTACTCCTTTAAATGCCATTCACTCACACTGTATCACTGACACTAACCAAGTGTTATGTAGATTCTTTTTGATATATTGTGACCTGTAGAGGGTTCACTCAAGCTCTGATTTTATGTAAACACCTTGAAAAATTCTAGGGATGCTTTATATGTACCATATCGATTATGTACCATCACAATATTACTTTTTTTTTTCAGTATCAGTCAGTATTATTTTCTAGTGGATGCTTATTTTCTCCATTTTAACATTTAGATTATCTTTCCTGTCATCTAACGCTTACTAAAAATGAATCTTTAAACAGCTTTAGCAAATAGAAGATATCTATTCAGTGCTGTTTTTGCTGAGATAAAGAGAAAAAAAGAGAAAGGAACGTACAGGCAGACTCTTGGCCTTGCTCCTGCATGTTGTCTAACCTTCCACAGACCAGTTATGCAGTGATTTACTGTATAGCCAGAGACTGAACAATAAATGAGCAACTGACTACCTTTAGACCTCCCTATTCATGCTGCAACGTCCGGCTGCATCGGTTAGTTGATAATTCAACACATTGTGACCAGCTGAATCATTTAAACTTTGACTTATTGACCCTCTATTTCTTTTATAACATGATGAGAAGAGAACCAATCAATATATGAAGCGCCTAACAGAATCCAGGTAAGATATAAAACCATTTCTTCTAAGAGTGCTTGTGCATAATAATGTTTTTGTTGTTTTTTCGATTCAATGGGAACTTATCAAAAGGGTGACGGGTATGGATGATTTTATTTTAATTTTTTTTTATCTTGATCCAGTTTTTGGCCAATTTACATTCTACATTTTATATTTCTACTTCCTAGAGTTATACTAACATTGATCAGTAACTGCTGGCTATACCTCTTCAGATTTGTTGAGTGCTGGTCAGTTCAGAGCATCATAGGCATCATCCTGCATTTGTTTGCTGACCCTTTTGCTTTGAGGATCAAAGGAGGGGTCTCTGGCACAGAGAACAGAAAATAGAAACAGCTTTGCTTTGAATGTGTGCTGGAGATGTACACGTCTGTCTGAGGCTTAATACTGCACACAGCCTTTAGAAAATATGTAATATACGTCATACATAACATACAGTCATTTAGTTAAAATATGAATTACATTTGCTAGGAATTGTGGAAAATTAGAGCTACTTTTTGTGTGTGCAATGCATGTGTGTAATGTTAATTCCCTGCAGGTGCACTGTCTTAACATCAACAGGATTTGGCATTGGCTGTTGAATTGCAGCCCAAAGATTGGTTTGGCATGCTCTGTCCCTTATTTGGCTGTCTGTATAGGGCCTTCCTTTTTGTTTGGATTCCAGCGAAGCTCTTGTTTACTGCCTGACACTGGGGAGCAAGAATCAGTCAATCAGCTGTGTCCTTGAACATTATGGTTTTTTCTGACTAGCACATTTTCAGCATTGCACGCACTGCCACGCTTCATAAATGTATACATATACTTCATGGTGACATTATTATTATTTAATCATTATTCCTAACGACAAAACACTATTTATTTATCGACAGGAGTCATCATGAGGGATTACACTGCTGAAAAACAAACCAATAATATTGCTAATAATGTGCAACATTACATCATTTCCTGAATCCGGTGCTTTTGTGAACTATTGAATTCCTCTTAAATAGGCTATTTAAAGTGTAATTCATGACCATTACATTTTATTTTATGTAGAATAAAAAAAAAAATCATGACTCAATTTTTTACATTATGCATTTAAGAAATGCTGCTGTTAAGCTGCTTTGATATTTTTACAATTATATTTATCGGACTGGCATCAGATATTAACAGAATATTGGTCAAAAAAGGTAAGTTTCTCATACAGTGTTTATCGGTATTGCACATTATTACACATACACAAAGTTCAAAGTTCTGTTTTTTTTTAAATAAATTAATATTTAGCAACAACGCATTAAATTGATAAAGTAAAAAGCAAAGATGATTCATAAATGATTCCTTTAAAAAAAAATGTCTCATGGTTATTGTTGTCACAAAGCACATGCTAGATAATTTTAGTATAGCTTTTTTGCACCAATCATCAACCCTAATATATTTTGAATTACATTTAATTCTAAATATAACAAATTGTGTATTTAATCAGCTTTAAAATATCTCATTTTTATTTTTGATGCTAAAAGAGCTAAATATCTAAATAGTTTGTCAATAAAATAGTCACAAACTGTTTTCCAAGAGGCAACTATTCTCAGAACTTCGTGTAATATTAAAAACCTGACTGCAAAGGTTGAAAATCAATGTGTTTTATGAGGCCTAATATTGTTTGGATCCTTACTTTCTCTTCTGCATGGTGTCTCCTGTCAAGTTTTATTAGCACAGAGCCAACTGTTCACCCAAACAAAAAAGTAACTGTTTAAACTCTTTAGACATTGATGACCTTCCATTATTCCTAATTTGCTGTGTATAATATGTAAATGGGGCCCCTGGGTGAGGTGCTGTTCCCTAAAGACCCCTTTGTTTTCAGTATCACTAATGAGGATAAGATCATCAGGAGTCTCAACCACGCGGATCAGCTGACCTGGCCGTGCCTGTCTAATTACAGCATTAGCAGCTTCACCGATCGCTCATGCATGATATGCTGTGCTATCTGGAGCTCTGAGCTCCCAGGCAGCCATATGGCGGCCTACTAGTGAAGGGTGGTTAGCTCGACTCGGCACTCCCCTGAAGCGATCGGAAAGGGAGAGAGAGAGAGCAAACAAACTCGCACAAACACATCTGGTGGCGTTGAAGAATGTGAGCAGGCCTTGAGATTTTATTACTGCAGATCGCTTTAGATTTTCATCTGATTATGTGTAAATGGAACAGAAATACACATTAATACAGAATAAAATAATATAAATTGATTTTTTTTATTTACTTACAGGCCTAATGTATTTTAGCCTATAACACAGTAAGCAGAAACCCACATTTCTCCTCTTAAACAGACTTTAGGAACAGCACTATCATCTACTCTGGCTAGAGGGCGCCAGAGATTTTCTCATCCCTGCGGTGCCTTTTCTTTTCACCCTGGCTCCTGTTGTTAAATTGCCATTTGCCTCTCTCTGTGTCACTATTTCGATTTATTTTACTTTCTCATTGAGACATGAAAGTGTGTTATTTTACCTGGAGTACCATTTCATTTTCTTTCCTTCAGAAATATCATGGCTTGGTGTCATTCAATAGGCTATATATGTTTTATGCCTACTTAGATTTGTTCAGCCTTTTATAAGCGCACTATTATTGAAGACTGCTACAGTAACACCTCAATGCCTTCTACACAAATCAGCTATTAGTCACATGGATGACTGTGAGACGGGGTGCAGACAATAAAAGCATGTTTACATTTCGCATAAAGCCTTAATACAAAAAAAAAAAAAAAATCCAGACATTACATTACTGCCATTTTTTTTGCTAGAGGTAACATTGGGATTGAGAGGGAAAGACTCAAATTAGATTAGTTAAGGCTAGCACTCATTACACTGAACCGCTGTTTAAGAGAGTGGGCGAGAGAGGCTAATGCGTTATAATTGATGTTTACTCTACACTGTTGCTGTTATATACTGGCCACATAGGTTCTTCATTAGTTGCAGTACATTTTGGGAAAATGGAGGTTAAGACTCCCTTACCCATATTGGATCTATGGAATGGCACTTTTGAACACAAAGCTCATGAGGAGAGAGCTTAGCAATGTTTTATTTGCATTTTTTTTTTTGTCTGGTTTACCCTTTTAAATGTCTGTATACCAAAACAACATTCAACCTTTTTAATCACATTTACCCAGCTTAATGGTTTTTTTATAAACACTTTTTGTTATACTGGTTAAAACTTTCACATCTTGATAGCAATCAATAATATTAGTGCATGGTGTAAATATTAAACAATGTATACATATCTTTTGTAGAAGTCGCAGGAGCAAAAAACGTTGGTCCAATCATTGCATTCGGTCCAAATCATAGGTTGTCCTATACCAGCCTCTCAATCTATCCATTTCCATTCCTCCGCACACCCTGCTCGTGCAGACATCATCACGTCATCAGTGCCTTCCATCACTGTAAAAAATGATATGATCAATAAGTTATAACATATGTTTTTATAAGTCAACATGTCATATGTTTTAACAACATTGCTTTAACTCATCAGTCAGTTTAATGCAATTTAAGTTGAAAAGACAAACATCCAAGTTAATAGTACTTAAAAATTTAAGGCAGCAACTTTTAAGGCTAAGCAGTTATACACAGTCACCAAAAACAAACAGCAGCCATCTTTTACAGTTCCTCCTGAACCAAAACAACAAGCTTATGCAGAGTTCACGCCATGTCGTATTTACCGTAATTAAAAGATGGCAACCCTTGACGCTATACTCGGAGCTTTTCACATCCTCGAAAATAAGCATTTGCAAAACTATCAATGGTGAAATGAATCTGCAGCAGTCAGGTGTTACAAGTCAGAGCTCTTTGTTGCTAACATTCATTATTATTGTAATGTTATGTGCTTTGAGACATGAGATAACTTATGCTTTCAAAGCTAGCTTGCTATTGCTAGCCTCTCCAAAATTTCCAACCTTACTTTTAATTGTCTTATTTTGTTTCTGCACGTAAAAGTGTTTGCTTTTAAACACTGCACACATTCTTAAATGGTTAGTTCGCCCAAGTAGACTGAGACAAGTGAAGCTTGTTTTTGGCGATTTTTTACCACTTCCGTTCCTGACGCGCAGACTCAAACCGACTCAAACCGAGCTTGACGACGTAGATGTGACGTGAGCAACCCGTCTGTCTTCTAGTGGCTGTGGCATAAGAAATCTGAATCATTCCCTTCCGAAACTTGCAGAGGCGGAGAGTGTGAGTAGGAGCTGTCCATGAGCTAGGAGCAGGAGAAACTTTTGCTAGGTATTCTGATGAATTATTTTGTCATTTTGCCTCCACGTTTGTTTCCCCGATTGCTTCTCCTACTGTCCATACAGTAATCTCTCTACTGTGCGACAGAGAGTTGCTTATGACGCAATCGTTAGCCTACTTTTACAAAAAAACTGCTTCTACGGGGCCATAACATAAGCTACAAGGTAATGGAGCATTTTATACATTGTCGTGTTTCTTTAGAAACAAATAATGGACAAATGGGGTCTTCAAACGCCTCAGATGTAAAGTTATTCGCTGTCAAAGTGACGCCAAAATGAATGGGAGTCAATGGAAATGCTAACGCAAGTGAAGTTCTGCTACAAGATGGCAGCTACCGCGAGGCTTCAACTTCCAGTCGATGGATTACCCCCTTGAGTTCACCCAAAACTGAAAATTCTGTCATTAATTACTCACCCTCAAGTCGTTCCAAACCCGTAAGACATTCGCTCATCTTCGGAACACAAATGAAGATCTTTTTAATGAAATCTGAGAGCTTTCTGTCCCTCCATTGACAGCCTACGCAACTACCACTTTCAAGCCTCAGAAAGGTAAAAACATCAATAAACCTCACTTTTATGAAGCAACATGGTTGCTTTAGTTGCACAAAAAACAACAACCTAATGTACCATTTTATTTACAAAATATTAATCTCCTATACTTTCTACTGCACAACTGCTTAGGACAGTCAAAGTTTGGTGGGGTGATCCTTCCCTGCACCGCACTCAAACCAGCCATATCAGCCTTGCTGGGGCTGCATGTGTTATTTAGCCCATGTCATCATGCTCTGTTTATCTCGCTGAGGCCATTAAGTGTGACTAACGCGGCCATGCAGCAGTTAGCCTGCTCCACCCCGAGGCCCAGGGATCTGATGTCAGCCCTCTCTCCTGCAGTTTACTTCCAGTCTTGGGATACATTATATCATTTTAATGGAGGGTAGGATGAATGTGTGTGTGTGTTGTTGCCTATATGTACTGTATATAAATACGCTTCTGAGTCCAGTCCACTGCCTATTGATTGACGTTCAACTGTTACCCCGCCTTGAAGTCAAACGTTATCAAGGACAAATTCAAGGTCAACAGTAAAAAAATTATAATTGCACCCAAATATGACCTTTTAGTCAGGGGTGACCAGTTGACTTGCAGTGCACGCTTGCTCTGCTCAACAACATCATGTATGTATATCCCACATGGGAATGTCTTCAATAATGTGACAAAGACAGTCAAACTGTCGCTGGCGGGGATCTCTGCTTCTGCTAATGTTTCTCTTTACAGGCATTTTCGATGCAACTGCCACATCCCAGCCTGCGGCTTCACCCAGATTGTTTAAATTGCCCAGTTCATATCTGATGTCAGTTGACCTCATTTTGCTGAGCAGGAACATAGGCTGCGTTTCTCACAGTCTAGCACTGCGTTCTTCTCTTTGATCGTTTACATTCACTTCGGCTTCCTCCGCTCATGATTTGTCTATTTAATTTTTGACTGTAGGCTAGCAACAGCTATTGTTCCGGATGATGGCCCCTATTACTCGACAAGGCTGAAAGTAGTCAAGCACATTGACTTCAGTTTTTCTTTCCCTCTCTCTAATTTTCCTGTGAAGGAATTTGATGAAATATTCCTGTCAGGGTAAGATGTGACTTTCGCTCATTATTCAGGTACCTCTCACTGTGCTCTCTATATCTGATGATGACAGAGGCTGCTGCTGCAGTACTTGCTGGGTAAAAGAGCTTGCTCCATGTTTCCTCTGAGTCACCGGGGTGCCATTAAGAGCCCTCCTCACGCATGAGAGAGAGAGAGAGAGAGAGAGAGAGAGAGCGGCTTGCGTAATATGCGGCAGATCTGCAATGCAGGCAGCTGACGAGGGCAGTTTGTCCATGCTCCACTGAACCACAGCTGCGGTCCATCTGGAGCTGGGCTAGCATTGTCTGCTCTGCCTGCCTTGGCCCGCTTGAGCCGGGCTGTGATTGACAGGACACGTAAGGGTTAAAGGCCGCCTTACTGAGCATGCTGACGACCTGGAGATGAGCAACAAATATTGCGGTTAGCTGCAGGTCCTATTGAGTAACATTGCACGGGGCACATAACATGTTGTACCCATCCTCTGATGGCTACTTCCAAAAGGACCATGCACCATGTCACAAAGCTCGAATCATTTCAAATTGGTTTCTTGAACATGACAATGAGTTCACTGTACTAAAATGGCCCACAGTCACTAGATCTCAACCCAATAGAGCATCTTTGGGATGTGGTGGAACAGGATCTTCGTGCCCTGGATGTGCATCCCACAAATCTCCACCAACTGCAAGATGCTGTCCTATCAATATGATCCAACATTTCTAAAGAATGCTTTCAGCACCTTGTTGAATCAATGCCACGTAGAATTAAGGCAGTTCTGAAGGTGAAAGGGGGTTAAACACAGTATTAGTATGGTGTTTCTAATAATCCTTTAGGTGAGTGTATATATGGTTTAGGGCTAGAAGAATTTGGCTAAAATAATAATCTCGATTAATCTAACAATTTACCTCGATTACGATTATTGAACGATTATTTAATTTTTTTTCTTTCTCATGTCACTGCCAAGGCTTATACTGTAAATATGTATATTTTCTAATGAACGAGTGCATAATCCTATCTTTGTGATTCTAAGAAACACACATATAGCTTTTAATGCTTATTAAATATTTTAAAATATTAAAAAAAAATGTAGAAAATAGTTATTTTGTAAACAAAATAAATTATTGTAAATATCACCAATGCCAATTTAAAAGTAAAATAAAACTTGTATAAAACTAAAAAACTAATCCATTTCATATTGTGTAGCATTTGTAAATATTTGTGTTATTGAAAGCTTCTTTGTGGAGTGAAGGCACTTGTTTCTGGGTGTTTGTCAGTCTCTCTCTCTTTTTCGCTTGTTGCCGAGTTGACTCGATATTTGAGGAATGAGAGAGTGCAATCACACACAACCCGCAAAGACACTTGACGTGTTTCAGCGGCGTCCTTTGCTTATGAGCTGCGATTTATTTCTCGAGAAACCTTGTGCATTTTTTTTCTCTGATTCGATCATAAACTAACGCGTTTCACGCTGGCAAACGATTCTGGCTTAAGCGCAATCACAACACGGCATTGATTACGGCTTTTGTTCACACAGCGCTTGTTCCAGGACTGAACACGGCAATGTTACTCTGTCCCCAATCTGGCATAAATCCCGGGTTGTGTTTGCATTCACACAGAAGGTGTTTGTTCTGGCAATTTCCTGGGATCAACGCGCTGTTTTAAAGGGGTTCATGTTGCTTCAATAGCCGCGGTTCCACCGAAATTAGCAGGAACTATTTGTCCCACAGGAACTTTTTTTTCACCCAGACCGCTTGCTTACTGCGTTTACACCGCGTACTAAAGTACCGGTCCAGGGCGGGAAGATTATTTAGTGACGTTGAACTGCGTGCGACTGCTCTTCCTAGCCTGCGCGTTTGTTTTGAGTTTTGTATGGAGGAGATTCAAGCTTTGCTGCTTTTGTGTGCGATTAGTTTACTAACGAGGTAATTAACAAAATGGCGCCACAAGCACCCAAAGCGTATTCAGAAAGCTCATAATGCTAGATATAAAAGTATACGTTTGTTATCAGTGGACATTGACCGTGAGATGGATAGGATGAACGCGCGCCATCGGGCAGAAACAATAGCGTGGTAAGAACCAACAGAGCCCGTCTAACGGAGAGCCTTGGCACTTCCTATTAGCCCCATTGTGCATCACCTTGGTTGCAGTTCCATTAGAATTCCACTGGAGGTGATCGCGGCCGAGTGCAGAATGAATGGGAGTCTATGGGGCTAAACGGCTAAATGTGTCTCTTTAAATCAAAATAGATTTTATTGTTGATTCCGCAAGTTCAATATAGATTATAGGCCAAAAGTCGAATGAACGAGTACTTATGTCCTTTTGATTTCTTACAGGTTAGGCTGTTGTTGGCCGGAACACGCTAGCATTCTGCTATTGTGTGACGTCATCACAATTTTGAACGGATTTTTAGAGCAGATAAGTGAACTTAAAAATGCAATTTTCAGCTGAGTGTATTTTCTTAGCCCTCCCTTTTGAATGCAACTTTCAAATTACTTGACAAAAAATTTCATCCTGAGAAAAGTGGATTTCTGGGGGTGAAACCCCATTGACTCCCATTCATTCTGCACTCGACCACGAGCGCCCCCGCATGGACAGAGACGCGTTACTGCAGCAAGTCCAGAACCCGGAAGTAACCAGCCAGTGCCAATTCTCTTCAATTAGACATTCTCTGGAACCAATCAGCAACTCTGAAAAAGTACCTTGCCAGCAGGGACTTTCTGGGGGGGAAATTTTTACCCGGAACTTCATTTTGACCCTGGTTCCTGCGGTGTAAACACACCGAGTACCACCCTAAAGTCCCTAGTTCCTGGGGAAAGTTCCCGTGGTGGAAATGCGGCTAATGTCACAGACTGGAGGGGGTGAAGTTATGTGACAACACACATGAGGATGTTTTAAGGGGAAAGTACATACTTCGCCGCTCTGTATTGCCTGTGAGTGCTTATACATGTGCTTATAGACACGCGCTTATGTACATGCGCGTATTCCCGCTTATCTGGGTTCCCTGAATGTTTCCGGGACTCATGAAGTGGCTGCCAGTGCACACAGCGTTGAAAAAGGGTTCCAGTAGCGCAAGCTAAACTTACGCAATACGAGAGAACCTCTCGAAAGAGAATGAATCGGTTACCTAACGTAACCTCGGTTCTCTCGAGATGAGGGAATGAGTATTGCGCAACTTGCCGTGCTCGGGTCATTTTCGCTTCAGTCGATGAAAACCAGAGAAAAAGCATCCGAGCCCTGCTTATATACCCTAAGACAAGCGGTGAGAGCGCGAGTGCCCTTGATTGGACGTGACGTCACGTCACGTCGGGCTTACTGGTAGGCTGCTGCAGTTCCTAGACAGCCTGCTCTTACGGAATACTCGTTAACTTACGCAATACTCGTTCCCTCATCTAGAGAGAACCGAGGTTACGTTAGGTAACCGATTCGTTTTTAAGTACACTGAAACAACATATGAATGAACACGAAACACTGTGGGACCCCATACACACACAACAGTTAGTCCTCACACTGTATCATCAATTTTATTTAGCGAATCGTAGGCTTCTCATTCAATTTCTTTTTTAATCAAACTGCTTTATAGCTCGTCTATACAACATATGAATAGTCCATTTAATATTTGTAAAGATAGTTTGTAACAAAATTTGAGCCATTAATGTTTTCCGCCCTGTGTTTGCTGCCCCGGGTAAAACGAGACCACCCTCATGTTTCTATGATACTTCTATCCAGAGATAGGCTATCCCTTTTATCTCTTTCAATGGAAGTCAATGTAACTTGTTGCTAAGGTGCTCTAAATGGTTGCTAGGGCGTGGCTTAATAGCTTCACAATAATCCCGAGAGACTGATTGGTCATCTGAGTAAAATGAGTCTATCTAATCTATGACAAACCTTGTCTCTATGACACTGTGATCCAGAGCAATGTTCAATACAAAATCCCTATGCAATGTGTATGACGGCCCATACACCATAGTAAATCACTGGGGAAACTTTTGGGCAGGTCCTGAATATTTTTTACTGAATATTTGCAGTACAATAATAATAATAATAATAATAATAATAATAAACTTTATTACAGACTCACCGGTCCAGATAATAAAAAATTCAGAGAAAAAAAACTAGCTGTTTGAAAATACGTCTATAAAATTCAGCCATTAAAACATTTTAATTTGTTAAATTCCAAATGTTCAATATTGGGTTACAAAATCTAATTGAAAACTATTTAAACTATTACCTAAAATTTTGTTAGATTACACTTGCAAATAATTCAAATTTATACAATTCAAATTCAAATCATTTTGTCATATTATTAGCTCCATTGGAAATGGAATCGTTTTGATAAATCAGACAGCAATCCGATCTGAGAAAACGCATGAAGTGGCCAGATTTAAACAGCTCCCAATGTACCTGAATTCAGTTTGGAACCGTGACTAAGCTGCACTGAAGAATCCTCAGGAAATCTTCCTCCGTGTTACTTAGCGCCCTCTGAATATGGGCAAACGACTCCTCTGCACAGTAGTAGGCCTCAGGGATATCGTCCACCGGTGCGCGCGCGGCAGCGCTCTCTCTAAACACGCCACAGCCTCCTCTGTCGCGGCCGGCAGACTCCGGATTCGCACGTTGAAACTGAGCACTGAAAACTATCTTCTCTTGTCCCTCTAGAACAACCAGTAAGGTTACACAAAACACCCGTGAAACGCGGGACTTAAGTCTCATAAACCAATAAAATTATGAAAGACCGAAAAGATGGTTCATGCCACATTTTTCACATGTAGACTACATCAAATTTGAAAGAGGAACGAACGTTCTTAAAGGAACACACACCTTTATACATGCTATACTGTCTGAGATGTATTCACATTTTACCTTAATTCACCTTCTGGATTAGAACTAAATGAAAAAAACGAATTAATTGAGATTACCCATTTACTGAAGAATGGTATTCTACTGGGTTACACTTGAATTGGACAATATGTCTTTTGGTTGAGTTTGATGGTGTCCTTGTCAAAATGTGACTCAGAGAGGAAAATTTTACGCCACTTCATTTCTTTTCTTTATGTATCTTACAGAACTATTGATTTTTGGTATGTGGCTTTTACTTGAACTGTAACGTCTTTGCGCTGTGGTTGTATTGAAAGTTCTGGTTCAACAGAGCACAGAGGTACCTTTTTCTCTCAAGGCCCTAAACTGTTTATGTCCCTTGTTTTCAAAGGTTATATTTTGTTTCTTTCTTTAGATTTAAGGGAATGTGTGATCGCTATGTGACAATAACGGTGATGTTTAAATCCCTAAGCTCTGAAAGATAGTCAATGAACTTTGAACTGAATATTGTTGTTTCTTTTTCTTTTCTTTTTTTTTTAGTTATTAGTTTCTGTACCTGTATGTGGCATCTTGGTCTACAATTTCAAAGTTGGCCTACACATGTTATAAAGACATAACTTTTTTGTTATTTAAGAGTCTTCTTTAGGGTTGGTCCACAATTAACTACATTGACACACGCATACCCCTTTTCCACCAAAAAAAGAACTGGTTCGGAACTGGTGCTGGTTCAAAGTTGGTTCGGAGTTGGTTCAACTTAGCAACCGCTTCAGAACCTATCTGTTTTTCCACTGACTAGAGCGCCCAGGGAACGACGTCATTACGTCACTGTGTACGTCGCCATACGTCTTAGCTAGAAACTTGCAAGTACAACATTACTTTGGGATTATCTCTAACTTGTGTACCGAGAAGGTTTTAAAAACAATTGAAATATGTAATCTTTTCTGATAAGTTATGTACCCCTGTCTTGTGTCTTTTTTTATACAAAAATAGAAACGCTTGCGTTAACTTCAAGCATAACAATTACAAAGGCGGACTCCATCGTGTTTCTGCAAATGTTTCTCTTGGCTTTGCGATCCTTTATTATGGTCAGAAAAGATGTTTAGAACACATCTAAACCTACTGTACTGTAAGCATGACGTGTTAAAAGAACGGTTCTAGTCCAGCAAAGAGTTGGTGCCGCTTTGGAACCAGTTCTCTTGGCCGAGAACCGGTTCTTTGGCTGTCGAAACACAAAGAACTGGTTCGCGCACAGGCACCGGCTCCAAACCGGCTCTCAAACTGCTTTGGTGGAAAAGGGGCTTCACACACATATCAGTTTATTTGACTGCCGTGTGAAAGATCAGTATACTATAGACAGTATTCGCAAACACCAGAAGCTAACCGCGGCCATATTGTTGACATGACAACTTTCCTGTCCCTAGCTAGCCGGGCGCAGATTTGAGTTGAGGGGAGCAGTAACGTTAGCCTAATGGATTTGTCTTGTCGGTATCAAGAGAAGATAAGCTTGATTGGTGTGGACCCATATCAAATAGACCCAGTAGCCTTAAGTAAAGATATTTATTACTATCTCGTTCAACAGTATCCACATACACTTCGCAGTAGCTGAAGGCGCTGTAACAAAATAACACATCATACAAGCACTTATTCCCTATGTAGTATCAATGCCAGTCTTATATGTCCATAGGTAAACAACTGTAACTACTAACTGCAAATTACTACATGATACTGATGTCTGATCATGCCTGAAAACATATAGCACATACCCACTGGTGTAGCTCAACCAGAAGAGTTTTATGAACGCCCTGCCTTTTGTAACAACTCTCAAATGCACAGGCGGCGCTCGGGGAGAGGTATGTATTAGTAAGCGTGAGCGCTCGTGGGTGGGCACGTGACTTACATTTAATCCGTTAACCATCACAGAGAGGCACCTCTGGTTGACGCTTGCTGACATGAGGGAATCAGAGCATGCCACCTACCTCAATGCGCCACTTTCCCCTACTGGTCTTTTCGGCCAAGCAGCGGTGAGCATGACAGTCGACCGCTTCTCCGAGGTACAAAAGACCATGCAGGTCATGAACATTTTCCTGCCTCAACACTCAAGTTCCATTACAGGCCACTCCTGTAACCAGCTGCCCGCACAAGCCACCACTCAGCATCCAACACAGCCTAACCAGCCTTCACTGAGACGTCAGGGTGGCCGCCCTAGGTCACGCTCGGACAGCCGTCACAGACCGCCGCCCTCCAGAGGCCCTGGGAAAAAGTTTGCGCTGAAGCCTGAGCACGCAAATCTTCCTAGCGGCAGTAGTAAAAAGGAAAAGACAGTCCACCCCTTCAAACAGGTTACTGCAGTGGTTCAAAGCCTCGTGGAGAATGGTGGATTCCACAAATTTGCCACTTCCGTGTGGAGTTCAGGCAGAAACAGGGCGGCCCTGGCTGCGGGCTCTTGACGGAGACGACTCTGAAGAAAGCAGCCATCGAGTCTGTTCGGTGCAGACTCCATCGGCGGCGACCACTTGAGCCCGAGTCAACAGCCTGAGACAGGAGGCGCATCAGCTCAGCGTCCACTCCAGCTCCGCATCAGCTCAGAGTCTGGCTGGATTTCTGGATCGAGGAGGATGAGGAATGATGAGATCCCGACCACTGCCTTGTGGCGTTTCCTTCAGCCTCGTCATCAGAAATGACGGCAGTGCAGCTCGTGGGTGGCGGCTGCGCATCTGTGAGGGGAGGCGAATACGGTGAGAGGAGCAGCGAGGCTCGAGGGAGGGAATCCGGCGAGCGTGTCGCAGTGGCCTAAGGCTCCGGTGGCCTTTAGAATGGCGCTTCTTTTTGCGCAGTCCTGCAAAGGGCAGAGTGTGAGGGTTGAACACTTTGAGCCGAGCCCACAGGGTCGACATCGGAAGTGCATCACAGAGCTTGCAATTCCCTGATGAGACGGTGAGGTTATAGAGACAGCCAGTTCAGGAGCCTGAAACATACTGGCAGGAACCTGAACTGACTGTTTTTGAACCCCCCTCAGAGGGCACGAGTCTGACGCAATGTCAAGTTGACACTACGCCAAAGGCTCACTGGAGACCGCTGCGCCCCGAAGCACCAAGGGTGGCGGAGTTGGCAGAATGTTCCTGTGAGGACACCGAGAAGGAATGGGCACCATATTCTGAGGTGTACACCAGTCCACTTTGATTGGGACTGCCCCTCTTTTTTTGAGCCGAAGCCTTCCTAGCCTGAAGAATGGTCCTCAGATCTGGCTTCGACTGAGAGTGTTGCATCTGCTTCTAGTGTTTGTGTAGAGGTGCACAAGATGAAACACTCTCTTTCTGTTGTGCACAATATGAGGAGCTAGACGGCTGAGGCTGCTCACGCCCAGTAGCCCCAGGGGGGAAAGATATGGCAAGGGAGAAACTTTTTAAAAGCCTGTTTTTTGGCCTCCTGGAATCAATCGAGGAAGGAATTCACTGGGTTGCCGAAGAGACCAGAAGGCTCAACCGGAGCATCAAGGAGGAAAGCTCTGTCCTTCTCCATAATCTCTGCAAGATTCAGCAAGAGGTGTCTCTTAGTAGCTACAAGGGCTGCCATAGGCCGCCCAATTGCTCTGGCGGTCTCCTTAGCAGCCCTGAGAAGTTTGCGAACCTCTCGTTTTTCCTCCTGCGTTAAAAAAAAAAATCTGAAAATCTGAAAAATATGAAAACGCAAAAACACACTATCAAGCGCTGTCAAGAGCATGCCACACCAGCAGGCGGCAATGTAACCCTAACTGTAAAGCCACGTTGGCCAATCAGAAGCCCAACAAAAAGTTGTTACCAGTTCTAGTAGGCAGATAACGGTGCACAATCTGACGCCAAACACAGCGGATAATGGCGCACACTCTGACTTCGCAAGGCAAACCCCCCAGTTTTACTGTCTACACGACAACACTATAACCGACATTTCTGAAAATCCTCACCCTGACAGGGGTTTTCAAAAATGTTCAGTTTTAGTGACCTGATACTGCATTTCCGTGTGGACGAATGGTCAAACCACGTAAAAAAAAAAAAGTCACGGTTATAAAAATACCCACTCCGGATTCGCACGTTGGTTGACAAAGCCTTAGGCCGGATTCACATATAGCGCCTAAAAACGCGTAGAAAACGCTGGGCGTGCCGCATTCTCTATTTTTCAAAGCGCCAGGGCGGTTGCGCTTCAGTTGGTTCTTGTCACATGACCTCTTGTGTGCGTATGGTGCGCTTGCGGTATTCTGAAAAGTTGAGATGTTTTTATCTCGACGCGGCGCGGACGCGCTTGGAAAAAACGAGCGCGTCGCACCGCGACCGCACCGCTTCCATTATGAGCGTGCATACCGCGCGCCTATATTTGAAATAACGAACTTGAGGGCGCAAAAGACGCGATATGTGAACCGGCCCTTAGAGTGGCCTTTTATTGCAGCCCATTCTCACTCCCAAGGCGTCACCTAACTTTTGTTCTTGGGAAGCATTTGGACATGCTTCAATATCTAACGCTTTAGGCGCCCTTTAGCGTCAGTTAGATGACGCCCTAGGATCGTGTGTACCCTACCCCCACCCCACACCTAAACCTAACCGCGTCCTCTAACTGACGCTTTCCTTTAGCGTCAGTTAGATGACGCCGTAGGATCGCGTCATGTAAGTGACGCTAAAGGGCACCTAAAACGTCAAATATTGAAGCATGGTCAAAGGTGACGCCTTGGGGTGAGAATGCGTTGTTTATTGTGGCCAGCCTAAGGCACACCTGTGCAATAATCATGATGTCTAATCAGCATCTTGATATGCCACACCGGTGAGGTGAATGGATAATCTCGGCAGAGGAGAAGTGCTCACAAACACAGATTTAGACAGATTTGTGAACAATATTTGAGAGAAATAGGCCTTTTGTGCACATAGAAAAAGTCTTAGATCTTTGAGTTCAGCTCATGAAAAATGGGTGAAAAAACAAAATTGTTGCGTTTATAATTTTGTTCAGATACACATACTTACAGGCCAGGACACAGCTGTGCAAGAGTGTGTTCCCATTCAGTGTTGTTTTGAGAAATAAATTGTATGGAAGCATAGCCATGGCGAATGTTCCATTAAAACCACAATGGGAGATAAAGTGACTGACTGATTGGGCAGATTCTTGCTGTATTTGTGGGAAATAAATGCGTTTGTGCCAAAGGTCACCGAAAGCATTAATGAGATTAATTTTGAAAAAGTAAAATATGAACAATAAATAAATTTTAAATCTTTTTCAAATTTTTATTCATGGGTGACTAAAAAGTAACCAAATTAATGTGCTGTGATTCCTTTCATGTTGATGCAGCAAGGTCAGTAATGTTTCGTACCTTTTTCTTTTCTGCACCATATATTAGAAAAGACTCGAATATTTGCCTCAGCTGTGATCATTAAACACACTCTCTAACCTTGGATGTACAAACAAACCAAATTAGCATGATCTTATTTAATAGATATGTCATTGAAAATGTAAAGACCTCAAAGCATGCAGCCTCTATTTGTTTGCTCGTCAGTGGAAAGACTGCTAATGCCCAAATACGTTGGTGATTTTGTATAATGTATAAATTTTATTATTATTTTATCATTATCTATGTATATTTTAATATTTTTTGTTATATGTTACTATAAAATTCTATTATACATTATTCTATTTTAGTATTGTCAGTAGAAGTTATTTTATGACAAAATACTTTTATTAAAATACTTTTATAAATGCAGTCTTTTCACTGTAAACATATTTTCATGATTTGTTATCATACAACATTTTTTCTTTTGTCAAATCAACAATTTATGTGAGAATTTTTGAGTTCTGCTCATTAAACAAATTCATTTCAATGAATTTAAAATTTTAAGGGAACCAGGTTGTTGTTAAACCAACAATTATTTTTTACAGTGAAAAATCAATTAGATCAATCAGCCTTAGAAACAATAAACTGAAAATTTCTACTTTTAGAATAATTAATGCAGTAATTCAGTTCATTGAAATGGAAAAAATGAGTTAATACAATGAAGGAGATTGATTTAAACTCAAAATATTATGGTATCTGAACTACATCATTTATTTAAGATTTGACAAAAGAAAAAATATTGTGATAACACATCATGAAAATATTTTTTACAGTGCAACGGAGCATGAACACTAAGTAACATTACAGGCCTAATATGCACTCAATTTTTTTAAGCCTTTTTTAAATATTTGCGCAGTTAAATTAATAGTAAAATTCTATGAAATTGAATTGAATGATCCTTACATATTTTAATTGAATAATCAAACAATATAAATTATAAAATTCAAATATCATTCAATTCAATTTGATGGAAGTTTTCTATTAATTAAATTTAGATTGAGTAAATAAAAATAAAAATTATCATTGGTTGTCAATATTTTAATGCAAAATGTTTTCATTTTGACTTAGATTTCAATTTCAACCCCTGAAAAAAAGTCTGCTTAGCCTTAAAGCATAATGACTGTTGGTTGTTGAGATTGGCAAAGGGTCTACTTCAGTCACCTTATGCCTTCCTTCAATTTGTAATAGGAAAATAAATGATAGCTGAATACTCACACATTCCACCAAATTTGATTTGAGCTAGTTTTGCAATCCAATTTCTTGGAAAATTACATCTAATAACTTTCCCACCAACAAAGCAGTATTTAAGCCTGCACAAATGCAGCTTTTATAGAATAGGTAACCCTCAACCTATTTCACAGACATCAAGTCAGTTGGCTACTGTCAAAACAGTAGCCAACACCCCCCAACACGAGTTTCTCTGCACCTGTTCCTCATCCTCAAAGACACACACATACACAAACCTCCTCTGCACCTGCTTCTCAGGGCATCGTGATGATTCCGGTGGTGTAGCAGAAAAACTCTTCACTCAATGATTGGGGAAAAGAGGTTGGTGGGTGGGCTTGACTTCTGCAGCTGGTCAGTTACTCCTCAGTGAAGGGCAGAAAGAAAGACAAAGAGCTGAGCTGCCTAAAATCACCAAACAAATCAACAGCATCTTATGAATTCTCGTGTAGAATAAAGACTGGAGTCTTTACTGCCATAACTGAGCATTTTATTCACCCTTGGTTCCTGATTTTAAGAACTCCCTGACCTCTTTTTTTTAAATCGTGAAAAAGGTGTATGACATTCCTCTGACAAAACCATTGCCATAAAAACAGTTATTATGCTCTGCTGTGGATTTCAATTTGACAAAATGACAGTAGTGTGACTGAATCTAACAGAATGGAATTTTTAAGAGCGGAGAACGAAACATCTCACAGAGCTGAATCATAAAGCTTACAATAACAAAAAAAGGCGAATAAAATAAATAAATAAATGGCAGCAGATTCACAGCAATGAATTCTTACATGAACCTTGTTTGTGAATGTCATGTACAGCATCTGTCATATCTGTTTTTGATGTAGTTTTCACTTTTTGTATGAAATAGGGGAGATGGGGTCTAGTTGTCTCACAGGAAAGGCGTGAATTTTCGCATATGCTTTAAATGTGATACATTTAAATGCATGCAATATTTGTTTAAAAAAAAAACATTGGTTTGATACTTTGTAAGTTTTCTTTAAAATTATCTTCAAAATTCCAAGGTATATGCCTATAAGTAAATTGATTGGAATATTCACTTGAATAATAAGTGTGACATCTTGCCTTATGACTGTTCATAGTCATAGTCATTTATACTGATTCAAAAAAATATATACACCAACCAACTATAACAAAAAGCATTCAGTTGCCTTTAATTGGCCTTGTACAACTTTCACTTTGGATAGTTAATGGAATAGTTCACTCAAAATGGAAATGCTGTCATCAGTCTGACTCTGACCAAATTTTCTTTTCTTTTCTTATTATGTGACAAAAAATAAGATCTTAATCAGAAAAAAAAAATTATAACATTGAGTTTTGAACAACAAACGTATCAGGAAGAGGAAGCTAAAACCACCCAGACCTTTCCAACGAAAGCTGGTCCACGAAGCTCTCTCAAGCTGTCTGAGCGGGGACACAGAGAGGTAAAGAATCACTCTGAATGAGCTCAGAGTTCACTGGCTGAGAATAAAGGTCAACCAATCAAGAGCTCTTCATATTGCTTGCATTGGAGTGTGACAGCCAGAAAAAGTGTCAATGTAAATTGTATATTTCAGTTATTTTTCTTACAGAAAATGCATGAAAAATACCAGAACCAATTTCCAAATAAAAGGATTGATAAAGGTTCTAAAGACTTTGCCTATATAGATTTCTGTTGATTACACCATTTACCATTAACAGAAATCCAAAAACTTATTTTGATTGTGGCCTCATGTGACAAAAATAAACGTATACCACTACGAGCAACATTCACACATATTATTATTCTAATACTCTGTGTCTGATGTAATTCAGACACTGGCCTGTGGGTACTGACGTTTTGAGTGGTGAAAACACTCTTAAGAGGCCACTTGAAAGTCTTGGAGGTCATGCCCTCCCTGCTTGGCATCTGGTAACCTTGTCAGATAAGATCACCAGTGTGGAGGACTTCAGCTTTCCTTGTAAACTAAGATGTAATCTCTTTAATTGGTGTCAGCTTAGAGTCTCTGCAGCCGAGAGACACATCAAGGAGTTTTGGGAGGACAGCCAGCCTTTGTGACCTTTTTTTCCCCAAACCACTATTGCTATGCTAAGAGGGCATCCATGACTGGGCCTTCCTTTCTGGATCTTGCCTTGCCGTGATGAGTCGCTGCTCTTTGTCACATCATTTAAAAACCGAAGGTGACGTTAATTGTGAATTGCCTGGGAACTCACATCCTTGCTATGTTGGAAAACACAGTCATACCCAAACTCAAGCTCATTATTTCAAGATGGCAGCAATCCCAGAATAGACTCATGAAGCATTTAAAATGTACATGTATGGTAGTACAAAAACATCCAATTTTGTTAATTAATTGTATATTAAATTTTGTGATTTTTGCCTGTGCAAAAATGGTCCACACACCAATAAAATCGGATTTTAATATTTAACATATTTAATTAACACCTCCCTTGCCAAATTCAACTTTGCTTTGGAAGAAAAAAAATCCGATTTTTCACAGAAAAAAAAAATGTTTTTGGCAAAAAAGCATATTCATTTTTTTTTATGTAAATATGGTTTGGTGCAATGTTATTTTCCAGCATAAGTCATTATTAGACAGTTTTTCTACCTAAAAAAGAAAAAAAAAAGGATGAAGGTCAACATTTTTCAATTCCCAGGTGAAAAACTAATGGCTTTAGCTGGATTTACGAATTGGGAGTTAATTTATTAAATTAAATTATTCAAAAAAAGAAAATTCAGGCACAAATGGCACCATTTACTGAGACTGATCTATAGACCTTATGCACCAGAAAACAAGGGCGCCGCCATCTTTCGAATATTGTCTTTGAACTTCCGTTTTTGCGGTCGCTTTGTATATTTCTAATGCTGCGTTCAAGTCATCTCGTTTAGATCGTGATTACGAGTTGAACGCACTTGAACGCCACTACAATGTCGTAAATACCCGTGGGGAGCTCTGGATTTTCTTTAAGCCCCGATCTGTACGAGTTGGGGGCGTACAGTGAGAAACGTTCATTCAACGTCTGTTGACTGGTAAATTTTAATTGAATTTCAATGTTTAGCTACTCATTGCCATTGTAAAGCTTTTTCATTTATAAAGCTAGGTCTCTGCACAAAATATGATATCATTATAATATAAAATTATACCTAATGATAGAGTTTACATTGGCTTCATAAGCTAATAAAAAACATAAGAAAAACACACCTGATGCGCATTCTTTGTTCTTCATTTTTTTTTATTAGCAGAGTTAATAAACCTTGCTGTATTTTTGTGTAATTCATTAAAATACACCGCCATTTTGTTCCGACGAAACTGACTTGAACGCACCTACGTAGCCTAGTAAACACGACTTCCCACCTCGTGGTACGAACTTCCCAGGAGGACTTGAACGCAGCATATGGCATCGCTGTCCAGGAGTAATTAGCTTTTGAAGTGGATTTACATAATGTAAAGTTAACGAAAGTTATCATGAGGATTGTAATGTTTAAAGCAGATGTCTTAACAAATGTCAGTAGACCGGGAAGATTTTAAAATGGGCCGTTCATTCATAAATAGGCAAGATCACTGTTATACAGACCGGAAGACAAAAGACAACGATTGCAGCGCTGAAAAGGGGCGGGGCTACATAAGGTCGATGCATTTGCACCTTCCTTTTCTTTGACTACTGAGACCTAGTACAGTATGTGTCGTCATGGCGTCTGGCGATTATCACTGAAATGAAACCATTAATATTTGTAAAATATAAATTTGTGCATTCAGCTTTGTTAGATGTAATGTTATAACCAGTGGGTCACATATGGTTTCTTTCATGTGTACTCTAGGCACTGCAAAAAGAAGCACCTATTTCAATATCAGTGCGATAAGGGCAAACAGGGCTTGAGGAAAAGCAGAGCAATAATAGATTTCTCAATCTTGTCATTGTTCCCTTAGGTCTTCCTTTTGAGCAGCTCTTGCTTTCAAAATGCTTGGTGCTCATTTTCCCATTTACAACTAGTTGTTTAATTTGGAAAGATTTGCAACCAAATATAGCATCTCTTCAGAAGCATGCAAAAAATAAACGTTTAATATAAGTAAAATGGTTATTTAGTACCCCAATATGTACAGTTTACAGTACATTTCCCGAATGATTTCTTATTGGACTCCCACTTGTTTGCCACCCTACTATGTGTTTCTTTTTACAGCGCATGACCCTGCATGTACCCGCAGAAGCAGAAGACAAAGGGAAGAGACAGTGCAGGCAAGCCACTGATGGAGGTGAGGGGAGAATGGTCACCAAGGTGATTCTGAAATTCAAAAGCAATGAAAACAAGTTGACCTTTGTTTAAATGTGTCTATTGTGGCACCCCGGGTGGGACCTCTGATGGCAAAGACCCTGCAATTTGTCTGTGTAGAAGTCTGAATTGCAATGTGGCTTTTCTGATGACAGTGGGTGCTTCTCATTTCTTATTTGTGCATCCTCGTTTCCTTTCCTTGCGTCCTTTCCTTGCGTCTCAACTCCACCCCCTGTAGGACGTGAGGGAAGGAAGCGAGGAAAGGAAAGGAGGACAGAGGAATCGAATAAAAGCGTTTTTATATACATTGGAATACTTGATCACTCGAGCGTCACTCCACAGTTTCATCAGCAGCGCTAAAAGGATCTGCCCTTATGTTGTTGAAGTTTGGTTATTTAATAAATTCATAATAAATAATAATAAAGATAGACTATACTGTTGAAATATCTGAGATGTTTTGGTTTATATAAACTGCAAAGGTAAAGTATAAATTCAAATGATTGTGACCGATGTGAAGGGGGAGGAGAATTGACACGTGCGTCACGTTTAGTCAACATAACAGTTCCGCGTAGGATGCACCTGTGTATCCTCGCTTATGACTCCTCAGGAAGCCTCCTCACTCCTCGATCCTCGACTCCTCACGGTGCAATTAGAGAATTGAGATGTCCTTCAAGATGGCTGAGCTCGATCGGTTTCCGGGTCATAGGAGGGAGGACGGAGGAGCGAGGAGACGAGGAGGGATATTGAGAAGCACCCAGTAACTGTCTTGTATTTTGCTGCGTTAACAACATGCCACACATTCAGTCATTTTTTTACGCTTTAAGGTACTTTTTCCCTCTACACACTCTTAAAAGTAAAGGCTCTATATTGGCATCTGGTTTCATAAAGAACCTTTAAAGGGATAGTTCACCCAAAAATGAAAATTCTGTCAGTATTTACTCACCCTCATGTTGTTCCAAACCTCTATGTGTTTATTTGTTCTTCTGCTGAACACAAAGGAAGATATTTGGAAGAATGTTTTAATCAAACAGATCTCATTCCCCATTGACTACCAGTATGTATTTTTTCCTACTATGGAAGTCAATGGGGAATGAGATCTGTTTGATTAAAACATTCTTCCAAATATCTTCCTTTGTGTTCAGCAGAACAAATAAACACATAGAGGTTTGGAACAACTTGAGGGTGAGTAAATACTGACAGAATTTTCATTTTTGGGTGAACTAACCCTTTAACATCGATGGAACTTTCCCAATGCACAAAAGTGAGTAAAAAGCCCCTTTGAATTATTCACACAAAAATGAAAGTTATTTTATCATTTATTCATAATTTATCCAAACCTATATGAGATTCTTTCTGTTGAACACAAAGGAAGATGTTGTGAAGACCAAACATGGTTTGGTTACTGACCAAACATGTCAGTAACCAAACAGTTGACTATTGCTATTGACTTCCATTGTAGGAATGGCTCATCCCAAGTCAATGGCAACGTCAACTGTTTGGTTTCCAACATTCAGCGAAAATATCTTCCTTTTAGTTCAACAGAAAAAAGAAAAAGAACCATTTTCTTCTTATTGTGAACAACATGGATGTTAAGGCTTTATGGAACCATTGACATCATAAAGAATCTTTAGTTTTTTTCTTACTGTTCATCAATGAAAGGTTCTTTTTGGGAAGCAAAATTGGTTTCTTCTATGGCATCGCTGCCAACAGTGATTTTGAAGAGCAGAACTAATATATTGTTTATCTTTGAGTTTCCTATGCGAGCGTCAATATTTATATGCAACTGGGTACTTAAAGACGGGTCTAATAGTGGTGCACATGTGTGAGACCCCAGCGCTTTTCTGTTCTCAATGTGCAGACACTTGAAGAGGCGCTCTGAGTTGTTCCAGGCACAATCTCAATATTTGCCCACTCTACCCAGCAGGAATGCTTTCTCCTCATTACTTGGTGACAAAGTGCTGGCTTTAACAAGCATCCTTCTGCCCCTCCTCGGCATTTAGAGCCCCCCCGCAAAAAAAGAACATCATTTTAATTATGCAGTCAATCACAATTAGAAGCAAATGTTTTCCCTGTTGGGACTGCCCCTCTTTTCAGGGCTTTGTGCCTTGGCCCTTTGTGCATCGGGAGAAAGGCCTCAGCGGTCAATGGGGTGGCTGAGTGGTTGTGGGTGAGGTGGAGGCTCGCGTCCTTCAGCGCATCTCGGAACGTGCTTTGTCGGGGTAAGGGGAAGCAGGAGGCGAGGGGAGGAGGTGGAGTACATCCGTAGCACATTTACTGAATTAAGGAGCACAGTGGGAAGACTTTGGAAGAGAGGCTGAGGGAACGAGGGGGGTGTTGATGGAATACTTGTTGCTAGGTGACTAACAACCGTTGCATGTCCGTCTTTTTCTTCTCCTTTATGCGTTGTTCAAATCTCCGTTCTGCTCCCAGATAGTCAGTTGCTTTTTTCCCCCTCTTCCTCGCCGTATCCTGTCCTTGTACTGTGCCACTTATTCTGAAATAAAGACTTCCCAGAGAGGCGGAAAAATGTCTTGCCCTATTTGTGCCCTACAGTGTTTCTCAAAAAGCTATTGAACAAAAACTCTGTCTATACAGACAACTAATAGAACACAGTTTTTCAGCACAATGAAGCACCAAACACTTGTAGTAACTGTATGTTTATTGTTTTCTAATGTTGTCATTACACATTCTATACTATATCCTTTTTGCGTTCATTATTGTCATCAGAAAATCAAAAATAAAAATCTTTAGACTATAGTTCAATTCAAATTAAATGTATGTGTATAGCGCTTTTCACAATACTGTTACAAAGCAGCTTTAGAGAAAGTGCATTTCAGAAATACATGGAAGTTTCGGAAGTTTTACCTTTCACTAAACATATTTAGATATACGGGAAATCGCAAGACGATTTCGATATATCTAAATATGTTTAGTGAAAGGTAAAACTTCTGAAATCTCCGTGTAAACAATGCGTGACGTAGACGCGCGAGAGATCACTTCCGGCGTAACGTCTGGACACGGTTCAGTTCGGTTCAGTTGGACATCTGATTCAGATCAGTTCGATGGCTGTTAGCAAGAGGTAAAAACTATATAAATACTGTTCGTTTTCTCACACAAACCGCTCGTTTCGTGTCTTTGGCCATCAGTGTGTACTGTACTTACATTCACAAGTCATTAAATCATGTTTAATTTCGACTTCACTGTGCATGCTCTTTGAGGTGGACCCCCTAAACCTGCATTATATGACTGACAGACAACAACGGTTTGACCGAAAAATGTCAAAATTGAAAATACTGTGGAAACAAAGACACTTACATCTTGGATGCCCTTGAGGTAAGCTAAAACATATCAAAAATTAATTTCAAAGTGAACTATCCCTTTAAACTGTATTTCACAGTTTAATGACTGGAAACACAGACCTCTGGCTCTGCACAACACATTTTATCTTCTGTAAAATCATTATTTCAATTTATTTAAGTAATAATATTCAAAGAGTAAAATTTCTAGATTAGGATTAGTGGCATTATACATAATAAAAAGTGTGTGTGTGTGTGTGTGTGTGTGTGTGTGTGTGTGTGTGTGTGTGTGTGTGTGTGTGTGTGTGTGTGTGTGTGTGTGTGTGTGTGTGTGTGTGTGTAAGAAAGCGAGAGAGAGAAAAAACAAATGCATGAATGTGTAAATATTTTCTAAAATGATTTGTCCATTTTTTGACAAACTGCAAGGTTTTATAATGCAAATATCAGAAAATCTGATATCTTGAAAATCTGATGTTGTAAAGATATTAAGATTTAATACTGTCAGATTAAACAAAGGTTCGTATTTCTGTAAAGTCTCTGCACGATTAAATATGAATGCTTGTCTTTTGCATGCTTTAATTCCAAATCATGCCATTGAGTTCTGATTAAAGATCATATGCTTAAAGCAGCTCTTATTACCTAGCACATTTTGCTGAACACGATTTTTGACATCTGATTATAAGTCATCCATCCGTACCCTGAAAAAAAGAAACAGCTTCTATTGTTGCTAGTTGGATGACATCACAGTCTTCGGTGTGGAGCCGTCTCTGAGCTCATGGCATGATATCACAATCTTGAGGCTTGCATTGTTTGAGGTTTCAGAGCACCACTGTCATATACAGAGCACCAATTCTACCCAGTCCACTGCTTAAATCAGACATAAAATGTAAGTGCTTAAATCAGACAAAACAATCCTGGGGATATACATAAAGGATAATGTGTGGGGTTACAGATTTCGTGTGCAGGGCATGGATGATCACAGAGGTCAGAATGATTCCCCCTTAGGTCTCGAGTATCACAGTCTTCAAGCCTCCATATCTGCCATGTGGACAGCAGTCCTCGCCACTGGCTCCACTTACTGTTACACATCCACTTTAAGACAGGTTCCAGAGGGACTCTAAGCTCCTCCGCACAGTCTGGTGACAGCAAGCATCTGACAGCTAAATCAACCTTGACATGCCAGCCAGCAACACAAGACAGGACCTGTGCCTATAAGTGACCTGATATAATGTAGACTGTGACATCTGTCCTTGCCATGCCCAGAAAATCTCTGCCCACTGAGAAAGACGCTTTAACACAAATTTCATAATATCATTCACTGTTAAGCTTGTGAAATCTTACACAGTTCATCAACATGACCTCCTTGGCAAAACCTATACCCATCACTGGTGTTTAGACAAGTTGTAGGCTACGAATTCGTAAGAATTTGTCATCATATGGTTTTTGCAGGAAATTGCATATGCCTCAAGTTGATTATTTACATCAAGACAAACAAAAATGTATTACAAGTTTGTAAAATTGTTTGTTACATGGACAAACGTGCATAATCTAATTACGTACAACCTCAAACATTGTCTTGGTTCAGCGATGGTGAGAACTGAGAGATTTGAAATGTTGTGAAAGTTTCACAGATATGGCGTTTTTATTACTCAAAACGTGAGTAGCCCAAGGCATATTTTATTGAACAAACTGTCATAGCTTTCTAACAGAATTCACCGTAAATCATTAGGCTCATTTGAGATAGAACAAACTAGAACCGTCACAATGAACCGTCATAAGGCAACAGACACTCCGACATGTTTTGTCGTATCAGTGTGTTGCCCCTGTCGGAGTCTCTTGGCTTCTGTCGGAGCTTGTTTTCACTGACTGAACATGGTGAATCTGTGACGTGCTGTCGCCGTTGGTCTGCGTTTATCAGTCCAGTGTGAACTCTCAGCATACCATTTGTACTGCCGCCTTGTGAGAAGATTTGTGTTTTGAATTTATAGAGTTTTGTCCACGCAGAGCTACTGTAGGGCAGTAGTTCTCCACAGTCCAACTCCAGAGTGTTAAAGTCTGTAAATTACTATTTTGGTCCCTGAAAAATATCTGTCTGTAAGTATTTGTTTGATAGTAATCTTAGCTTCCTTTAGATACCAAATTTAGTCATTTTAGCTTGTTTTTGATTCGTAATTTGTAAGAGAATATGCGTGCTAGTATTGTTAGCTTCCCGTGGCATTTTTCGTGTATGTTAACATTGTGCTAATTCGCTCACTATGCAATCGTTTTTTGAGGGTTTTAGTTCATTCTAAGCTACTTATTTTATATTTGCATTTTATATTCACCATATTGAGATTGTAATGTGCTTCTCTTTGTTTCTGTATGTTACAGTTTTACAGTTCTTCCAGTAAAACATCCTAAATTATCAAGATGCTTTCTGGTTCTTTATTGGAGACTGTTAGCTATCTGTAAAGCTAGTTTATTCACACTAGTAAAGGCAGAATACCAGTTATAGCCTTTGCTTGCTATGTGTGTGCTTAGCTAACTTTTTGAAGAAAACTATGTACTAAAAAATAATTAGTGAAAGTATCTGATACTACTACATAATGAGGTTGTGAGTGATTTGCTTTTAGCCTACTTTGCAAAGTACAGTATCTGCAGAAGTGATTAGGCTATAATTCCCTGTTTATGGTCTTATGCCTCGGGCCACTTGTGCATCTGCTTAAGAACCACTGATTATATTAGCATTAGCAAGCAACGTCTTCACTCCCTTCTTACAATCCATCCTTAAGCCATGTATACACCATGGCAAAGTGACAGTTTCCGGTCCAAGTTGAAGAAAGGCATGTTGTGGATGTGGCTAAATCCATTAGCCACATGAACAATTAAAGGCCAGCAAAATTAAATAGCACCAAAAACTCTTGTTTTATATTTTTCTCAATGTGCAGAATTATTTTATTTGTTTGTTTGTTTACTGAACTTAACTATGGAGTATGACCATGTCCTGGGTTTTAACCATATTTTTTTAATGGTCATTTTAGCTGGTGTGGATTGCCAGGTTCCTTTCTGATTCCCATCTCCCCATTGGCCTGAACTTTATGAGTTTATAAGAGGCTCAGCAGCGCTAAGATGGCATTACACTAGGCCGCCTGGACATGTGTCACACATGAGGTCAATCTGTACAGCGTTAACAGAAGGGCAGCCAGCTACCCAAAACAAATGATTAAACACTTGCACAGCCACCGCAAAAGTCGTGTCAATGTTTTATTTTTATTCATATTTTAAAGTAAAGATATGTATGTTTAAATGTAAAACTAAAGTAAAAGACATCTACAGATTAAAAAAAAAATGTTGGAGAATATCAGGATATAGCAGTACACATTGTGTTTGAATTCAATTTTTGTCCGAATATATCTAGCAGGATTTTTTTGTGTCACAACATAATACTGAATGCAGTTGTCAAGCATTTGTGCATTTAACACCTTTCTGATGTCATTATTTCCTCTAGCTATTGTAAGGAGATTTTTCACATACTGACTCTCAAGGATGTTTGACTCAGTTTAGTCAGAGGTCAAACACATGATGGCCGTTCATATAAACACAGATGGGTATATTTGATAATTCCCTGAGAGACTTAAAACCTACTCCTAAAACACCTGGGTATACAGTGCAGATTACAGAGATCAGCAGAGGATTACTCATGCAAGTAAAACAAAGTTAAAACAACCTGACAAGAGGAATCTGGGATAAGGTCAGTATTGTTTAACATGCCGTTGTCTGTATTCGGACTGTCTGTATATACAGTATATGGCTTCACATAATTTGATTTTTTTGAGGAATCACACACATAAAAATCATTCTACAATGTTTGTCTACATTTTCAGGTCTAGCATCCTTGCATAACTGACACATTTCACTGATAAAATCTAAAAAAAATTCTAAAATAAAAAAAATGATGTGCAACTGAAGCGTGTGTGTATGTGTGTGTGTGTGTGTGTGTTTTCATATGTTGCCTGTATGAGATCTAGGTTATGTCTTGCTAAATTCATAATAAGTCCAAGCTCATTAAGAGTATGACACACAGCAGAAAAAGAGCCAAGCAAGCACATTTATAATGTAGAAACAGGTAGCCGCCGTAGTCAAGTGGTGTGTGTATGTGTGTGGGAGAGTCTGTCAGGGGCAGAGAGAGAGAGAGAGAGAGAGAGAGAGAGAGAGAGAGAGAGAGAGAGAGAGAGAGAGAGAGAGAGAGAGAGAGAGAGAGAGAGAGAGAGAGAGAGAGAGAGAGAGAGAGAGAGAGAGAGATTTGCTCATCCAAGCAGAAATGAAAGTTCACTTGTCCTCTCAGCCTGACAAGCTGACACCCGCGAGATGCTTTCGATGCTCCCTGTGCACGGACATGGAGAGCAGGCATCATGAAAGTTGCATGGGTGCCATTGGCCTTCTTCATTATTCAAAAGCTTCATATCCACACACGGTCACACACTTGGTGACAGCACTTTCTTCTTTGTATTAAACATGCACACTAGATCACTGCATGGGAAGAGCTGAGACTATCAAAGGACAACCACAGCAATCTGAAGATTTATTTTAACCCACTGAAATCCTAAAATTAGACTATATACTACAATGCCACATACCCATGTTAGTTTGAGGATATCCTCTGTTATTTTATAGTGTTATGTAGTGTTTCAAAAATGTCCCATTAATTATTTGTGGTAAAGTCATTCCTTCTTAAAATAGATGACTTAAATCTTATTTGGTGTGGCTCTTTAATCCTGACCTATTCTTGGAAATTGGGCTGTTCTGTTTATAGAACAGTACAGGTCTACCATACATTATTAATTCATGCTATCCACTTGAAATATTCCAAACATTTGGTAAATAAATCTGTAGCAATATTCCATTGCAAATATGTATATGCTGCCATTTAACAGCTCCTGTAATAACAAAACAAACTTTAGATTTGTTACTATTTTTAAATAAATGAAATATTTTCATTAAAACTCCATGTAAGCGATGTTCTATAAAAACTATTCTTTCTATATTTAAAATGTGGTGTTGTTTTTTTTTCTCAGGTGATATTTGTGGTCGAGCACAACAAACTGTTTCCAATCGCTATCATCTTTCTTGGAATCCTCAGAGGTTGGTTATAATTTATAACCCTAATCCTGTCTGCTCACAGCGCTAAAGAGATGTCACTTCATCCACAGGCATCAGATTTGGAAACAAGGCCCTCTTCAGAACATGTACCTTAGGAGTCGAAAATAGAGCATGGTCTACTTTGGTGAACACCTCTCAGAGTTCCTCAAGGCTGAGAATAACACTGAGCTGTCTGTGTGGGTGTGAATTGTAGCGGTCTGTAGGTCATGCGACCTTCAAGGTCAAGTGAGCATGTCATTAATCTTGAGGGCAGCTTTGGACAGCTTGAGTGTAAGAATTTTACAGCTACAACATCAATTAAGTGCTGATCTGTGAGAAATGAGGTTGGGTGTAATGGAAGAGATTGTCGCTGAGCAGGTCATATCCAAGTGGGATTCTGACTGTTTGAGGTGGTAAGGACAATGCAATAAACTAAAGAAACAGCTTCTTTTTTTTTTCTCGGAATAAGAGACCTCAATTCTAAAAGCATTAAACAAAAGTTAATTACGAAATTATTATGAAGAATGAATGACTGAATTACTTAGTATAAGTACAGAGTAGCATAGAGGTCAAATGCTTGCACTGTGTTGTATATTACTAAATTATATATATATATATATATATATATATATATATATATATATATATATTACTAACTTATTATATTACTATACCTTTAAACGTGTAATGTAATTTATTTAAAATATTTTGGCCTATTGAGTGATATCTTGTATTGTGTTGTCAGTTTGTTCCTCTGCACAAAATTATCACTTGATTATTGATGATAGAACATAATAATAAACATTGTAAGAAATAAAAATATCAGTTTGCTTAGAATTTAACTAAGAAATATTCTTAGATGTACTTAATCTAAATATGCAATTAGCAAACCAATACAAAGCCATGGCAACTTCATTCCGTGAAAAAAAAAATGTTTTGAAAATGAATCATCAGAAACAGCGCAATAAATAAAAAACAGAGAAAATGACAGATTCTGATACCAATTTCACAAACACTGAACCATGCATCAGCCTTGTGTAAAAGAATTAGTCTTAATCCAATCATCACTTCTCCAGAAACACACAATCTCTTCTGCATAGAATGATAGCTTGAACCTCCGGCCAAACAAGTCATATTTACAACTGCGCCTTCTGAGCCGATTTAAAATCGTTCCTAAGCCGATTAGCAAGGGGAAGTCCTGAACTCTCTTGTGTCTTGACGTGACTTTAAAGATGGTTATGTAGCCTAGTCATCACGCATAGGCTGCTGGGAACTCCTGCTTCCTCCCACCCTCTGGGCTCCTCCAACCTGCTATTCAACAGAGTGAAAGAGCACTCACTTTCACCTTGGGCTGCTTGTATGTGTGTGCAGATATGTATGGAAGCTTGTTTCCGCCACTGAAAAAAAAAACAAAACAAAACAAAAAAAAAAAACAGAAAAAAAATAACGTAGCCCAGGCTTTCTGTCTCACACTTCTGACTTTCTCCCCTCACAATTCCGTGTTTGTATCTCACAATTCTGAGAAAATAAGTCAGAATTGCTAGCATTAAAAACTCGCAATTTCGAGAAAAAAAATCAGTAGGCCTATTGCGAGAAAAAAGTCCTATTTATGATATAGCCTAAACTCGCAATTCTGAGGGTGAAACAAGTCAGAATTGTGAGATAAAAATTCGCAATTATCTTTTAAATTGCTTTATTTCGTGGAGAAAACAAGCTACTATATAGGTGTGCTTGTGAAAAGATTTAGGCTGCCATTGCCAAATCTAACCGGTTGCAGTTAACAACCACCACCTCTCTTTGTACATTTAGAGTTTTGCTCAGAGACATCAATGTTTCAAAATAATTTCACGTTATGTGAAATGTATAGGATTGTGTAGAATATTAGGCCTAGCCTAATTTTATTCTTCTTCTTCGTTAAAGAAATTAGGTCCCTACGGAGTGGATTTGATTTAAAATATTAAATGTAATGATCAGTATAGCTGAAGGTCAAACAGGAAAGCTATTCCTAAAGGAGTCTAAAGGTCTTGAGGTCTATAAAACATTCAATAACAAAACAAACAAAACAACAAAAACAAAAGTGGCACTTTGTGTAATTTTATCTTTTTTATAGCCTACTATTTTGAAAAACAGACTCCACATAGGCTATGTCATGTGATATAGGCCTAACCATAAAGTCCGACCAATTCGAGGCGGGCATATGCGATGTGATGTCGTGATTTCAGCACTCGCATTGAACGAGTAGGCTAGCCTAGATCTTATGGAAGCCCGTTTCATCAACAGTTGAGTAAAAAAAAAAAAAAAACATAATTCTGTAATTTATAATAATGAGAATCTCGTAATAATGACTAACATGTCATAGTTAATAATGAGAAATTTTCTCGCAATAATGACTTAGTAACATCTCATAATAATGAGAAACTTGCTCATGACTAACATCTCGTAATAATAAGAAACATAATTAAAAACAGCTTTCAAAAAATTGTTTAACAAATTAATAAAAGAAGACACCTGGAAGGCGTAATCGTTAATCCATTTTGCAACACGAACTGGTAAGCAACAGTCATTTGTAGCTATTGAGCTACAGAACTTAAAGATCTATCTGTTTTCGTTTTCTTTCGCTGCAGACGAAATTGTTAAACTTCTGTTGTCGCGCAGGCGCAGTGAGGGGAAAAACACTGAGATTAGGGCAATCGGTTTGTAGCTTTGGTTCGCTTGTGCGATATAGGCTAGTCACGAAAACGAGAAGCGACCAAAATTTCTGACATATCAGAAATGCATCTGACCACCCGATTGCCGGAGAGGAATTTTTCTTTTCTTTATTCTGATTTCCGCAGTTGTATCACCCCGATTTTTTTTATTTATTTCAAACTTCCCCACAAAACAATACCCATCAGGGGTATAGGCAAGTTGGAGCCGCTCCCCTGCAAAATTTATTTCCAACCCTAATCAAACACCTTCAGGATTACTATAAGGCTATTGGCAGGATAGTTTTTTTCAGTGTTGGAACCAAACTCTGCAGGACAGCAGCCATAGGACCGAATTTGCCTTGCCCTATATGAATGATAATGCAGACATTGAAAACATGAAAGGGGTGTAAGTAATTATAATAGGCTATCAATTCCATTTTATAGGCCATATCTACAAAAAATCGCTGTAACATCACTGACCTTTATAAAGATCTGGGCATGCAGGAATGTTGCTATAAGTGTAAGCCTTCTTGTTTTTCAGATGATGAATGTGTCCGCTGGCCTGTGGATATTACATATTTTCTGTTACTGTACATCCGTAGATTATGGTTTATAAAAAGACAGAAGCCAACTCTTAATGCTGCATGGCACCATCCGAGCAGCAGATTTATCCACTACATTATCCTCAACTGTCCAAATGATCCTGGGATCCCTGTCACTCTAAATGCCCATTTACGGCTTTACCATTGCATATTTAGATCACCAGAGGGGTTGTTAATATGACTGCTGGCATGATACCTTAATTACAACATAATCCAACCAGAGCAATGCTCCCTGGCCACTGAGATTGTAGCCTGCTTTCTAAAAAATACATGGTGCCATGACAAAATTAGGCCTGTTTAATCTCCTCTCTTATGGATATTTCAAAATTCACAATCTAATGGTCACTGATCCAACATGTTTGATGAATGATAATCCTTAGTTTGACTAAACAAAGCCAGACATGCACTCTAGGCCATTTGAACAAAAGCATGATACTGTGACACTAGCTGGAGGCATGGAAAGACAGGGTGGTGTGAACGAGTCCAAGTGAAAGGGATGTTTATGATGGATTCTGAAAGAGGGAAAGAGGTAGAGGTAGAGAGAGAGGTAGAGAGAGAGGTAGAGAGAGAGAGGTAGAGAGAGAGAGAGAGAGAGAGAGAGAGAGAGAGAGAGAGAGAGAGAGAGAGAGAGAGAGATCAGCCTGCTCTCCACTGCACATCCAGAGGAATCTGGGGCATCTAATGGCCCCTCACCCACAATTCATGATCTCTCTCTCTCTCTCTCTCTCTACCTCTCTCTCTACCTCTACCTCTTTCCCTCTTTCAGAATCCATCAGTGGTATTGCTGAAATTTGAAGGAATTAATATTGTTATTTATTACTCATTGTTATTAATTATGAAAATGTGATTATTGTATAACATGAATAGAGAATAAAAAGAGTTAAACATCTCTCTCTCTCTCTCTCTCTCTCTCTCTCTCTCTCTCTCTCTCTCTCTCTCTCTCTCTCTCTCTCTCTCTCTCTCTCTCTCTTTTCTTTTTTTTTCGCTTTGGGGCATGCAGTGACCCCACACCGTGGGAATCCGTGGTCCACAACGGATGACTTTAACTGTCTCACAAGAAAAAAGGTTGAAGAGATGGAGCAAGGATCTGTCTCTCCCTTATTAATATATATTTGTTTTTCTTTACTAATATATAATTAATATATTTTTTTTGGTCATGGCAAAATGGTAGCCTACTATAGTAATTATAAACATGAAAAATTAAATAAATTCAAATTTCGATAAATTACTGTAAAGTCAAGTGAACCGTTTAATTCGTATTGCTTAGCATTTATCTTTTTGAAAAACTCATCACAATAGAAAAAACACGCTATCAATGACAAACAATAATCTGGCTCAACTCATGCATCAAAGTAGGCCTATATAAATCTATGACTTATTTTACGTTAATTGGAACGAGATCACTTGATAAAAGAAATTTATGCATTGAAGCGATTGAAGCGATTTTAATAATGAACTTGTGAATTTGACTGTTATTTTTAATAATTTACCTGAATCCATCCAACATTTCAATTAAAAAAAAAATCTGTCAAAATATCTGTTTAATAGGCCTATATTATAGAAGTTGAAATGATTGCTGGAACGTCTGTAATTGTTCTTCTTTGAGTCTGAACGCCAGGCCACAATGACGCTTTTCTCATTCTTTTTAGCAACACAAAGGCAATTATTCGGCCATTTCAAACTAACAAGACAGAATATGAAATATTAAACCCCCTTTAAATGTTTGAAGTCTAAAACATGTCAGGCCACTAAAACAAGTTTTTTCCCCAGTTTCATATGCTCGTACAGCCCGCAGCGTAGAGTATGGCAATAAACCAACTATAGTCAACATGTCTCCGATGAAATCCTAAATGTTTTCCAGATATCCTAAATATAGCCAACGAACGGGCTTCTCTACCCCCCCCCCACCCCCACCCCCTGTATTTTTTCTGTTATAAATGGAAATATTCATGAACCTTTAAGTAGGCTATTGAATAAATGCATCTGAAGACTACATAGGTCTTCAGAGGTACATAAAGACTACTGCTATTTGATTATCTTTTGGCCATATTATTCATAGGCCACACCTCTTTTATTTTTAAATATTGCAATAACGAAATTACTTATTGCACATTGAAATGTGTGATAAATAGTCCTGTTATTATTATATCTATATTACTATTATCATTTTATTATTGTTTTTGTTGTTGTTATTAGCCTATATAGCATATGTTTGACAGATATTAGTTTCGAGCGTAACTTGTTGCTGACGTGCAGGGTGCAGGTTAAATTGTGTCCGAGGTAATGGTGCAAATCTAGATGTTGATGTAAATAAAGATCAGTCTCTGTGTCATGACTGCAGTGCATGAAAATGAGCAGCTTCCCGTATGTAGTTCTATAATCGGAGCTACGGGCAGCTCATACATCATGCAAAATGGGCCCGAAGGGTTTTCTTCAAATGAACTGTCTGGGTCTGTGGAAATAATATCAGGGGCTTTCCGTCAGAATGAACTTTTCCAATGTAGCCAGCCGTGAAATAATCTGACCCGACACTTTAAACCATCTGCGCTATCCATCCGCCTTCTTATTTATTGCGAGCTGTAGCTGATACTATTCCAGTTTTTTTTTTTTTAAATATGATATGGCATCTCCACAATCCGCATGGCTGACAGGTTTATCCATTGATACCCGTCGCAAATCTTTATCAATTCCCAAAAGAATTCAAAATATGTCAGTAATGCAAATGATAGCTTGAAATAAAAAATAAAATAAAATGAATATAGGCTAAATAAATAGTAGGCTAATTAAAATACCTTGGCTAAAAATAGTCTATTTGTTTTCAGTTATTAAATTTGAAATGGTCGATTATAACTGATTATGTAAGCTGTTAATAGAGCTTTTAGCTGGTTAACAAAGTAGACTCCTACGTGCAGCTGGAAGGCGGAATGATTTGTCCAGTTAAGACTCGTTTCATTCTAAACACCACGATATTAAATTTGACAGGCCAATGACTGTTCCGCTGAGTTGTCAGATGTATTTTTTTTATTATTATTATTATTTGTTTCCTTTTTGTGTCAGTGGTCGTTATTCTTCACAAGCGAGAGTCCGGAGCGGACGAATGACTTCACTGGAAAATCCACACAACACACGGATGATCTCATTTAATGTCGTGTGTCGTTTTAATCCGAGCCATTCTCTTGTCGCCAGAAACGTAGATATTTGGAATGATAAAAAGCCAATCATGTCCTCTCCTGTGCTTAAAAAAGGCAGACGAGTGAGAGTTTAAAAATAACATTTCGTGTTAGATAAGACAACACTGTAGCCTACTTTCTATTAGTCTTTCAAATTTTCGAAAAGTTTACTTGAAATGTGCGTAAAACGCGCAGTCGAGAGTAGTAACTCGCGGGCTTGAGTAAAAGCAGAGGTCGCTGATGTTTACATTCTGAAAGGCGCTGTCGAGGTCTGGGAGGTGCTGAAATCTACTCGAGCTCCGTTCCGCGTGATTGGCACGCTTGACAGTGATTGACAGGCTTCCGTGAAAACTACGCAACCAATCTGCCAAGTCCAATAGAAAACCAGAAGTGGGCATCACGTCTTTTCCCTCCACAAAACATATCTTCATTCTTGTGCTATAATCTTGTGCCCTCGAAATCTCCAACGGAGGCAGCCTCAGACCGAAAGAGCGACAACTCTATTTCTCTGCATCGTCGAGCGTTCATCAGCTGACTCTGGAATTGCCTTTTCGCCTGGATTCGACAGGGAGGAGAGAGAGGGAGAGAGACAAGCCACATAAAGCAGGAAGCTTTGAGCTAGAAAGGACTCCGAAAGGAGAAGAGAAGCCTTCATGTTTCAGTTGCCAATCTTGAATTTTAGTCCCCAGCAGGTTGCGGGGGTATGCGAGACTTTGGAGGAGAGCGGAGACATCGAGCGTCTCGGCCGATTCCTTTGGTCGCTGCCCGTCGCACCAGCCGCCTGCGAGGTGCTGAACAGAAATGAGTCTGTGCTGCGGGCTCGCGCCATCGTAGCCTTCCACACTGGGAATTTCCGTGAGCTTTATCACATTCTGGAGAACCACAAGTTCACCAAAGAGTCCCACTCTAAACTGCAAGCACTTTGGCTGGAGTCGCACTACCAGGAGGCAGAGAAACTCCGAGGCCGCCCGCTAGGGCCAGTGGACAAATACCGGGTACGGAAGAAGTTCCCTCTCCCTAAAACTATTTGGGATGGAGAACAAAAGACGCACTGCTTTAAGGAAAGAACCCGACATTTACTTCGAGAATGGTACCTCCAGGATCCTTATCCGAACCCAAGTAAAAAGAGAGAGCTTGCACAAGCTACGGGACTCACTCCCACTCAAGTGGGGAATTGGTTTAAAAATCGAAGACAAAGGGACAGAGCCGCGGCTGCAAAAAACAGGTGTGTTTTCCCCGATTTTTACCATGGGGGCTATATTGAGCATATATTTGATATTTTAGCAATAATGGTTATATACTAAAATGAGATATGTCGATCAAATCTAAAGGAAAGCCTACATAAAGGAAAGGCTAAGCTAATGTAGCCTAACATAACCTGTCAATGTCATTTGTTCTGTAACATAGGCTACACAAATAAACAAAGTCTTTAAATGGAAAAATCGCAAATAGATTAATCAAAAAATGTGAACGGTTATTATTTGTCATTTTAGCCTATAACCTAAGCGATGTATTTTCATGATTAAAACCGAAATTTGCAATTATATTGGACATCTATCTTTAGCTACTATTTTTTTTTAACTTTTAATTGCGGAATGAAAAAAAAGCGTAAAAATAGTCTACACGTAGCATACAAAATAGCCTACTGTTAGCCTACTTGTCCCCTTTGACCAAAAAATCAATGGCTAGCTTTTGTGTATCTGTGCTATGGTTTGGGCCTTGTGTGCATCAAATGTCCTTACAGATATACAATATAACAATTAACGAGAGCCTATGGGTAACAAAGATTAAATGCTGTTATGAAAAGCTTTCTTGGTTTCGACAGTTGCTGAAGAAATTCTACCATAGCCTATTTTGTTGCAAGCTGTTTGCTGGAGTAATGCAAATAAGGACAGTTTCTTGCAGACAATAATTTACCTCCTCTATCAGATTGTGTTCTATATTTTGTTGGACATTTAAATATAAAAGCTGTTATAATAACCTTTAAAAATACCAAACACCAATTCAAAACTGTTAAAAATCGATAAGCCTTTAAAACCAGCATAAACTGTTTAGGCCAATTCACCACGAACATATTTTTTTTTCTAAATTGGAATTCTTTTTATTAAACATAGACCAGATAAAAAATGATAATAAATATAGAAAATACGCGAATTGCCTGCAGCCTATAGCTATTTTATGTTCTTCCGGCCGGGGCATTCCATTAATAGCCTATATAGGCTAACTAAACCTGAAGCCTGAGCGGACCATCATTTCAAAATATGTGCAGATTTCATACATAGAATTTGCAGTTAAATATCTTGATTTGGCCCACATGTTTTAACATTGATTGCACGTTTCTTGTTTTAAAATCATGCAAGCAACAGTAGGAACCACTGATTTAGCTAATTTAAGAGTTTTTTTTTTAATATAGGCTATATTTAGAAATCCCTTCTAAACCCCAGCCTTTTTCTTTTTTTAAGGTTGCAACAGCAGGTGTTGTCTAATGGCTCGGTTCGGTCCTTAGCTGGGGATGATGGTGCTGTAGACCGACTGGGGAACGCGTCGAGCCCTGAAGCGAGCCTGTCGAGCAAAGCCGCTGCGTCGGCGATCTCCATCACTTCAAGTGACAGCGAATGTGACATCTAACATCACACCGCGGGCTATATCGGAAGACTATGAGAAAATTAACACATACGAACGAAATCGAGACAGACAATCAGCAAGATAAACAAGCACATTGGTGCCTGCCTTAACGTATCAGAGGCCGTGTTTTTATTATTATTATTTTTTTTTATTTGTAGGCTGTTAGCCTACCAGCCTGGAATCGTGGGATTTATGGAATGCTTTATCTTCTTTAAAATGTATTTATCTTTTTGTGAAGGCAAAGTGGGGGAAAACACGAACAAATGACATGAGAAAAAAAATCTGAATTAAAACTACTTTTGTAAGCAAAATCGGCTGCCTCAAGCAAACAGGCCCTACGGAAATAATATTCACACTTTTTGTTCTTTTTGAAAAGGACTTCGTGGTGAAACATTTTTTCTCCCAGGTTTTCTAAAGTGTTTACGCATTAAATTGTTGCTCTTATAAAATCTGATTTTCATTTGCTTGGTCATTTAAAGTCTGCTCATTTTTGGTGTGCACCGATAGTGAAGATGAATGAAAGACTTGCCGAAAATAAACATTTTAAATTCAAAGAAACCATACAGACTTATTCTCATCCATTAAAATAAGGTATTATTTTCAAATTAGTGTTTATTTATGATATACATTTTATTAATAATTTATTATTATTAAAATGTGTTGGATTTTGTCATCTTTACACAGCCAGCCTAGCCTATTTTGTTAGCCTCAATACCAAGAACATGTGTGAATGCATTCACCCTTCATTTAGGCAGACAAACCACTTGAACTTTTGCCTCTGTATTCCTGGTATAAATGGTGTGAGGTTCATGCACAGCACAGCCAGTAATCGGTAAATGTAGGCTATAGTGGTGTGTTTAACCTGATCGCTTGCCGCGTGTCCAGACGCGTTAACCGCCCCGTGTGATTGGCTTTGCCGTCATGTAATGCTTTCTGACAGGAGAAGGTCAACGAGAGGGCGAAACGCATTGGTTTCAGAACGAGCAAGCTAGAGAGGAAAAGCATCTAAAGCCTATAATTTATTCATTTACTTATTAGTTTAACCTTTAATTGCTTATATACGAAACTGTGATCGTTTAGGTAGGCTACTGAAGAAACTGCATTAGTATCTATTTATTATCATCTAATTATTATTTTAAATATAATCATAAATATAGCTGATTTTCTATTGCGCATGTTT
The DNA here is from genome assembly GCF_016745375.1 of Pimephales promelas. The sequence continues at coordinate 16,626,826 of NW_024121432.1, read as the reverse complement.
ATTGCATTTATCATTATTTTCGTTTCGCTTAGTATTCACCGTTAAATTCCATTAAGGTCACTTTTATTCAGGGAAGGGAGGACTATGTTTAAAATCTGTTAATAATGCTTGGCTACTGTTATTGGGGGAAACGAGGCATAGATGTGGTAGGGGAAAGGAGAGCAGGCTATTGAGTTTGCAAAGGGACAAAAGCGGAAAGATTAGGTGAAAAGAGTGTTTCTGGCAGTCAATAAGGTTGTCAAACTCGTCAGCGCTAATCAGCGCTAATGACCGCTTCTCAAACCCAACTCGAACAATAGTGAGCTCTTCAAAGCTCTGTTGGGGTTAAGGGGTGCTTTCTCCCAAACGAGCTCCGAAAATCCCTTTTCATTGCATATTTATTACAATATCGAAAATTTACTATAAATAAATGTGTGTGAATAGCATTATGGTGCGATATCGTTTCAGCTATCGTTTCAGTCACAAAGACAACGCCGATAAAGTCGAATATATGGTTGAAAAATTAATATGTATGTATATATATATATATATATATATATATATATATATATATATATAAATTTTGTGTCAGTGGATGCAGGCCCCTGCTCATTTTTAAAAGTGAGCAGAAATTTTAATGAAAATTTCATTCAAGCCAGTGCACTAGCGAATGTTTTCCATAAAAATAATAATATCCTAGTTATATATGAGCAGGGGTCATATAAAAATCAGCCCCTAATACAAATATTACTTTTAAAAATGAGCAGTGGCCTGCACTGACACAAAATGAGGCCATTGAGGCCATAATGCTTGTGTATTCAGAATTCCTGGCACCTACAATCACCATGGGTTTTTTGTGAATGACACGAAGAAAATTTGTCGAGTTCAAGGCCAATCCACGAAACTGATACAGCATACTAAAATTATGATTAAAACGATCATGAGTAGCCTATATTTTATAACCATCCAACCCGATCTCACGACCAAGTCGTACGAATTCGACGAATGATTAAAAAGTGTTGAACCATCACGTTCTACGTAATTGTGTCTTAAAATATCTTTAAAATATAAACTGAGCATTTATCGTGGCAAGTATATCCAAACAATACTAAAATGGCTTTAAATACGGAATACTGACGAGTGATCATCCCATGGCCCGAGTACTGGTGTTGAAGATCCTGTTGGCTCATACTGCTGTATTCCACTCATCTCCAAAAGAGTTACAAGGGTCACAAAAATAGACTATACAAAAACAAGTAATTATTTTCAATGCTATGTCAAACTGGATGTTGTAATAAATACTTACAATTTGCTTTCTTTGTATTTCACTGAACTTATTCAGGCTGTTTTTGTTGTGAAAAGCAAGACAAAATTGTTCGTCAGGGATGCCGAATTCCCAGTCCATCTTTTTTCTTTAAAAAATTCGTTGTGGTGCTTTTTACAGGTAGCCTAAAGTCGCTTTTTTTGTTTTTGTGATAAAACAACACCCATGTCACAATCAATTTTTGCCCATGTTTGCCATTTGGCGGTAAAATTGAAAACGCTATTTTGTCGATACGAATTTGCACAGAATTATTACTTTTTCCCGCAGAATATTATCTTCCTTGAGACTGGAACAGAAAACAATCCATTCCAAATACATGCAGTGTTTACAATACACTCTAAAAAATGCTGGGTTGTTTTAACCCAATTTTGGGTCAAATATGGACAAACCCCGAAATGTTGGGTTAAAAATGTAATGTAAAAATTTAACCCAACGGCTGGGTTAGTCCATATTTGACCCAAAGTTGGGTTAAAACAACCCAGCATTTTTTAGAGTGTAGGCCTCTGGTGATAAAAACAAATTGTGCGCTGGCTATACAATGAACATTTATATCCAATGGGTTAAATCTTGGAGGTTTAGTTTAGTTCCTTTATTGTCCTTTATTTCCACAAATGGAAATGTATCTTTGACTTCACTACAAGGACACCAACACAATCATAAAAATATACATATAAAACAGTAACATTCCCATGCACCTAAATAGCCTATCCACCCCTACTCATATTCATATCTTCTCAACATTTAAAATTCGAAGAGAAGTGGGCACAAATGCCATTTGGTACACATTTTACTCACCCATGATGTCTAAACCGTCTTCTTGATGGTAGCAACTGAAAGTTAGAGTGTATGTGAGTGCTAGGTCACTGAAATGATCAATGAAATGTCTCCATTCATTTTATTTATTTATTTGAAAAGGACAAGGTCATTTTTGAGGGAATGTATTTTTCTGTCGAAACTGGAGATAGGAGACGTAAATATACTTGGATTTGTTAGAGCTGAGCGCCCTCTGCTGTTATGACAGATCTGCCAATATTCCCACCATAGCTCAAACAAACAAACAAGCATTAATAAATAAATAATTAATGAAATACATACATACATACACTCTTAGAAGATTCTATATAGAAACTTAAAAGGTTTTATCAGCGCTATGTATTTGGAACCCCTAAACGTTTCTATACACAACCCTTTTAAGGGTTCAATAATAAGAACCCTTTAGGGTCTTTGGAATCAATCAGGAAAAAGTTTCTATATGGAACCTTTTGGGTTCATTCATTATCATTTGTTTTGTCCTTTCCGGGTTAAATATTTCATATTAATGACAAACATCAATACCCTAAAATTCAAGATATGTGGGTTAGAAAATGTACATATTTAGGCTATATCATTTTATGTAGTTAATAAATATCACATGAAGAGTGCCATTTCAGTTTTCCTCCTCCAAAAATCAGCATGATTAAAATGTGATATTAAGTTAATGCAACAGTTTAATACCAAATAATTTATTTACAACTACAAACTGTTGCAGAATAATGTAACATATGAATGAATAATAGCCAATAAAGAACCTTTGTGCCAAAAGGGTTCTTTCTTGTCATTATAGATCCTTTTTAAGCATAAAAGGTTCTTTGGAGTTGAGGCCCTACCCTGATTCATACTACAGCAACGTCAATAAAACTAATGTTAATAACACATTACCTCATCCATGAACATGATTTCTGCTCGATTTCTGTCTGATTGCTTTCCATCAGCTGTGGAGGAGGTGAAGACAACAACTCCCATGATCCCACGCTCATTCACAATCAGTCATCAATACGCCGCTGTTATTGTTTTAAGTAAGCCAACTCTAGCATAGCCTACTGTGCCTTTTGAGTGCATATTGTATGATTTTGTAAAAGACGCCCCTTGGGGCTAGTCTAAGTTTCCCTATGCTGCCTTCCCGCAGCGCGATTTTATTCACGCTAAAAGGCAGTCTGGATACCATGGCAGATTTTCGCCTCATTTAGGGAACCAATCACCCCCTATGCCAATCACACAACAGGGAGGGAGGAGCAAGACGATGACGACATCTATGCGACACACCGAAGCAGTTTGTTTATGTCTATGGATTCAACATGGCAGCAGATGCGAAGCTACCTTTTGATGCAGCCTTAGTGCTCTGTTCGAAGTATTTTACAATGCAAGTTTATTTAGAAAAAAACAGCCGCTTTTGGCGTTAAACTTCGCGAGACCCCAGTCATTATTGTTGTCTCGCCATTAATCGCCCTAATGGAGGACCAGGTAGGAGGAGGTTGTGTCCCGAGAAAGAAAATGCGATAAAGAATTGTCGTTACCAACTTCTGTTCGGCAGTCCCGAGGCCTGTATGAGCGCAAAGTGGCAAGACATGTCAGCCACGGAGTTGTATGCTAGTACCAACCTGCTAGGCATCGTCGTCGACGAAGTCCATTTATGGTAAGTGGTATTTATTAATATCATATTGTCATTATGCCTGTAGACTACCTACTGTGGTTGTCACAGTGTCACTAAGTTGTGTTGCTTTTCAATATCAATACAGCTAAGTTACCGCTTTAGTAGCATAACTTTCAGCTGTGCACACGTATGTTTGAAGTTGTTGACACTTTAGTCATCAAATTATTTTTTATTTTTTTTAAACTTGTGAAGTACAGGCGTAAACAATTTCCAATGCAAAATAACAACTTCTACATCAATGTTAAACTGTACTAGACATTCTTAGCACCCAATAAACGGTGCCAGGCATTCGTAAACCACGCCTCAAATACGAGAAATTGTGCTTGTGGTTCCCAGACCCAAGTCTCAACGAGCTACCCTGGTGCTAGACGTCCACTTTACTTTTAATTTTCCTCTTGGCCATAGATGGCGCTAAACCTCTATAAGCAGTTTTACTGAAAGGCTTCACTCCTCTTAATTTCGAGTTTTCATCTGAGCAACAATTGTGAGATTTATTCTATTTGACACACTAATTCATTTAAATTAATGATTTTAAAATTTTAAAGTTTTAAAGGTGTGCGTTGCAGGTATTCATTTAATGTAATCCTGTGTTGTTGATTTTTTTATTTCATCATTGTAAGTTAAATTTGTTTGTAATATTCTACAATATTTTGTCCCAAAATGAAAATGGAAATGATTGCATTTATTTACTCTATTTTTATTTTTTTAATTTTTTTTTATAACACATCATCATCATCATCATCATCATCATCATCATCATCACCCAGTATGCCAAACTTGCTAAATCAACCTTGGCATGCAATTAATTGCTTTACTTGATTTTTTTTTTTTGTTAGACATTTTGGTGGTTGTTCCCCTTTTTCTTGAGCTAGAGCTGCTTCTCCAATACTTTTCACTTCCATGACTTCCAAATGCCATTTAATGGCACCTAAGTTCTTTAGAAAGTTGGACACAGAGCTTTTCGATTGCTCGCTCAGTGATCTCTTATCTGCAAGATTGGCCTTTCCTTGTTAAATAAAGTAAGCAATAAGTCAAGCTTATGTTAAGAATTATAGAAGTCGTTTTAAAAACATTTTTGACTCCGCAGTTACAAATAAAACATATTGATTATCATTCTACTGCAATGTGAAGCCACATTTATAAAAATATATATATATATATATATATCCATAGGCTATTTGTGAATGACTTTGACCTTCCTGTAAATCTGCTCTCTCCACTGTTGAAGTTCTTTAGTCTTGTACAGTTTCAGCACCATGGCCAGTGCCTTCCTGTCTTCATATACTTTTTTCCCACAAAGTGCTTTCACAACTATTTACATTTGTCTAACGGGGCATTACTTCTCTTTCTATGAAGACGAAATTTTTGTTCAGTCAGTATTTTGAAACTAAAGGTTTTTTTTTTAAAGACGTTTAATTGTTTTGGACAGAGACTTGTCTATGTGGGAAAATGTCCCTTAACTGTTAACTCCCAACATTTCATCTCAAATTCAATTGTAAATCCAGACATAGCCTGCGCTATATGTAATTTATCAGGTGGGTATTACAGCTACAGTTTTTAAATAGGTATGCTCTTTATTATTTCTTTTCATTTTATGATGCAGTATTTTTTAATCGATTACAGATTAGATTAACCATAAATAGAATAGGGGCATTCTTATTTGACTTTTCTTAAAATAACTAGAATTTGTAATATCAGATCTGATGGTGTATGATTAATCACTAATTAACTTACTCCCCTCAATTGCAAGCGTTAAGGCAGATTGTGTTGACTGGTATACAAATCTTCTCCACTAGAGGGCAGCAAACATAGCAAAATGCAGCACTTTTACACAATTTATTCTCGAACAAGCCTTGTTGTTTCATTGGCTGGCGTAATGCCTGTTTCACATAATAATTGAGTGCTCAATCAGAATACTTTATAGACTACATGGTTTTGGATTGCATCAAAGGTAATAAATCACTTTGTTACATTCTAAAATTCTAGCCTATATCAAACTCTAAAAAGCTCTGACTCTTGTAATGCCCAATAATAACCAAAAGATGGAGGTCTACCAATGACTAATACACTATAATTCTTGACTGGGTATGATGGTGGGGGATGGGAAGCTTACAATCACTTTGCATCTGTATTGGTTACATTTTGCCAGTCTATGTGGCATCCGTTGATTTGCTAATATCAGTCAAATACATATGTGTGTGTGTATTTTACACACTTACTGTACTGACTAACCACATAGCTTACTCACACAGTCAGACAGATATGAAAATCGTAAATGCCTGAATGAAATTAAACAAATGGCTATTGAAAAAAAAGTTTGTTTGTCTCTGAATGTGTCATAAGAAACAAGTGACCCACAGTAATCCCACCTGTCGATTTCTAGATTATCCTATGGCATGACTCCCCTAAACAATCATTTATATTCCTGCATGGCACGTTGCTCTTAATGAAAAGATGTAAAATGACTCTCTTTTTTTAGAGTGATGACCAGGAGACAAACAGACCTACCTCAAACCTGCAGTCCAGATGGCATGGCTTTAGTGTTCCTTGATAATATGGCAGCGCATGAATGATGCAGTGACCTGTCCTGAAAACAAAATTGATCCCACAACAGATGCACTGATGGGAAATAGAACATTATCATGCCTCCCCCCCCCCCCCCCCCCCCCCCTGTTTCATTATTGGCAAAATACACATGCACAAAAAAAAAAAAATCCATGCAAGCTAAGGACATTTTTTTTCTCTAAGCAAAATGTCTAGATTCCTCAAGTAATGAATGGCACCAGTTAATAAGTGCACTTGTCTGAGGAGGGATGCTGACTTGAAATGTTACAGTGGAGGTTTTATAAATAACTCTGGTCTCTGGTTTCTGCAGCTGTCACCATAGTTAATTCCTGTTCCTTGTATCTCTCTGAGGACGCTCTGTAAAGTCCTGGTGCTCTGGAGTGCTTGTATATTCATTCAAGACCAGAAAACATGCAGTTATAATGGAAAGGCCACTGAGAGGCATGAAGTCCCATAAGAACTGTGCACTAAGACTATTTGTTGTGGGTTTTGACTGTTTTTATTAATAAATTCGAATATTTTGAATATATTCAAAGATTCATATCACTGGAATCTATTCTTTAAATATAACACTTCTACAGCATCCTGCTAAAATTTGAATATATGCAAAAGAGATTCAAAAAAGATGATGAAATAGAAAGGCCTGGACTTCCTAAACATTGGGTTCGATCTTTTTTTTTCCGCTTTAGATTAAACATTTTTCTTTGCAGTCCCTGAGTACAATGGTACTCGACTACATTTCATTCAAGTTTCTTCCTGTGTCCATAATTTGAAGCTTATCTTGCTATGTGAATCAGATCCTGGTTAAGGTGTGTTAAACCCTCATGCAACCCAGTAATTCTGGTTGAGGAGCACCGGATGCAGACTGAGCCACTGAATCTCTGTCCTCTTCATTATTATCCCCTTCCCACACACTGAATGCGACGGTCCTTTAGATGAGACCGGGTGCTAACGAGGCTAAAGCGGCCTCTTCCGTGGGGATCTGAGTGAAGAACACCTACTAGGGCGCCAGTAGCCTGTTTTCACTCTTCTGATATTACAGTGAAGCAGCTTCCATAAATTCAGTCCCTATGATGTTAAATTAGATGAGGACATTGGAGGAACTAAGATTCAGATGAGGAAGTTCATTTTTGTTGATTGACATGTATTTAAACAAATGTGCACTTTTTTTGATCATATGTAATCCGCACACTGTAAAAAAAAAAATGTTTTCATGATTTGTTATCACAACCTTTTTTTTTGTCAAATCAACTTAGAATATTTATGTGGTTCAGATAATATAATATTTTGAGTTTCTGTTGATTAAACCAATTTCCATTTTAACGAACTCAAAATTTGAAGGCAACCAGCTTATTTTTTTTTAAAGTTAAACCAACAATATATATGTTCTACAGTGAATGACAATAGAATAAATATTGAAATAAATTGAAGTCAATTCAATGTACAATGGGAGGGATGCAGGTGGTTGGAATTGTGGTTGACATTGTATGAGTTGTGGGGTTGATAGCAGGCCAGGGGATGAACAAAGGGAATGGAAAAGTAATGGACTTTTTGTGCTTTTTAACAAGGAAAGAATAAAAGGAAATAATAGTGGAGGGGAGAGACTTAAGTAACAAAATGATGTTAAAATCAGTTCTTTTGAACTTTCTGTTAATCTTAGAATGTTTCACGGTTTCCACCAAAAAATATTAGGCAGCACAACTGTTTTCAACATTGATAATAATCTTTCTTAAGCAGCAAATCACAAATTGATTTCTGTAGGATCATGTGACACTGAAGACTGGTGTAATGATGCTGAAAATACAGCTTTGCCAACGCAGGCATTTTAAAGTATATTCAAATTTAAGTGTTTTTTTTTTAAATTGTAATAATAATTCTCAATATTTCAGTTTTTACTCTATTTTCAATATAATAAACACATGTGTTTATTAGACAGATGTTTGCAATTTGAAAATAATTACTGTAAATAGCCAAGGATTTTGGGAAAATGTGTGTTTACTACTGTAATTATTTTCTACTGTAAATCGTAACGAAAATCGTATTATTATGTAATAGGAAAGCAATTCTAATACTGTAAATAAAAATACAGTAGTTGTACTCGTGAATACAATATACAGTATTATTCCTGTAAATTAAAATATAGTACTTGTAAATGTAAAATACAGAACTCATACTGTGTAAATATTAATACAGTAAACAATTGTCATACTGTAAATTAAATTACATTAATGACATCCAGCTGCCAGTAAGTTACTGTGAAATTTACAGCAAACTTTTTAAAGTGCAGCTTTGGTGAGCAGACTTGAAACATGAAATATTCTTATAAACCCCAAACTTTAGAACAGTAGTGTATGTGGATATGTATGATATAGAACAGGCATATAATGTAACAATGATTACAATCAATGGACTGAGATTATTTTCCTGCATCTAGTTTGAACTTTGGCTTTTGCATTTTCAACTACATATATTGAGCTTATTTATGAAGACTTTGGGGCATCAGGCTAAGCGTTTGTTATATTATAAGTGCATTAACTAACCTTTTGGCATCTTGAATTGTCCGAATAATCCTTAACCATATTTGGATTAGGAACCAAGAGATTTGCTCTTGAGCACAGGATGATAAACTCAGGATAGAGACTGATCCTTTAAATTGTTTGCCATTTCTATTAGTATTCAATGCAGAGACGATGAAGGACTAGTGATGATATTATTCCTTACACAGAGCTGTCCAGGCTTGCCTCGGCAAAAGAGATGCAGAGGACATCAAAGGTGTTTCCAGTTTGTCTTACCGTATGACTTTATGCTTTGTCACTCATTTAACTCTCACGATATGCTTCAGTGAAGCATGACTAGCTGTGCAAAGAGCAGTGACAGACAGCACTAAACATTCCAAGTAGTGGGGAACGGGACAGCTGCGTGGACTAGAACAGAAAAGAGAAAGAGAACTTGCTTGGTTTCACTACATGTGACTGCTGAAGTATTTAAGCTTTATTGCATGAAAACATCTAAACGCATCCCTTTTTTTCTTCTTCACTTTGTCACCTTCTCCCTGAGTCACCTCTCCCTCCGGCATCCTTGTCTTCTCCCTCTCACTCCTCCATCTCACTCTTCCCTCCATCATCTGTTAGGTGAACAGTATCCGCCAGGTTTGTGAGCCTCTTTTGTCTCTGAGCAGGAGATGTTGGCGCAGCCGGATCATGTTTCAAACTTTCATTTCCTGAAATGTTTGAGGGAACATCCAGGGTTTTATCAGTGCCCGTTACACTGAGTGGAAATGGGAAGGAGCTCGAGTTACCTGGCCGGTCACTTAGCCATCAATGAACAAACGACTCTCTCTTTGAGCTGAGATCAGGGGGCTCATACAGGCCCCCTCCATAATGATTCATTTTTTTTTGCACAGAGCTCACTCAGAAACACACATGCACATGCGAAATGTATCATGCACCTACTGTAATAACGATATACATGCTTGAGACATTTCAGAGCAGCAGTCAAGGTCTGAAATATGGTTCCTCATCTAAACTTCATTGAGGTTAGTTTTGTCTGTGAACCCAACACAGACGTACAAGAATCTACACAAGGGTAGTTCCCCCAAAAATGTAAATCATCATCATAACGGTACTTACTGTCATGTTGTTTCAACCCTGACTTACTTTCTTCTGTGGAATTTAAAAGATAAAATTTTGAAGAGTGTTTTAACAGTTTTTGCTCATACTTGGGTTCAAAAACAGACAGACGTTTTGCAAAGCATTTTTTTAATGTTTCACAGAAGAAAGAAAAACATGAAGGTTGGGAACGACCTTCTCCCTTGGACACAGATCAAGATGTTATGACAGGCTGTCTGTCAGCTCTGATCACCTGTGAGTCTCCTCCCACGATGCCCCTCTTCACCTCTGTAATTGTGCGTGTCTTCACCTCTGCTCTCCACAGGAAGGATCTGTGTTTGTCAAGTCGACTTTTAGAAAACCCAGTGTGGAAATGTCCAGTGTGAAAAGACCACTTGGTTTGTTCATTTTAGAGCTTCAGAATATGTGTGTAAACAGCGTTCTCACCTTGAATGATCTCTTGGTGCATCGCAATTTACATTCTGCACTACACTATGACGTGTTTTTAAAAAAAATATATATATATATTTTTTTTATAAATTGTGTGAGTGGTGTGTTCACACAAAAATTCCAAATAGAAAAAGTGCACTTTAAATACCCAGATGATGCACTTAATTAACTGAAAAAAAGGATGTGTGGAATGTTAGATACGTCTTGCACTCAGTTTTAATTAGACTACACAGCGAAGGGGGGAGGGGCATCAGACTCCCAAGGTGAATGACAAAATAACCTTATACAATTCATTCACTACATGAGTACATAAACTACATAGACATTGTCTTTGTGAGACTTTCAGAGATCATCGTTATTGTTGAATCACTTCTGAATGGATCAAGACCTTACTTAAGATATTAACTAGGGATGCACATTATTTAAATTATGTCCATGGTATACAAATTACTGATAAATTACCAATATTAAAAGTATCTGTAATTTATTTATATACATTATAAATAAAAAAAATTATAATTTTAGATTCTACAAGAACATTTAAGCATCTCAAGATTATAATGTATGGAATAAAAAAATATGTTCACTTCATATTTACTAACATTTCAATTTAGCAGTTTTACAGTTATGTATAGATCATGTTGTGTTTCTAACATCTATGATGCTCACAAAGGCTTCATTTATTGATCAAATATACAGTAAAATTATTATGCTGCTTAATGTCTGAGGAAATCGCAATACATTTTCAAGATTCCTTAATAGAAAGTTCAAAAGAACATCTGTATTTTAAATAATTTTTAACTTTAATCTTTACTGTCCCTTTTGATAATTTTACTGACCCGAGACTTTCGAGTTTTCGAGTATTTATTTTCTAGAATTTTTCTTCCATGTGTGTGTGTGTGTATATAATATATATATATATATATGTATATATGTATGTATGTATATATATATGTATATGTGTATGTATATATATATATATACACATATATATCATTTTATATATTTAGTGTATATAGCCTATATTAAAAGTATCAACTATATATATATATATATATATATATATATATATATACACATTTTTTTTTATATCAACTCTCCTGTGCAGGACAGGCCTCGCATAGTCTGTAAAACTTCTGGAAGAGAACAAGAATGTGCGTGGTGTATATATGTGTGTGAACATGAGTGTGTACATATAATGTCAATTTATATGAGCCTGTGCATTCTACACTTCGGCTCCTCCGTGGTCATCACCCCTAAATACCTGCTCTATGAACCCTGGAGCGACTGACGCCAGGCTCACAGCAAGTCTGTGAAAAACCCCTGCCCTCTTACTCTTCAGACGCTGCTGATGGAGGACTCCCTGCCTGGGTGACAACTGCCTCCACTCGTTTATCAGTGGGGCTTGGCTTTGAAACCTGAGCCTCTGTGACCGTTTGGAAGTAATCCGTTACCCAGCGCTGCAGAACAGACCATGACCATCAAGGGTGCTGGGAAAGCGTGTGACCTTCCAGTTTTTACTGATAAAAGCGTGAAGTCATGCCAAATTGTTGGAGTAATATTGCTGTCTTTTTGACAAATCTATAAAAGATAATAGCTTCCCTAGACAGGAAGCTCATCTGAAATCAGCTGTACAGAGAGATGACGCACCGGCAGGTGTGCAGCACAGGTTCTGCCTTTTATGAAGCGTGTTTGCTCAAGTGCAAGTGTTTGTCAATGCATAGGGGAACATGGCTTGTGATGCCTTTTTTGACCTCCTACATTGACAATAATTTCCCGAATGAGTGTACCGAAGTCTGAAGCTCTGATTGTTTTGTCCACACCTTCCTAAATTAGATAATTACAACAATTATAATTGTATCGTTAAAACATTGATGTCATTGTAATGGAACACAATGCTGGTTGATTGGCAGTTGGAGAAACGCGCAGTCACTGTGGTGATGCCATGGGTCATGACTTCCTGTAAGGTGATACAATCTCCTGCACTGCTCGTTCATCTTGCTTCATTCTTTTGTTTAGTTCAGGGGTGCAAAACAGGGCTACAGTCCTGGAGAGTTTAGATTCAACTCTAATTAAACACTTCTGATCCAGCTGATCAAGTTCTACAGGTACGTGTGTGGAGTTGGAACTAAACTCTACAGGACTGTGGCCCTCCAGAGTTTTGCACCATGGGTTTTATAGCATGTTGTTTGGTGGGAGAATGAAAAGGGGTACACAATCTTGTGTAGCTGACAACTAATTTTTTTTTAATTTGTGAAGGAATTGGTCGCCCTTTTTTCTGTGGAACACAATTTTTTTTTATTATTATCGATTTAATTGGCCAATGAAATTCAATGGGTCCAATGTTGACTTAGACCCCAATGACTGAAACATTCTTAAAAACCTGTTCTTTTGTGTTCCACAAAAGAAAGTCAGTCACACAGGTTTGGAATGAAGGTGCATACTTGATGACATCATTTTCTTTTCTTTGAAAGACTATTACTTTAACAATGAAATAAGAAAATAGAATATTATTTAATAATATTGATGGATCATATGTTTCTTTGATTTATGATTGTGTATTGCAATAAATGTTCCATTGGGATTACAGGGTCCACTTCAGTTAATAAGGGACTCTCATCGTCTCTCCAAGGCCATATTCTTTGACACACAACCATATGGAAAACCACTTTCACCTTTTTTTTGTGCAATTGCCTAACCATTCCTGAGCTTTCCAGTGATTTATTATAAGCTGTTAGCACAAACTAACATTTGCCGTCCAACACAGAACCGTCTTAATCTTCTAAATTCTAAGGATTGTTTAAACAGTTTATGTCTATCTTTTCTCAACCATCCTTTCGTTAATTTATCAAATAGCTGCTGTAGTCAGATTCCTCCATTTGATATTTCAATTTTTTTCGGCCTGTACAGCTTCCAAAGATTTTGTCGTGTGTGTGTGTTTATGCTGTTTGTTTGTCCCGTCTTGTAATCCTATGATGCCTCACTGAGCCAAAGCTCGAGGCGAGGGATGACCTGAGCTCAGGTGACAAAAGGTAATACGGGGAAGGGCAGGGAGCCATGAAGCCCACCTGTTCTCCCTTACCCCCCTTAACAACTCCCAAAAGTCTAAACTATTATCTGTGAAGAAAATAGCACTCAGTCATTCCCCCTCCTAAACCCCACAGAGGCTGCTCACATTACAGCCGAACCCTTTTCTTCCCACATGAGAAACACTCTATTTGTCTCATTCACGTTCAGCACAGGCCTCTGCTTTGTGTGCTCACCTTGGTTTACAGGGCTGTAGAGCTTGTGCTCCAAGAGGGAATGGGGGACTGGAAACCTGAGTCCTTTAAAAAGCAGCGTTAGTCAGCTATAGAGCTCCAAACAACCTGCCCGCTTTTTCCGAAGTGACTATAACAGCAAACCTTGAAAGTTTTGAAAGTGAATACCATATCTTACTTTTAATTTACTTATTCTTAACTCTTAAATTGTTGTAGCATATTGAGAAAAAAAACTGTAAGTTTACTCTTTCTGTTTGAGTACATAAGGGTTAATTCTTTCATCAATTACTCACCCTCATGTTGTCCCGTAAGCCCTTCGGTCATCTTCGGAACACAAATTAAGGTATTTTTGATGATTTGATGGTCCGATAGCTTTCTGACCCCACAAAAACTGAAACATACTTGAAAATAAAAGCAACGAGAATACTTTTTGTGAGAAAAACAAACAACGACAAAAATAACGACTTTATTCAGCAATTTCTTCACCTTGTAAACACGGTGCAGTGTTTCCGGGTTCTACGTCAGAACGCCGGCTCAGTATTGGTCGGATCCTGCGTCAGCATGACGTCGTGGTACTCACGTGAACAGCGTTAGCAAATACTGAGCCGGCGTTCTGACGTATAACCCAGAAGCACTGCACCGTGTTTACAACATAAACAGCATCAGAAACTGACACAGAAGAGAAGAAATTGTTGAATAAAGTCGTTATTTTTGTCGTTGTTTTTTCCTCACAAAAAGTATTCTCGCTTTGTAATATTACGGTTGAACCACTGTAGTCACATGAACTATTTTAATGATGTCTTTACTACCTTTCTGGGCCAAACGGTGATTACATTGCAGTCTGTGTATGGACAGAAAACTCTCGGATTTCATCAAAAATATCTTAATTTGTGATCCGAAGATGAATGGGTCTTATGTGTTTGGAACCACATGAAGGTGAGTAGCCTGATTAATGACAGAATTTTCATTTTTGGTGAACCAATGTTAACCCTTTGACATTTATTAAAGTGATACCTCTCTAATAAATCAGTCATACTCTCCCTCTTTTCATTTCAAACCTGCATGACTAAATTTCTTCTGTGGAACACAAACGATGATATTTTGAGAAATGTTGCTGTATTACTGTGAATAAATTAATAAATGTATGTTGCTGTGAATAAAACAAAACCCACACAAAATAATCTTCTTTTATGTTCCACAGGTTTGGAACAACATGAGGGCGAGTAAATAATGACAGAATTATTTCTTTTTTTCTTTTTTCTTTTTTTTTTTGAGTGAATTATCCTAATTAGCATTTTTAGAAATGTGGTTGTCTTTGATTGGTGACTGCATTTGTTAAGAGTACAGTAACTTAGAAAGTCGTGTATATATTTTCTACAAATAGGCTTAATTTAATATTTTTAAATATCCACAAATATGTTCTCATATAAACAATGTTTAAATTTGTTTAAATTACGTATTAGTAAAATACATGAGACTATGGTTCCCAAGCCATTGGTACTGTATTTTGCATGTTTTATTTTTATTTTTCTTTGTTTGTTTTTTGACATGAACAAGGTTAGATTGTCCATCACTATTTCGTTTTAAGAGACGTCTCAACATTTAACCCGGGTTAAATAATTTTATAAATGCGAGATAATAAGTTGGTTTGAGTAGCCAAATTCCCTAGTTTGATTATCTAATAATTAAAACAAAATACAGAATTTAGATAAGAAACGAAAAAATAAAATAAAATGGTAGGCTACCCCGCGGCTGTCAACAAATGTTGCATTTAATGTCATATTGCACGTTTTGGTACCCTGGGGGCAAAAGTGCCCCTCTATGGGCGGTTCTGGGCCTCCAATGCTCTAATGCGAACCTATAGCGCAAGCAACTGGTTCCGATTAGCTACCGGAAATCCTCGGTACTCTCTGTTAAAAACAATTACACTTACATGCTTGCGTGGAAGATGGGTGGGAAACTGCCTGGGTTCTCGACATGTCGCTGGGCTAACGATCAGAGGTTCTTGTAAAGTCTTTCCTTCATATTTTAACCATATTTTAAATAAGCCAACATTGGCCAATGCCAAATAATGTAGCCTAGTTAGGCTATTCTGTAAGCGTTAAAGTTAAAGCATTATTATTACATGATATTATTATCATTAAATGAAACACCAAGAACACATGTCAGCTGGGCCAGAAAGCCATGTTTGCGTTTTTGCTCAAAAGAAACTTATGAATGAAGCCACGTGAGTTTGCCTCCCGCAGCTGGTATGTCTTCTCTTTGGCCCAGAACCACCAGAACAAACATTGAGAGAGCGCAAAGTAAACACCCCACTACAAACCTAACGATGCACTGCGACCACAAAAGCAACACGCGCCTCCTGGGGCTAAAGGAAAATCAACAACTCCCCGCTTTTTGTTGACCCACAATATTAAGAGGACGTTTGTGTCACGAGTAGCCTACATTATATAGAAAATTATACGAAGAAGGGCTATTATCATGAGAGGATAAATTGGGTCATCCAATATGTTATCTATTAATTTATTTTACCATACTTTTTACAATTCGATATTTAGTATTTTAAGTAGGCTATCGTAATTTTCATTGGTCTGTATGTCATTTCTCCTCAAAATATTTGGACAAGGGAATTTCAAAATGAATTGTTTTGGTAGGCTATTGGGTTAAACTTTAATGTTTAAGTTAACATAAAGAGCGGGAAAACGTTATTATTTACAGTCATTTCCAAACACGTAATGTTGGCTATTTTTGTAAAATAGGACTAGGGGCCTATAATGATTTTGGGTCTTTGATCTGATGCATGAAGAGAATATTCGAATGCGTGTTATTTTCACCCTTGATTTTAAATTGTAGCCTACTTAATTAACCATTAATTAATGGTGTAGTTGGAACTATTTAGGCGACATGTTGTGAGACAAGACACGACCCTTCATCTGTGAATAATTTTTCACCATTTAATTTGCTATATATCTCAGATTTATTGCGATAACTTGTATTTTAATTTTCCACTTCATCTTCGTATTTTATTGGTGCAAAACAGTGTGATGAAATGCTAGAAGAACATCTTATGAGTTTTAAGAAAAAAATCGCTTTATTAACTGCTTTTGTTTTGTCTTCTGACCAGTTTAACGACTTGGCAAATGTCAGTCCGTAATAGTCTACCACGGTGAAGCGTACCACTGAGTATTTCTCTGAGAACCAGAGAAAAACTAAGGATTTTTATTTAGATTTATATTGTTCATTTTTTTCCTTTATATATATATATATACAGTAAAAGTGGCAGATCTCAGTCTATATTTGGTACAAAATAAACAAAAATAAATAAAAGCTCAGTCGCAATCACTTAAGAACCGAGGTCCACCAGGCTTGAAGTTAAAGGTCCCAGTAAAGAATCCTGGAGTTGATGTGGGTGTCCTTGCATGCCGTGTACCGACTGCGCGGCGCCTAGGCCGGTCATGGAATACGCGGACGCGCCGGGGTGGCTCATATTACCCTGGAGCAGGAGCACGGAGTTCTGGTCAGGACTCTGCGGGGGCGAGAACTCGTCCTCCGAGCTTGACATCAGGGACTTCCCGCCGTCCAGCGGTGAAAGCTGGTTCTGTTTGTTCGCGCCCGTGTTGTTGTTTTCGCTGTTCTCCCTGTCAAAGATAATGAGATGAGGGTTACGCAGGCACATTTAACATTACATTGTAGATCAAATACGCTGTGTAAAATATAAATTCGTAGTCTTCTCAAATATAAACTAATTTGGTCATGACGGATGACTGTGCAAGAAGAACAAATTCTCACACAAAAATGTATTTATGTACTGAATGCAAAAATATTGAGATTTTATAATTAAGTTAAAATGTTCTATTTTATTTTGACTGCTGCCAAATATAAAAATGTAAAAAGAAATAGAAAAGAAAAAAGTTGCTTCATCTGCAAACATATAGGCTAGGCTAAAATAAGGGGTTTTATCCAAGTCAACAAATATTATAACCTATAACGTGATATCAACCTATATTTTCCAAAGAGTTCATCAGAACTAGATCCTTAATGTAACACCTGTACGTTTTTGTACTGATACGATATTCATATTTTGAGGACTGACCAAAAGCAGCGCTCTTGTAATCAAACTATAGCCTAGACGTGTCAACAATATAGCATCATCAGCAGTCATCTGCGAACTAAGTGGAACGAAGGGCTGAATTGGCTGTATCGCGTTTTGATTTTGTTCTCAGATGACTGAGCTTACCTTTCTTTTGCCTCCGCTGCGCGATCCCTCTGCCGTCTGTTTTTAAACCAGTTGCTAACTTGGGTGGTGGTCAGCCCTGTGGCCTCAGCCAACTCCCTCTTTTCCCGAGGAGATGGATAGGGGTTGTGCGTGTACCACTCCCGCAGCACACCGCGGGATTTCTCCTTAAAACAGTAGCTGGTCTCCTCGCCGTCCCATATTGTGCGTGGCAGAGGAAATTTCCTGCGCACTCGGTATTTCCCCACCGCTCCCAGCGGTCGCCCCCTCAGCTTCTCAGCCTCAACGTAATGGGCCTTAAGCCACAGCTGCTGCAGCTTCGGGTGGTTGTGTGGAGAGAACTGGTGACTCTCTAGTATCTTATAAAGTTCCCTGAAGTTTCCACGATGAAAGGCGACTACAGCCTTGGCTTTGAGGACGCTCTCGTTCTTGTGGAGATGGTCGCAGGCCGGAAGAGACCACAGAAAACGGCCGAGACGCTCAAGGTTCCCCCCTTGTTGCAGCACCTCACAAACACACGCGACTTGCTCCTGAGTAAACCCGAAAGAAGGCAGCATTGACATGACGTCTGACTCCCGCTACCAAACCGCTCTCCTCTAGATGCTATAAAGGAAGCGGAATGGGTGACACCCCGTTTGCCTTCGTTCAATGGGAGCGATTAGGTCGCTTGACAAGATTTTTTGGGGTTGGAGATGTCCTCTGCGCGCGCCGTGAAGTTTTGGGTGTTTGTTGAAGACAGTTTGTTCACTATCGACTCATGTCGCGCTAAAAGAGCACTGCGCGACTGCTGATTGGCTCTCCAGCTGCCCTATCCCCAACAGCAGTGCGGAGAGAACTCTGCTTCCATTTCCTCCCACGGGGACTCGGTGGTCTGAAACTGGATCCCCCGTCTCCAGTTCTACCTGAGGGAGCCGGGCACCTCGATACTAATCAATTAGCAAACTGTCTGAAGGCACCCAAAGACATTAAAGCGCTTATATTTATCCTAACAGATTTTTAATGAACAATATTATGTTACGTAAACCGAGTCAAATTAACGACATTATCTTCATTTAGCCTATTTTTATGAGGAAAATATCGTGCCTCAATTGCATATTAATATTAGGTAGACAATTCTGATCCACAGCAAAGAATCTTTGCAATCATCATTTGATTGCTGTCATTGACTCTAGCTACTGTGCCATTGTCAAAGGCACGCGCCCTGCGTAACGTTTAGATGCGCGCGGAGATATTTGGAGTTCAATTAAAACAATCAGCCTCTCGAGCTGGTTAGATAACATAATGCTAATCACTAGATAAGCAGCGCCCCCGGCTCTTCAAACTTTTCTACAGAACATGCAAGGCAAGTAGTATAATCACTGAAATGGCGCTGGTTACACAAAAGATGCAAGGTTGCGTTTATTTATAAGGATAAACTTAGCCAAATCCAGTTAATATCAATATTACCCGCTTCAAGTGCTGTTTATTTGAGTTCAACAAAATTGGTTATAAACAAAAAAATAGAGACATTTTGTTATATTTATATATATATATTAAATCAAAAATTTACCATGCATTTTTTCTGTTTTGCTTTTCTGCTTTTACTTTATTTGAACTTGAGATTAAAACATCAAACATAGCCTAGAGCACTTAAATGATTTGTATTCTTTTGGCTCAGAAAAAAAATGCATTCTTTCCAGCTCTTTCTTTTTAGTCCTCTCCCCTCTCTCTGTACAGTGAAATCTAAAACCGATGCATTAGTAAATGAGTTCTGTGTTCGTCGAGGTCTTTGCCATCCAGACGCTGTTTTAAGGCATAGATCGCGTTTCTTTATCTTCGTAGAAATCTGCAACCTGACACCGCGGCGACGCGAAACTCACAATCACTCACCCAGAATGGAGCACCTCTTTTAATTTAATTTGAGACGCGGCGTTCATTTTTAAGTCGCTCTTTACGCATGGGCCAGTTAATGTAGACTAGCCTCCACTGTTCCCTCTATGGGCTGAAATGATCTTGCAAGCCTCAAGACACTGGGATAAAACGAGGACTTAATCGGTTTTAGCAGCCAATCCGTGCACCTGTGAAAACAACTTTTTGCCCACTGTCTCTGAAGGGTCAGAGGAGCAGGCTAATGAAAGCTGCCCCGTCCATCTGTCCTGAGGGATCACCCAAAGGCACAAAAAAAACTTAGCAAAACGTACACCTAAAGATGAACCACTAGTAAATATTTTCTGGGCTTACAATTTCTTTTCAAGTGCAAAATAAATTGTCGTAATATAGGCTACATTTGATATATTTAGAACAAGGGAAAACACGATTTTGTCTAATTTGCTTACTTTGAGTTTTGTGAATAATTTTGTCTCATTTTACAAAATTTAAAAAAAAAACTTAAGTTTTTTTTTTTTTTTTAAATGCGTAGCTTAGGCCTATTCATTTTTCATATGAATGCACAGCACTGTAAAAAAAAAAGTTCAGATAACATAATATTTTGAGTTTCTATTTATTAAACCAATCTCTTTCATTAACTCATATTTTTTTATTTTTTTATTTCAATGAACTCAAAATTTTAAGGCAACTGGGTAACGTATAGGCTACTTCAAGATAAACCAACAATATTTTTACAGCGAAAGTCTAAATTATTTTGACTTATCTTTGAATTATCTATCACTTTATATCTCAATGGATTAAATGACGTTTCATAGGTTTTCACGATGGTTTTCCAATCCTTAACCAATTTTCCATTGCTGTATGTGACTAGATTTTATTGAATTTAACGACATTTAGGTCTATTTCGTCAGTGGGGTCAAGTATCAGCGTCAGTGTAACAGCACACGGGCCTGTGATTGACGGCGCTCGGGTTGTCGTAATGTCTCCAGCACATTGCCGCGCGCCCCCTCCTTAAACCTCAGAAATCGAAAGGCCGTGCCCGTTCTCAGGCCTTGATCATTTCAAGATGTGCTCTTTTATGGCCTAAAGGCGAGGGTTGGCAAGGTCGACGCGAACTCCGACACACATACCAATGGTAAACACACCATAAACTGCTTCCCTCAAAAAAGCAATCATGGTAGGCTATACAATGAACAACAATGAGGTCATTCTCTTAAAGTAAGGTTCAGTCATGTCCATAACACTCCAAGCGAATTAGAAAATATGAAATGTAAAAAAATATATATTAAATCAGTTTGACGCAGAAATTTCGTTGGTAAACACGTTATTCTTTATTTGCCGCATTTAGAGTCTTGTTGTGATAGGCTAACATCAAAGCAATCACATTTTTGACCAAAAACTATCTGAATTAATGATCAGCTAAATAAAAAAAATTAAAAAATCTAATTTTGGTCATTGGTAAAGAAAGAATCAAAGAATTGGTTTGAACTGTAAAGTTACATTTACATGTAATTATTAAAGGCATAAATGAGTAAAGATAATCGGGGTAAAATTAGGCCTACATTAGGTAATCTGAGGCATATCATGGGCTCAATTAGTTTATAAGCCTCTTGGTTTATGAAAATGAGAACCTGCTGAGAAAATGAGATCCTTTATATTATTTCATACATGATTATTTTTGTAGGTTATTGTATTTGATTGTTTTGTTTTTTGTTCAGATTGTTTCTTGAGTTTTTAAAGCAGAGTTATTTTACTGTACAAAGACTTTTTTTCCCGCTGAGTCCTCAGTAGAGGACATCAGGACTGTGTGTGTGTGTGTGTGTGTGTGTTTTCATCTGCTGGGAGACACCGCAGATTAATTACATAGGCCTATATTTTTTATTTAATTCGTATGAAATAAGATATTTCTTTCAAACTTTTTTATTTACAAAAGTGGTTGTGTGTCGTCTGTTTATTATGCCCCAATCACTACTAAATAATAAATAAATAATATTTTTTTCCCCTGACTCCCAGTAGGACGTGATTAGGACACTCATCATTTTATTTGTCACATTGTTACTGTTTTTCCCCATTCTAATCAGAAACATCAATGATAACAATAAACGTGGTTATTTCAGAAAGTAGCTTCCACTTGCTGTCTGCACAATAATGTGATAGAACCAGTTTTTTTTCTAGATGTGTGGTATCAAGTCTTTGCTTTCCTCATGCCACAAACATTCAGCATTCATGCTTATATTTTTCTATTTAAGTAAAGTTTGCAAAGTCAATGCAGACCCATGCATGCCACAAAGCTCTCAATACAGCATTTAAAACGTATTATGAGCATCCCTTATATTTAATGGACTAGATATTGAAGTCATTCTGCTGACCCCTGCTGGCTTGGATGTTCTAGTGATGTTAGAACATATTATTATATTAAATAATTCTATGATATATAGAATTATATTTTAAATATTATATATATATATATATATATATATATATATATATATATATATATATATACACACAGAAATAAAAATATATATTTAAATATATATTATTAAATACGTTTTTTAATCCCTTTGCTTAGAATTATGTGTTTTGCGTATGAACGTATTTGGGAGTACTTGTTCACTCAGTGTTTTCATAAAACAAACAGATTATTTTTCTCTATATTGAAGAGGGTGTGTGTGTGTACAGAAGTGGTGGGTCTCAGACCCAGTTGCCCCTTGACCGCACATTAGCGCATGTATATAGTGCTGTGGTGCAGTGGGCACATGGGTCCGGTTACATGTGCTTCACAGTCTGCTGTGCTTCACTAAATGCCACACTTTGAAACCTCTAGAAAAAGTCAGGGGTCAGGTTCTTTAATAAGCCCACCTCTGCAGGGTTTCTTATTTTTTTTATGGCCTGTCTTTCCCAGGATTTATGAACATCTTCACTTTGATTTAAAAAAAAAAAAAAATTAAAATATGTTGAAAATTATTGTTCTTCTGGAGTGTGGATCTGTTATTACTTTCTTAATATCTATAATATAATCTGCTAAACCATGATTTTTTTTAAGTAGTACTTTTCTCATGATATATATCTATCTGTGGTTTACACTAGTTCCTTGTACTTTACATTCTTTAGGTGAAACTTGAGAGCGAATTAAAAGAAAGGTGTTTTTTTGTTCTCTTCTGTGCCTTTTGTTATAAAAGATGAACCATCCCATTCACGGTACAAGGTGATGGAGTGACGTATTTTGTATTTCAATAATACAGTAAAGCAACATAACACTGCTTCCCATGAAATGGACAGTGACGTATAGTCTGCCAAGGGGAAATTGGGGACATAAAACACACATGTCCCTCTTTCGTGCGACCACCATTTCTTTGCTTAAAGCCTCAGACAATAGTGCTTTCTTACCCTGCAGTATTCCAGGAGGCGCCACCTGATACCTGGCAATCAACTAATCTGGTGCCCTAGGCGACAGGGTCACCTTTGGGCAGGTAACAATAGATTCTTTACCCAATGTGCTTTTTTGTCTTCTCCTTTGTGCGAGGGAGCAAATCCTACCTGGGCGCCATTCAATTAGCGCTGACTCACACAGGCTGGTGTAGACAACTGCGCGCCAAGACAAGGAAATGTTCCCACAGCAGTAAACAGACTTTGGACATTCTGGCTCCTACTTTCACACTTTCTTGAACAATCAAAATTTGCATAGATACCAGTCTCATAAATTAAAATATCTGCTGCCTATTATGTGCTACAACACATTGATGTGCGTTATTAAATTCCTGTTATGATATATATAATGTAATAATATTAAGAACAGAGCATATACCTTCTACCACCCGTTCATAATCTACCAAACGATGAGCCTGCATTTTTGTCCTGGAGTCCTGGCCAAAAGTCTATTCCTGCTAGATCATGTGAGGACGGCTCAGGAAATCTAATAAGGATATGTAACTTCTCCTCATATACTCTGGCTTTTTGGATGACCTTTACTTTGAGTAATGTCATGACAGGTACCATATGACACTTTAAGAGTGAGCGGGGCTTATTCAGCTGCCAGGTTTTGGCCAGAGATCACAGAGGACGCCCCTGGTGAGAACACAAGCTTGATCTCCACCGTCCTGCATATGTGTACGTCCATGCATTAGTAATGTCTGAGATCACCGCCAGCCATCCAGGGGGTCCAAGTTGTAGCCTGATCTGGTTAAATGGATAGTCTTGGATGTTCTTTCGACCTGCCATTGGTTAAAACCATACAGCCGACTTACCTGGTGCTTCCAATAAGAGATGATTCATTGAAAGTGATGTCATTCCTTTTACTTATTGAATTATCTGGCTAGGTCTCTAATGTGAAACACCGACCGGTGTCAGTGACATAGACAACCCTCGGATCATTCATTATATATGTACAAATATAAATATTTAATAGGGTGGAAGGGTTTAGAAAAAATAGGTTTTTCAAGCAGGACTGACGTTTTAGGTTTTCTTGAAGTATACTGTATGTACAGAGCTCACTTTTGGTGTAAAGGTGCGGTCACATTAGTGAAATCTTGGCAAAATTTGGAGACAGAAAATGCCATTTGTCTATTTTCAATATTGTAGCGATGTGTGAAGTCACTTTCAAACAAAGCAGCTTTCGGTTGGTCAATGTAGTGAATTCGCGAGACTAATTTGAACCTGTTGTGAAATCTGTGAGGGGAAACCTTTCACCCAATTGTGAATTCCTATTGAAATGACTGCATTCTGCCAATAAAATTTGCTGAGCTACAATAAATGTGACCACACCTTCAGAATATCCTTCTTGTCCTGAAAGGATCACAGAACTCAGCGCCAGGCATTTTTCTAAAGATGAAGTATAACAGCATATGCACAAATCATTTTAGAACAGTGAGCACACAAATCAAGAAAACAAACACTCATACTTCAGTTAGTTCTCATAAATTCTACCAAACAAATGTCTAGCCTAGCTTCCTAGTATATTTAGAGTTTATGAGAAAGGCACATGTGACCAGTTGATGGTCAAGATAATGTACTTCCCAAAAAGCAAAACAAAATCCACACTGGGATGCATAGAAAGAGTTGTATGTTTGAATCAAAAATTTTGTAACATAAAATTCCTCAAGTCAAACATAACAAAATAAGCTTTATCACATTTGCATCGTCACACTCAAAGAATTTAAATACAAAAGACCAAAAACAACAACAACAACAAAAATCTGTGCTTCAGTAAAATCTTATAAAATGAAAAAATCTGGGCACATTCGTTTGTGCTTTTTAATGCGTCTTTTCGTACATGTTTTGAGGTGTGAGTAAAGACACTGCAGCCAAATAATCTTCAAAAGGTCAGTGCATTTGCCTGGTACATTCTGCGGCCCTCTTAGTGCAAGTTGGGATATCTGAGGACAGGAAGGCACTGTTCGAATTTAAATCCATCGGGTTCGTTTGAGAATGATTTGTGCTTACAGAGTCCGTAAGAGCACAATGTGGTGAGACAAAACCGGTCCAGCCCGAGTGAAATGCTGCTCTTAATTTTTAATGACATCATCAGAGGTCGCTTCCATCATCGTCCATCTGTACAGTCTGCAGCTTGGCCAGCTCTTTCCCTTCCATGTCCAGATCCCCACAAACAACCCTAACTGGGCCTTCTCCTGCCCTAGAAGCAACATGCAGGCTGTTGGGCAGCTGGACATCTTGAGACCTGTAGTCTGAAGACAGGGCTACACTGTTCTCTTGGAGTCCACGTCCCGCTTGACTCAGAGCGTGATGTACCTCGGTGCTGGAGAGGGCAGAGGTGACTGTGGCTGTTACGGTAGGTTGAAGAGAACCACTAGTGGAGGAAGACGAAAGGAAAAGGGAGGCTGTGTAGCCCAGGTTGCCTCCTTGGTCCAGTGGCATTTCAGAATGATAATTGTAGCTTCCGGACACATCCAAAGGCTCCTGCTTCACAGTCTGGGTGTAAAGCAGGGTTTGGCTCGAGTGCTGGGAAGAGTCACTGACCACATTGCCCAAAGGAGCAGAGCCTGTATAGGGGATAAAAGAGAAAATGAAATCCAGTACAGTAAATGTCGTTCTCCATCTCTGGTAAGCTTCATAAAATATTTAATAGGCTATATAGGATGCGCATGCTCCATCTATTTGAGCCTGAACTTGCAGTTGTTTGTGGAGAAACACGATTTTTAAAAAAGTATATACATATATATTGTTTTTGGTGTGTCTTATATTGTTTGTAATTCTAAACTTAAATACCGTTTTGGCGGTATTTAATGTGTCGTGGGCAGATCACTGTAGCCGCATCATATCATTAGCCGCATTAGCCACATAAAATTGAATTTTTAAAGCTACACTGTGCAAATCTTTTAGTTTATTCTTAGCTAAAAACACTTAGTTCTTTCAAAAATATACGTGCTCATTTATGTATATTTACTTCGTTCAAATAATGAAGTATTCTCGTGAGTGTATGCCATTGAAAATACATACAGGTAAGAGGTTTTAATGTCGGTCGCCATGTTGCCCCTCCATATTGAATGTACATTAGCCAAAGAGGGACATACCCGTTAATTCAAGCTTCGCCTTTCGCGTTTACGTTTGAGTTAACAATCATGGACGAGATCGAACTGGAAGCCATGTTAATCTTGGACTACATTGGCCACCGTAGGAGTTAAAATGAAATCGGAATTGAGAGGAACAGAAACTAATATTCACGGATGGTCATATAACTTTTCACCGCTAGATGGGTGTAAAAATCACACAGTGTAGCTTTAAAGAAGTATTGTTAAATGTATTGTTAAATAAATGAAGTAGGCTATATTTTAAATGTATTGTATTTTGTACGTTCTCTGATTTCCTAATTATTTTATCCAGGCCTATGTTTGAAAAAATCTCCCAATTCTGTCAAAAATGTCAGTTTTTAATCTAGACCATTTTTATCAAAAAAAAAAAAAAAGTGGACAGGATTTGAATTATTATTCTGCATTTTGTAGAACCATAATATTAGACAAAACAGACTTTCCCTTTTCATTCAGTTCATAAAACGTACATTAACAAAAAGTTCACATATTTTCCAGTGACTTCAAGCATCTTTGCAGAATGGCCTGGACATCAACCCTCTAATACGACTCATTTGAGAATGGATGAGAGAGAAAGGACAGAGCTTGAAGGTGTGATCTGTTTATCCAGATGGGAGTCCTTTGTTGCTATCTCAAGAGGTTTGCATCTTTTTCTCTCTGTCTTTCTCGGTCATTCTTTCAGTCTATCTTTTTGAACTTTTTCTTCAGAACTTTTCAAGTGAACTGTAAAATGAAACACCTTTTTCATTTTCTGTTCGCGGTTAGACTCACTATGATTTCCTTGTAACTCTAGAATGTGGTTCTTGGCACATGTCTCTTGCAGTGACAGCCTCTGGCATTCGGCCAGACACTTTTCTTCCATTAGGCTTGCACAAATGTCTGATAAATAATCACAGAGCCCAAACTCCTCCTCCCCTCCCTATAGCTCACTTTCTGAAACTAGAACCAATGTTTTCTACAAGTTTTCTGTAGCTTCCCGCAGTCACTGCTTGGACTGTTGTATAAAGGGGGTCGGGAACATGTGTTCCTTCCATCTGACTTGTACGTTTTGAAAAAAAAAAATCTGAAATTACATTTCACTTTTGAGTTTTAACTTCGTAGACAAGAATGGCACTGCAAGGAAATTGCTAATGTTTCTTTGTGAGGCAATGGAGATCAAACTTTGTGTTTTTATGAAGACATTTTATTGAATTGCCTTGAAAATTATGAGCACAAGGAAACAGGGTTTCGCCTAAACAATTTTAATATCGTCTTTTTCTTGCTGGATCGTTTGGGCCCAACTGTTTTCCTTATAAATCAAAAGTTCAGCCAGGGGTGGGTTTGTTTTTATGTGGCTCGTAAACTGCATATTAAAGGATAAAACAGACGAGCGAGAGAGGAGCAGAACGTAGCTAGCCTTGCTGTTATTGATGTGGCCATAAAATATTCATGGAAAGAACCATTAGTGAGTGGTTAGGGCCATGAAGGGGAGGTGGGGACCGTGTTGAGAGGCCTCGTTGGTATGATCCTCTAACCAGTTGACCTGGACCCTCATGCCTCTCACAGTTTTACCCACAAATACACTCCAACTGCCCGCGACCCACATGGCTCTCTTGCAAAACCTCTGCTCTTTCGCATCTAGCTCTGCGGTCCCTTTTGGCAAGCTTAACCGCATAAATGTTCAGTCTTATTCTCCAAAGCGATGATGTAATTACTCTGGCTCTCATGAGCTCACTAGAAGTGCTCCGACTACTTAAGGTATTGTTGTTATTGTATCCTCAAAGAGATATGCATGAGAGATCAGGTGTTTTAAACTGGATGTGGCAGACACCAACGTTGTTGACATTCATTGAATTGACAAAAAGACACTGAGACCGAACAACATGTTCCTTAAGTGTTCTGCAGAAGAAAGTCAGTCACTCTGATTTGTAATGACACAATTTGTATTTTTGGGTGAACATCCCTCAATCTATCTTAATGAATAAGGTCCTCCTACCGTGAGTGGATGATGTTGAGGATGGTGGCAGCATTAGAGGAGGAAGACCCATGGTGGTTTCATTTCCTTGAAGATTGACCACACTGTAACTGCTGAGATGAAGGGCTCCTGAGGTAGAGGACGGCGTGGAGGGGGCTGAAGCAAAGGAAACTACTGAAGAAATAATTCCATCTTCAGCATTGGAAACTAGAGTCTGCATGGCGTCGAGCTTTCCAGAGGCAGGTTCAGAAACCCCCATTGGGAATGGAGAATAAGACACAGAAGACCCACCTAACAGCCTCTCATGACTGTGATGGGAGACCCTCTGGGGATCAAAGGTCAAGAAATGGCTGCTTGTGGTGCCAAGTCCATTCAGGAGAGCATTGCTACTGTGTGACTGAACGTAGCCTCCGCCGTTGATGTAGTGAGCGTTCACGCTCGCTAGGTCACCGTTAAAACTCATTCCTCCAGCTGCGTGTGAGGGCATTTTTACATCTCCAATTTGTTGGATGACGGTGGTTGTTCCTCCATCCGAGTAAACTGTAGGGGGGGCTGTTCCATGTGCGACTGAGCTAGAAGAGCCGCTGGAGAGGGGACGTGGTGACAAGTCCTCCTGGCCTTTACTGGATTCATCTTCTGTACTGTGATTATCCGACTCACTGAAAAGAAAAGAAATAAATAAAAAAATAAAAAAATAACCCTTTGCTTTGTGTGTGTGTGTGTTTATTTATTGCTTTGGTGCTGAAAATGTGTTTTGCATGAGAAATTGCCTTTTTCCCTACATAATCATAATCCATTTGCACTCTTGTGAATTTCTCTTCATTTTGAATTGTTGTGGTTTACATCCTATTTTCCAGTAAATAAATTAAAAAATGTCCATACTCATTTTATAATGCCTTGTGTGTAACATTTCTATTAGATCTCTTTGTTTCTGTGTTTCTCTGTTAATCAGCAAATTAAAAAAATATGAGTTTTAAAATTAAAAATTAAAAACGTAAATTAAGGAGTAGCTGCTTTATCAGTAGCAGTAGGCACTTGTGTAGATACACGTTAGAAATTAGACTTTATAAACCAATTGATTAACTTGTAAGCACGTTGAAATCACAAATAGCTATAAAAGTCAACCCTTGTGCGCTTCTAAAAACAGACCGCTAGAATAAAATAATTTTCTGTAAATATCTCAGCCATCATTTCTAAAGTTGACTTCTTGCCCCCGAGGGTCAAAATCAGATAATAGCATCTGAGCTCTTGGAGGCATTTGGAGGGTCTCTTTACAGACTATGACAGCTGCGGGTGGATCGTTCAGAGTAAGTGCAAGTCGCATCTATATACAAAGATCTTATTGACACGACAAACCGTTGATCTTTTCTGATCCAAAAGCTCGCATAAGGAGTTCATGGGCATCTTTGTTCGAACAATGAATAATTATCGTTGTCAGGGTGACAGTGCAACATCAAAGCTAACGCTCACTGCGGACTCATACGGGAAAAACCTACATTCCTTATTTACGAGACTTAAGATTTATTATTTATGATAAAAGCAACATTTTGCGGGCGGTATGGTTAAGAGTTATTTCCACCGCAGCTTGAAACTCGGTGTCATACAATCAAGGTGCAAGAGGTTACAGATACAGAGCTGCTTCTTATCTGCCTCAGTTGCCTCAAGCTGTGAAGAGGATTTTGGCCACGTCAGGAGATTGAGTGCAGATCCCTCTGACTGATTATCAGGGTGGGACAATGGCTTTAAAATCCAGAAACAAACATAAACAATGGCTATATGGTAATGTAATGGCTGATCATATCTAAAGTAAACCGATGGTCTGTTTTGGTAGTGTTTGAAAGCAGCTACACACGTCAGTTAAAATGTTTGTCAGCTCTTTGTTTTGCTTATCCAATTAATGCGACCCTTTCAATTAAATCTGGTAATTTATCAAATGTCTACATCGTTAAAAGAGCAGTAGCCAACTGAACCGACTCTAGCCACTCAAAATGTTGGTTTTGTATGTCAAAGAAGAACTTTTAAAACAATTCTTCAAATAACGTTTTATTAAATTCTTTTGAAAATCATGTAGGCCTGCTTTAAATTTGCTTTCAAAGGTTTCAGAGACGAATATAATTAACTTTTTATACAGCATAAATAACCTTTAATTCTATAGCCAACTCACAGCCAAAATGGCTTTAAATAAAAATAAATATTCGATGATAACTTTATGTGACTTGAAAGAACCATTGAAGATCCTTAATTTTTAAGAGTGAACGCGTCACGGTCTCCACGTTCTTTAAAACTACACCTAGAAGCGTTCAAAGCTTCGTATTTCAAAACATTGATGAAACGTGTCCTCCATTCGGTCTCGCGCATTCCATCATACGTGTCCCCCTCTCAGTCAAAGATTTAGATACATCTAGGCTATAACTGCGTCCTACCTTTTTGACTGCGCCTCGGATGGATTTCTGTCTCTCTGCCTCCTATTTTTGAACCAGTTGCTGACCTGCGTCAGAGAAAGTCCTGTCATTTTAGCCAGATTTCGTTTCTCGGCTGGAGATGGGTACCGGTTCCGCTTGTACATTTCCTTCAGTGCGTTCCTAGACCTCTCTTTGAAACAATACACGGTCTCCTCTCCGTCCCAGATTGTCCGAGGCAGCGGATATTTCCTGCGTAAGCGATACTTGTCCACGGCACCCAGCGGTCTGCCCCGCGCCTTCTCCGCCTCGGTGTAGCGCGCCTTGTACCACATATCCTGCAGAGACGAGTGGTTTGACGGACTGAAACTGTGGTTCTCCAAAATGCAGTAGAGCTCTTGGTAGCGGGCCTGGTGGAACGCGACTATCGCTTGAGCTTTCAGGATGCTCTCGTTCCCCTGCAGCAGGTCACTCTGCGGCAGTGACCAGAGGAACCTGGCCAGGCGCTCCACATTCCCACCCTGCAGCAGCGCTTCGCAGACGCACGCGACCTGCTCTGGGGAAAAGGCCAGGGAGGCCGGCGAGCAGTCCAAAAGTTCGGCATTATCCATCTGCAACTCCGCGGGGTCCAGCACTGACAGCTTGACACTCCCACGATTCTCCCTCTTGATCTCATCGGCACTAATGACCTCGCTTGAGGAAGAAGACATTTTGAACGCGTCCTGATAAGTCACTCCTCTGGGTTTCAGGCAGCACATCAGGCGATCGGGTTTCGCCCCTCCATCCAAGCACGATCAGGTATCTGGCCGCTGTGTGGTAAGGATAAGATCTGGCGTCCCCCGTTCCACTACAAGTTTAACTCCACAACCCACGTTGGAAAGGAGTCCAAGTCCTGAGCGCATTTTGATTCGCCGCTCTGGCGCTGCGGGGTGGAGCGACTGGGATGTGAAGACAAATGTTTGCGCTGGGGACGTCCATCAAGGGTGCCATTTATAACGCGGGTACCTGCGCAAGGTAATGCAGGGTGCACAACGTCCTTACACAATACTAGAACGGGTTTTCACATTTAAGTAGTTGCATCCTGTTCAGATTGTGTCATCACTGACTGAGGCCAAAACATGCCTTTTTCCAGAAGAATGAGTAGTAAAAGCAACTTAAAAATGAGCTTATAGGCAGAAGTTATAAGACAGTTATAAGAAGAAAAAAAAGTGTAATTTGATATCATGATCTGTTAATGAATATTCAAAGTCTATCATCTTAATTATGCATATACTCAATTAAGATAAATTCACATTTCTGTACTATAAAACAAGTGAAATGAAATTAACATGTAATTTGAGTTAGAACAACTTTATAATTCTTTAAACTCTATATTCTTTATTCTCTATAAAATTTCAACTTCACTGAACTTAAAAAAATGAAGGCAAACAAATTAAGTAACAAACACATTTTTTACAGTAACAAACACTTACAAGTTGAAACAAAAACCTAAATTTTCAGTTTAGATTAAGTGAAGTGGGTATATATATATATATATATATATATATATATATATATTGACCATTTCACAAGATGTAAACAACACTGGTCCAGAAGCACTTCCTGTTTCAGTTTTTTAACACTACATAAAAGCTGGAATAAAATACAACCAACAGAACATTTAAAAATGAATCAAAAAGTTAAACAAACATCTATAAGATGTTTTCTTTACATGTGAAATAAAGAAAACAGTTACAAACTGAAACAGGAAGTGCTTCTGGACCAGTGTTGTTTACATCTTGTGAAATGGTCTATATAATATTTTAAATATTAAGATATTATATTATGATAATATTTCATATTAAAATATTTAATATGAACTATTTTATTCAAATGTTTAAAGTGAACGATGGTGAAATTTTTGATTGCACAATAAATGATTTATAGACAAACTTTAAAACCCAAGTATTGGTTATCACAACAAAATTCTTTGTACTTGACATTCATTTTTCACAATTTTGAGTTAATTTATATATTTAAAAACATCTTTAACTGATAGCAGATAAATACGAAAATAGTATAAATAAACATTTGAGACACAGAAAGCAACACTCCTCTATTTGAATTCTAGACAATTAAATTAGAGCCAATGCTTTGCTCATTGTCAAGCTCCGTGAATATTTTTGCGTTTATTTTGGAGATAACTTAACTTTAACTCACCTTTAACTTAAATAAATTAAATTAAAGAAGTACTAAATTATGCAATGCTATTTAATTATTTAGGTTGTGTAAGAAACAAGGTTTTTTTTTTTCTTTCATTTGAGTCTCAAATATTGCACTGCAACTTCCAACTGTTTATGTCTGTCCATTTGTCAGACAGGCACTGACAATCTGCCACTTGATTGCACTTTTTTTCAGTTTGTCATGCTGTTTACTGGAAACTGAAGGTCTGTATGGGAGCCAACAACCGCAACAGCTGACAGGAGGCCCCAGAAGCCTTCCACAAAAGCAAAGGGAAGTTTGATGTGATTGCATCCCTAAAATTAAACACAAACAGAATACCTGGCAGCAGCTTTGTGCTCAACCCTGAATTCACATGCTCTTATGAAGGTGGAATGAAGGTACGTAAGTACCAGACTGTCCAGTGCTTATAGAAGCCCATGCAGGGGAAAGACACTAAACTATGTCTGGGATGTTCAGCTATATCAGGAATGGACTATGAATTGAGCTGTCATGAAGTTGTGTAATGGTGAATTACAAACATCAGGATAAGACCTCTGTATAACCTTGGGAGCATGCAGCTGCATAATGGCCACAGTGCTACCTTTATCCCTTAGATTTCCAGTTTAGATTAGGTGAAGTGTTGCCTGTTGTTGTGGGCATGGCTTTTGTTAGCTGATAATTGGTTTAAATTGTCTGTTAGAAACAATTAGAGACAATAGAGGATGATCTATATGTTTCTTTTTTAATCATTATAAGCACTTTGTCAATCTCTACAAGGCTTGTTGATAGAAATATCAACTTTCATTTTCCTCATTTCTCTTTACAAGAATGTTATCTCTAATCAGGGTATGATGAAATGTGGTTTCTTTGCAATCCATCATTGTAAATGGAGCATATTGGCTTGCACATGCACATCCATATGAGCACACACTACTAAGTTTTATGTGTTTTATGTCTTGCATGTTTTTTTTTTTTTTTTTTACAATTTAAAATAGTTCATTCTCATTGCTAGTTTCTGTTCAGCTGCTTGGGTGGCTTGTGAAGATTTCTCTGGTTGAATCAATGTGTAAGAGTGGGATGATAGTTTGTCATAGGGGGCTGGGTGTTGGAATTCAGCAGAGAATTTCCTGCCATTTTAAATCCTCAGTATACCATGGAGCTTCAGCAGATGATCCAAAACACATGCAACCAAATCCATCACAATGGAAGAGAGAGACCAAACAGAGAGAGAGATTATTCATTGACTTTTTATGTCTTGATATCAAGGTATAGAGAGTGGGTCCCTATTCCTCTAAAATATGGTCACCACCCGCTGTCTCATTCATTGCTTGTGGCATCTCCACATGTCCGACACTATGGCCATGAATGAATCCTTTGTCGCACTGCAACTGCACAGAAGCAACCCACCCCAGCCCTTTTGCAACCTCCATCCTTCCCTCCATATGTTCCCAATACATCTAAACCTGTGGCCTGGGGGGCTACCACTAAGCACCTGCCCCTGCCTGGGCTACAAAGGGGTCTATTCTTCATGATAGACTGACTAGCTGTAAATTTATGAAGACTTAGGAACATCAGCGAGATAGGGGGGATATTATGTCTACTTTCATAATGTTTCTGAAGGTGATGGTCTGCGAGAGTGCATGCCGATTTGCGCATGAGCCATTGTTTGTCTATGTGCTTTGTGCATCTGTTTGTGCACGTCTTTCTTTGGTTTCCCCCATGTCTGGTTTTACCAGTCTTACAAAGGGGATTTTTTTCAGTTTGTTCGCACTGCGCACTGAGCTGTTATCTGTGAGATCAGCGCATGCTAAATGTAGGATAAAATGCCCTTGATTTGACTGTAATGCTGAGTTTCGGGTGGAATGTAAGCAAAACGAGTCAGCGCAAGCATATTTTATGACTTCTGACAGAGGTTTGGCACTCTCTTTGGACATGCTTGTCTTATAAGGATCAATTTAACTTCCTTCACAGTTTGAACAGAGTTCAGCTTCCTCACTTCACCAGAAAGGACATCATTGTGGCTGCAAGTTTACGGTTGAGCGTTGCGATGGTTTTAATGAAAATGCCAGGTTGAACAGATACGTTGGTTGCTGATGTTTAGCGTTCATTAAAGGTCATTCACGGCAAGGAAGATAACGATAATTAAATTGTTTTTAATTAATAATCGTTCTAATTCTACACAAATAGGGATGCCCACATCACAACTTTAACACTATCGCTGGAATCACTTTAGGATTTTTTTTTTCCAGCTGATGAATGATAAAAAATTGACAGCCAATCAGAATCCAAAGAATTTTAAAGAAACAGATGACATAGCTGCAGCGGGCTAAATAGTGTTATTTTGCATTGGCTAATACAGTTATCGTTATAGCTTTTTTTATGTGAATAGTTACCTTCCTTATGTGAACACAGGCCTTAAAAGGATAGTCCTGTAAACATTTACTCACCATCAAATTGTCCCAAACCTGTATGAATTTTTTTCTTCAGCTGAAAAAAAAATGATATGAGTGACCATTATGGACCACACTGTCTTCCATGGAAAAAAAAATACTATGAAAGTCAATGAGCCCATCAATTGGATACCGACTTCTTATTTGGTGTTCAGCAGAGGAAAGATATCATACAGATTCAGGACAACTTGAGGGTGAGTAAATGATGACAGGATTTACATATTTGGGTGAACTATCCCTTTAAGAGTGTGCATGGTATGTGCATTAGCAGGATGTTTGCATTAGTGTGTTCGTATCTGTATGCTTAGGACCTGTTAAATGGGTAATTCTGACAGACAAGGAAATAAACCTAAACTCAGTATACCACCAGGGTAAACGCTCTCATTGGGTGAGACACCCCCCTACAAACAATTTCTTCACCTTTGTCTTGTTGTCAATGTAACGGTGAACTATTTTTGAAGACTGATGGCTCGGTATCAAATATATTGTGTGGGCGATTACTGTAGGTGTTACATTCCCCAGCCCTTTAATTGAGTTCTAAAGAAAAAATGTGTCTTGTTGAACGCTCTAGGCAAACTCTCATCTTAATGCTCTGATCTTTTGGCCTGTGTGGTAAAAAATTATTTTAACCTTAAGAATGATTGACAGTGGGACAAACCAATGCCTTGAAGAATGTGCTTTTTGTTTCAGTCATAATACCTTTTAGGTTGTCGCAGTTTATCATCAACAGCTAATCTTGCACTTAGTATATCAAGTTAAGAGACTTGCTACTTTTTGGCAAGAGTCCTGATTTCTGTCATCACTAATTGACCCTTAATAAATATAATTACATGCATTTTTAACTGTCTTATCTGCGGATAGAAAGGTGTGAAGTTAGAGGTCAAACAAATATTATTGCTGTGAGAAATCACTAGTCCTATTGTTCAGCCATATCAGATTCCACCAATGAATATGAACAGGCGCAGATGAGTTGTTAAGATTATGCCTTTGGACACTATAATGACATACACTGACATACATTCATTGTCAAATTCAGTGAACTATAACGGAGTTCCATTGTTACTTATGGCAACAAACAAAGCTAAAATATTAAAATGACCAATATGACACTTGTATTGTAGTGACTTTGTCATCTGATGACATGTGCAGTATTTTGTATTGCCAACAAATCTCCCATTCCCAGGCTTCTCTGACCAGGGTGTGTCTTAACCTTGTGTACTGTCAACAACGGAGGAGGGTCACACACACACACACACACACACACACACACACATGCATACACTGTAAAAAAATATTGTTGTTTTAACTTAAAAAAATAAGTAACCTGGTTGCCTTAAAATTTTAAGTTGATTGAACTGGAAAAAGTGAGTTAATACAATGAAGGAGATTGATTTAATCATCAGAAACTCAAAATAATAAGTTATCTCAACTAAATAAATTATTTAAGTTGATTTGACAAAAGGAAAAATGTTGTGATAACAAATCTTGAAAATATTTAAAGCACACTCACATTATCTATTAAATTAAACTAGTGGAAAAAAAGATTTCACTAGACGATGACTCCTATTTTTCCTCTTAATATTAATTGTATTAATGTGATATTATAATACTTAACTATAATATAATATAATTAAATTAATGTTTTTTGTGAAATGTGTAGTGCATAACCACTGTAAAAAATATTTTCATGATTTGTAATCACAACATTTTTTCTTTTGTCAAATCAACTTAGATAATTTATGTTGTTCAGATAACATAATGTTTTGAGTTTCTGGTGATTAAATGAATCTCCTTCATTGTATTAACAAAATTTTTCTATTTCAATGAACTTAAAATTTTAAGGCAAGGTTACTTATTTTTTTAAGTTAAACCAACAATATTTGTTTACAGTGTAGTTATTGTACATTATTATAATAATTATATAAATTAATAAAATAAAATAATGGAATGGAATGGAAAGAAAGTGGAAAAAAATGTATTAAACCCTTAGTTTTGTGATTATTATTGGATATGTGTGAAATCTACATTAAATTCTGCTCCTGCCACTCACATGCACGCACAGTCTGCGTACATACACCTTCACACCTTCACAATAGATAACCGCTAATCTGGTTTTGTTGTTTTTTGTAATTACTTCTAAACAGTGTTGCTCAGTGAAGGAGCTTAAGCATATGGAGCGGACCTCTGTGGAATATAATGCTTTGCTGACTTACAGGCTTTAAAAGACAGGCTATTAAAGATGAAGAGAATGAGGTGAGAAGCACCAAAAAAGGTGAATAATCAAGATAAAAGTGTACTTTCACCTTCAATATGGATCAGGAAAGACCTCTGAAAATTCATTATGGCATCAGCTCAGACGGTAGTTTTCCTCCTTGCCCCATCAATGTGGGAAATGTCTTGACTTATCTTATCAGCAGTTGACTATCTCTTTCTCCCTGAGTTTGCAGTGTTTGCATAGGGGCTGCTGTGGAGAGCTTGCAGGTGTGAAGTCTGCTCCGTCAGGGTTTTAGCTCCTGGCATAGTTGGCTCCTTTCGCTGTATTGTTTATGTGTCCCACCCTCTGGCATCTATCCACCTTTCACAGGTACTTCTCTCAATCATTATCAGGCATTATTGCTAAAGAAATACTTGAGAAAATGTGTTTTTCTTGGCATCTGTCTTCTCCCTTGCAGAGAGGAAGTCAAATAAAGAATAATCCATACCTCTAATTTTGCAACATTTTGACACTGAAAAGAACTAATAAAAGGCAAATTAGGTCTTCTGTTGTGATGTATAAGAAGGTTTTAATCTAAATAAACAGGCACATCAGTGCAAATAAATTTAGACAACATAATATCAGACTTATATTTCAGGTTGCTCTTTGAAGGGATGACAAACACATCGGCCTTACTCCAGTCTGTCACGATCAAAACCACAATAAAAGGAATTATGGATGAGTGTATGCATGCTCCCCATGAGGATGATTACTCTTCACCAGTATGTTACATGTTTACATAAGCAAAGCAGGCCCACTGTTTGACAGAGCCTCCTATGGTGATAATATTGACTAAAGGGGAGTTCTACTTAATTTGTTCCTCAGAGCACCTTTGGTTTGGTACCAGTGTTGCCAAGTGCGTGTTTTTCCCGCCGGCTACTTCTACACTGAAACTATGTATATCTGTGAACCCTACCATTGTTAACCGCAAATCAGCAGCTGATTGATTGAGGAAGATTTTTGTTCAAACGTTTGGCATCGGTAAGACACTT
Source organism: Pimephales promelas (assembly GCF_016745375.1). The sequence goes on along the minus strand of NW_024121432.1, from coordinate 16,588,274 downwards.
TCAGATTTTGGAAAGAAGTCTCTTATTAGCATGGTTGTATTTATTTTAACAATACAGTCAAAACATTAATTGAGAAAAATTAGATTTTCAAATCACACACATATATATATATATATATATATATATATATATATTTACATGCTATTTATTCATTCTATTCATCGATTTGGTGATTATCAATGTTATGCTTAAAGTTGTGCTTAATATTTTTGTGGGAACATCATCCTTTTTTAGGATGCTTTGATGAATAGATAGTTCAAAAAAACAGCACTTATTTGAAATATCTTTTGTAACATTATAAATTGAATGTATCTTAACTAAATAAAAGTATTAATTAATTAAAAATCTTACTGATCCCATGTTTTGAATGGTGTTTATATATATTATTATTATACTCATATGGTATATTGATATAAATCTAATTATTAAACTTTAATGGGTAACTCATCCTGCAATTACTTTTTTAAGTGGTTAGATGTACAAATTTTGCCTGATTGATTAAGTATTTTAAAAAAAACCTAGCACACCCTAGTTACCAACCAGAGAAAACCTTAGCGACCATATAGTAACCACATAGTAGCAAATATGAAGAGTTCAGATGCAAAAGCCTCTAAGTGCCATTTGAAATTGCTTATCAAAATTTGTATCAAGCTTGTATATTTAAGTTCAGTGATTTCACTTAAATGGCAATGAAGATTACCTATTAATTGTTATTTAAGTGAAATTACTGAACTTAAATATACAAGTGATAAAAATCATCATTCAAGAAGAAAATTTCAAATGGCATTTAGAGGCTTTTGCATCTGAACTCTTTATATTAAAACAACCCCATATAAACACCATACCACCCACAACCAGTGTTGGGGGTAACGCATTACAAGTTACATGCGTGTTACATAATCAGATTACTTTTTCAAGTAACTAGTAAAGTAACGCATTACTTTATTTATAACAATTATTTATAACAATATATCTGAGTTACTTTTTCAAAGTAACGCAAGTTACTCAAAAACAATAAAAACAGTCAAATGCAACCTTAGAATTCGCAAACCTGCAATAATTAAATATGTTAATTTACACAACTTTATGTATTTCATCTCATTATATTAACCAAGGTATTTGCTGCTGTCCTTCAGTGATCCAATTCAACCATACCAATAATCAAAAAGGACCTTATAGACAAATATCACAGTTTCATTTTTTATTTTTTTATTTTTATTGGTGAAGTAATAGCATTTAAAGGAGTAGTTCACTTTTCAAAAAACTTTTGCTGATAATTTACTCACCCCCATGTCATCCAAGATGTCCATGTCTTTCTTTCTTCAGTCAAAAATAAATTAAGGTTTTTGATGAAAACATTCCAGCATTTTTCTCCATATAATGGACTTCAGTGGGAACCAAACGGTTCAAGGTCCAAAAGACACTTTTAGTACAAACTGCAAACTGTTCAAAGGGCTTTAAACGATTCCAGACGATGAATAAGGGTCTTAAGTCTTATCAAGCGAAACGATCTGATTTATCTCATTTCTAATTTCTTTTTTTGACTGAAGAAAGAAAGACATGGACATCTTGGATGACATGGGGGTGACTAAATTTTCAGCAAAACTTTTTTTTTCAAAAGTGAACTACTCCTTTAATTTTCTTCAGCAGCACAGCTGAATGGTTTGTTTGAGCTGCGCCCTCTACTGTACAGACATGAATTTGCATTTCCTTCAGTCTGAGGCTTATTCATTTTCATTTTACATTTGAGACTTTTGCATCGGAAAGCACTATTTGCATTTTCTTCAGAAGATGCCGTTTGGTGTTGTTTGTGTAATGATGTGGAAATTATGCATTGCACCTTTAAGCTTTGCTTCTGACTCTAGAAAGGGTGCATGGCATTGTTTTTGTAAAAATAGTTGCCGCAGCCTTTAACAGATAACACACGCATGAACAGACTTACACAACAACGCTGTTAATAACCTCACAGAATTCCTGTTTTAAAGGCCATGTTATGTCCTCATGTCAACCTTAATCTGGCCTCCTCATTTGTTTGTGATCAATATTATTCTCCAGAAGGATGAGAAATGGTCATTAGAGAACTGGGGAGTGAGTGCTCTCTTGCCATTACTATTGGCCATTATCTCTGCCTCCAGTACTTTAGCCTCTCTCTCTCTCACACACACACACACACACACACACACACACTTACTAGACTCACTTTCTTTACTTAGGCATGTTTTTTTCTGTCAGGTTTTTATAATCCAGCTGCAGTGGAACGACATCGGCTCATCATAAATCACATATAGCGTATTACAGTGTGAAAATGGAACTTGAACCGTAAATGTGGCCAAGGCAGCTGCCATTACTCGACATGTTATTATACAGGGTCAACACTTGTCCTTCGATAAGAGTCAAAAAGAAAAAATTTTGCGGTTAAAGTACTTTTGCACAGATATTATTAACAGTAAGTGTGTGTGTGTTTGTGTGAAAATGTCAATCATGTCAATTCTAAAAATGATATAGTTCATAGATGTATCACTGGTGAATACATGGATTGATCCTTTTCAAATCAGTTTTAAGCCTATATTATTGAAGTAGAATGCATTATGTTTATATAGTCATATGCAATTTTTCACATCAATAAGTGGTGTAAACTGTATTTGAGTGCCCTGACTCATATATTCAGATTTGCTAAGATCTGATTTTCGCTGTGTGAGTGAATGTTTTCCTTACACATATCTTGGCAGTAGGCACCATGTGGTGTATTAAGGGAGAAACAAAAAAACTCATGAGGATAGTGAGAGTTTGCAGTGCAGTTTCTCAAACCTGAATTAAACCTCAAATACTGTCAGCATGAGAAAAAGAAAAAAACAGTGAGCAATCTTGCTCTTGTTGCTGTTGGCACAGCGTAAGAAAATGACTTCATCTCGGTGAGACGCAGATTTCTCAGCACTAACTGGCAATCAGGAAAAGATTCCAAAGACATTTTCCCCTTTTTGGGTTAATTAGTGGGATACCCAGAAGATATTCTGTTCATTTGTTTTACCAAGGAGCAGTTGTCGGGAAATCATCTCTCATCATCAGAGGAAGAAGAGAAGGACATGAGTGATGAGTGTTTAGTGCGCTTCCACCCTCTCTCCAAGCAACAGCAACATGACGACAAAGCAGGAAGTTCAGCCTCCGTACACCCTCCTTATGGACCTTTGGGAATCTGAGTGGTTGGAAAAGGTCATGATTAATAATTTAATGTTTATTAGTTTAGCTAACGCCCTTGCTTCACAAACAAGCGGAGTCTCAAGTTGCTAAACTCTCTGTTTAGGACCCATTTAAGGCATGTGGTTAGACCATATTTTTGTGAGACATTTTTTTTTTATATCTATTAACAACTTGTGATCTACTCACATTATGTGTATGGGGAACCTACCCAACTATGAGGAAATGAAAGGGAATAAGTTCTCAGAACGTTCTGGAAGGTTTACTCAAAGTTATCTGGTCTTTAATAACATTCTCAAAACGTTAAACGTTTTCAAATGTTACTTACCGTTCAAGGGAACTCACGCTGCGTCGATTGATGCTAAGGGAACGCTTTGTGTGATGATGTCTTGAAGCACCTTTAAAATCAGCGTCCCATTTTGGATCTTCGAGTGCTAAACAAGTATGTCATTTAACTAAAGACAAATCGTGCTACAGATCATATCCGAGGACTGATTTGTCACGATAGATCTAAAGGATGCATTCTTCCATCCATCCTTCCATATCACAGGAAGTTCCTGAGGTTTGCTTTCGGGGACCAAGCTAACCAATATCGATTTCTTCCGTTCGGTCTAGCCCCACACTTTCATGAAATGGGTAGATGCAGCTCTGGTGCCTCTGCACCTGCAGGGTATTCGTATCATAAACTACATTGACGATGGGTTGATTCTGGCTCAGTTGCATCAGTTGGCAGTTTGGCATCAAGATGACTTTCTCATCCACATGAAAGAGTTGGGGTTACGGCTAAACGCCAAAAAGAGTGTGCTTTCTCCACTACAGAGGACCACTTTTCTAGGGGTGGTGTGGGACTCAATGTTGATGCAGGCATGCCTGTCACCGGCACGCATGGAGTCCATCCTTTCATCTGTGAAATGAATAAAGCTAGGCCAGTCACTCACTGTCAAACAGTTTCAGAGGCTTTTGGGTCTGATGGCAGCAGCGTCCAATGTGATACCTTTTGGACTGTTGTACATGAGATCCCTGCAGGGGTGGGTCAAGACCAAAGGGTTTTCCCAGAGGGGCAACCCCTTTCGCATGATCGCATTATGCAGCGATGCTTACGTGCCCAGGTTATGTGGAATAAACCTTGGTTCTTGTCCCAGGGTCCCATGTTGGGAGCTTCTTGTCATCCCAAGATGCTAACGACAGATGACTCTCTCATGGGCTTGGAAGCAATCCTAGAAGGACTCTCGACTCGGGGTCTGTGGAGGGACCACCATCTCTCATGGCACATCAACCATCTGGAGATGTTGGCTGTATTTCTTGCTCTATAGAATTTCCTCGCAGATCCTAGAAGCCATCATGTGCTTGTCCGCACAGACAAAACAGACATTGGTGGTTGCCTATATAAATCACCAGGGGGGTTTGCGCTCCACTCTGCAAACTGGCGCACCAAAGGCTCATGTGGTCCAGAATAAAAGAGCAGACATCCTGTCAAGACAGGGGCTGCTGCTCCTCACGATTTCACACTGGGCAGACACTTGCCACTATGGTGGCATTGGTATAAACCAAAAGGGAATGCCTCGGTTATGACTGTAACTTCGGGTCCCTGAAGAGGGAACGAGACGCTGCGTCACCTTGCCATATCTCCTATGGCTATGTGGCTCTCAGCAACTATTTGAGACTTTTACGAAGCTAGCGCGGCTCTGTTTTTGAGCAGGCTTTATAGTTTCCTGATTCATGACGTCACCCGCCCCTGACGTTCCATCACACCATTGGACTGATTTTACATGTGCTTCAAGACGTCATCACGTGAAGTGTTCCCTTAGCGTCAATTGACGCAGCGTCTCGTTCCCTCTTCAGGGAAATGAGGGTACTGTTGTAACCGAGGTGTTTCAGAACATTCATAGAACTTTCAAATGTAACATTGCATAACCAAGAAAAGTGTCTTGGTTCAAAGAACATTCAGAAATTATGTTTTTACGACTTAATGGGAACATTCTTAGAAGATTTTTTGTTAGCTGGTAAGTGTAACAGAAATCAACTTCATTTTACCTTTTTGCGTGCTTGATCTGATTTTCTTCTTTTCCCAAACCTTCATCCAGATAACCTGAATGGTTTTTTCTCTCTAAAATAAAGTCCCTTTCAGTGTTTTCCCTCCCAGTATATTGCACTCAACACAGCTGGGAACTCCTAGATCAAGTTTCAGACCAAAGCATCATGATCCCGAAAATACTGATTCTTAAAAGGGAGGTCTTCGAACTGACAACAATTTGCTTTGACAAAGCAACCGATGAGATCTGGTGATTTCTGATGACATGATGGGGGTTTGTCCAATGATGCGACAAAGTTAAATGAGCAGAAACTTGATGCAGAGGCTGCCAATGGGAGTGAAGTCACTGGTGATTACATGATCTCCGTTCAGTCATTACAGTCAAAGAAAACGATTTAATTTGTATCATCAAGTACCAAGTTTAAAAGTTACTAATTTCAAGGTTGTTGTAGGATAGTTTTGTCTCTCTCTTGATGTAAAGACTATTATTATTTCTGTCAGTTGTCAAGTCATTGCCTTCAGGCACAGCAAACATGAACAGGCATGCAGTTCAGTCAGATAATGGTCTAATTTGCCTCATATACCTCTGTCAACCATGTCACATCAAACAGTGAATTCAACCCTATACAGCCAAAACTGAGGGAAATCCTATTTAATTAATATATATAGTGTTCCCACATATTGATTATAAAAATAAATGTTCCTTGAGCAGCATATTCAACACTATCTCACGACCAATTCGTACGAATTCGACGCATGATTAAAAAGTGGCTAATTCGTACGACCTCACTCGTACTAATTCGTACGATGTGTCTAAACCCACGTGATGGTTAGGTTTAGGGGCGGGGTAAGGGGTAGGTCATTCGTACGAATTCATACGAATTGGCCAATTCGTAAAATATGTACGATTTAGCAAAATCGTATTAATTCGTACGAGTGAGGTCGTATGAATTGTTACGAATTAGCCACTTTTTAATCATTCGTCGAATTCGTACGACTTGGTCGTGAGATCGGGTTGGCATATTAGACTGATTTCTGAAGGATCGAATAACTCTGAAGATTGGAGTAATGATGCTGAAAATTCGATATAAATTAATTACATTTGATAATATAATAAAATAGAAAATAGTTATTTTAAATTCTAGTAATATTTCTATTTTTACTGTGTTTTTGATCAATCAGCCTTGCTTAGCATAAGAGACTTCTTTCAAAAACATTATAAAATGTTGTGTTTGTCTTGGTTTATATTCCCATGCATGCATTGTTTTTATCTAATTTCAGCTCTCACCCAATCTAAATTAAACAGCCACACAAACAACAGGTCAGGACACTCTGTGTTGTGACACACACGTACACAGAGAGGCCTGAAAACAGAGCTGTGTGAGGAATGTTGGGGGTGTTGAGGGGTGGACAGAGGAGAGTTTGATTGGTGTGGGCAGCTGAGATTTGTCCCCCAGCTGTAATGACAGATTACTCAGCAGGTGTGCCACTCATCCCTCACAGTAGAGCTAATACAAGAACTGGACTGCTCTCAGACACTTTTATGATTCTGCATGCAATATTTGTACAAAAAATAGTGCATGCATGCCTGCAAATGTGTGTGTTTGTGTGTGTTTCAGACTCCTTCTGCAGGTTACGTTGTTACACCAGTATGTAGCAACACATAACTTTCTTTACGAGCGAGTCACTGAATCATTCACTTAACCGATTCGGTCAAAATCTTAGATTCTTTCAAAAACAAAACAAGTCGGCCCTATCCCAACTGGCATCCTAAGGCCTTGCAGTCTTCCACTCAGTCCACACTTTTGTGACGTAATGGCACTTTGACTGTTATGTAGAAGAGTGTGGGCTCTTCAACTCATTGTGGGCTCTGCAAAAGTGTGCATCAAGGGTGCATAGCGGTCGCAAAAAGGGCGGTCGTGAGCACCCTTCTGAACCTTAAAATGTCAAATGGAATACTTTTTGTTGGTTAATGGCGCAGTTTCAGTTGCCTCAAATAGCAACGCGCCAAAATGCACCTGGACATACCTCATTTTCAGACCAGCACACCCATGGGCACACAGATGGGTGCAAATGCATTTTCTATTTGAACAACTTGGTGCAGGACGTGAAATTGATAACTGAGTCGGGCTGAAACTAGCAAAAAACACTTGCGTCACATATGATGCGGGTGTATGATAGAGCCCCATGAGTGCATATGATCTGTGTCATTTTGGACAGGACCTCTGTGTTAAAAAGTGGGTCATTGAATCATTCACTTATTCAATTTTTTTCATTCAGGATTCACAGTTTTTTTTCTTTTGCTGTATCGTTTGACACTATTTTTGTTTGTGCAACAAAAATAGACAAAATAACTGGCAACACAATATTATCACATCCAACATTAACTTTTTGTTTACTGAACTATTATACTTGCAGCAGCAAGATATACTATATCTTAACCATAAAGAGATAGCTAAATCACCCAAAACAGACAGCAAAGAACTGATATTTTCATATCAGTCAAGCATATTTAATATTTGTGATCGTGGTTCTTCTTGAGACACAAGTACAATTAGAGAAACCTCAAGTTTATGCCTTCATGCAGACCTGCATTTGTGTGTCTGGACTCTCTCCAGCCCCTCATATACCCATTACAGCCCCTTCAGTCTGTCACACTTTCGTTTGATGGCTCTTTACAGCAGGGCGGGCTTGCCGCAGGGGGGAACTCAGCCTTTGATAGTCTTTATGCGGAACACATGTGGGACAGAACCTGAAGCAGCCCTGCTGAGAAGACCTGGCCCCCCAAAACTCACTCTCCTGTTCATCACTTGCCTTCAGTCACTCACAGGCTCCTATCTTTGTTCTCAAAACTTTCACAACCTAAATCCCTCTGTCATAAGGTCATAAGGAATTTTTTTTTTTAAAGCATTTTGTGAAATAATTTGGAAAATGGTCCTTTGTGGATCATATTGGCAATGCAAGTGGTACTCAGAGCTGTGAAATGCTAATTATCTCAGCGAGAGATCTGTATTCCCTCAGCATGGCATTCCAGCAGGACTCAGCCTCACTGCAGTGGGATTATGTGGATGAGTGGGAGGGAATGTCTCCACAATAGGATTAGATTGATTTGTATCTTCATTATGTCCTTAATGGAGCTTGAGAGTGTGTCTGCTAATGTGGGGCCAGCCTATACGTTCTCTCTTTGTTTGAGTTAGACGGCTTCCTATACAGTGGAGTTGCTCATTCTCCCTTTTACCGTTTAGACAAAGGCAATGTAATACACTTTAAATTACACATTCGATAAAGTATCAATAACTACCTAAATGTATTGCGGCAGAAAGTTTCTGAAAATCTATAAAAAACACTTTTCACTTTTCTCTCCCTTTGAATCTTCTCTCCTCTAGTGCCCCCTGTAGAACAGGCTGGTCATGGCAGGAGGCTCTGTATTTATCCAATAACAAGGCTCTGCTTGAGGGCCCAGATCAAGTTGCATCTAATGCTATAGCAAGGACCTGCTGCTGAGAGACATTGCTATTTGAAACGGCTAAGGTTTCAAGGTGCCTAACAAAGCCTGTGGAAAGGAAATTATATAGAGGGAGAGTTGGGAAATAAAAAGGGAGGGCGAACGTAGGGAGGGGGAAAGAATATGAAAGACACTCGAGATGGAGGGAAGGGATGGGGAGGCGAAATGATTGTGCATGAAATAGTCTGTAAAACTGAACAGTGGTAAGAAGAATTAAATGTGAAGAATATAAGTGGAAACATCAGGACAATGGCTAAAATGTGTGCGTGCACAAATGTGGGTGTAAAAATGGTTGAGTTGGTATTAGGATGCACATAATTAAATTAGCATAGTTTTGTAATGTTATTATATTTAAATGTAAAATATTAGATAAATAATTAAAAAATGTAAATAGCATTTATTTATGATTACTGAGAAATGCCAAACATAAGATAATCTGTATCACCTTTTCCTTTTTCATCCATAATGTACACCACTCACACACACACACACACACACACACACACTGGTTTTTCAGGGGCCCCTGTTAGTATTTGGTTACACATTGCTCTCCATTTTCTGGAAGGAATGACCACATCGGTTGCCTAGGGGATCAGACCAGGAAGGACAGCCGCCCGTGTTGAGCTGGAAATAGCCTTGACGCTCTGACAGAGGAAAAAAGAAACATCTAGGCAAATCAATACGCTGATGGCCTCTCCAAGATAATCTCCTCTTAAGTTTGGCAGCATCTCCACATGTTCGATCATCACCCTGGTATACTCATCCGTATGTGTTTATCCCCCTCTTTCAGAATGTGTTTTGGAATTTCCTCACGTCTATCTGCTCAAGGAGATGTCCAGTAAGGAACACAGGAAGTATTAGTGTAATTTGAGGTCAAAGGTCAGCTGTTGTCTGGTTTGGATGAGGTGAACCCCGGTTTGATGTGAAGCATGTGAGGTCCCTTAGCAGCATTTGAGTATTATTCGTATTTGCGCTAGTAATGTTCATTTTTATATACATTCACATTTATTTATATATGAATTTGATAGCACTTGTTGTTATATGCGGTATAAGGTAACATTAGTTAGCATATTAGATGTAATGGTAACAATAATAAACAACACTTTTACAGATCTTGGCTATTTTAATATTTTAATTCATGTTAAAAAAAAATATATATAATTGTATTATTTAATTTATTATTTTATTATCAATTACCAAAGAAAAGTTATATATTTTTATTGTTAAATTAACAATAACTAAAGATTTAACTAATGATTTGAACTTTTGTAGTTCATGTCTGGGAACTCTTTATCTGGTAAAGCTCAAATGTTCAAAGGCCCCATTTCCAAGAAAATACGTATTCGATTTATTTAAACAATTAAACCCAGATTCCATCCTGTTTTTGTAGCTATTCCCTCTGTATTTTGTTTGCTTGTTGAGTCTAGGGAATAACTGAACGCTGATTATTTCCCGAGGGACATTGTCCTACTTTGCTTATCCGTTGTCTATTTTCTTTTTATGCTCTCACTATTTATTTATTTAATCAGATTTGGTCACTAAAACACATTTAGACAACTCTCGAGTAAGGCAATAATGAATGTAATTTTTAAATGTTATCAAATTGATCATATTTATTCTATTTTGATAAATGAACTATAAATGATCAACTCATACATAAGAGAAGTTGAGATGTTTTTTTGAGCATGTATTTAAGATGTCTTCTGCTGCAAATCTGCATGGGCAAAAAGTGCCAGCTAGTTGGCCACATACTGTACTATGAATCTCTTTGCTCTCTCTGTACGGTGCCAACTCCATTTACACTATACCATGCTGTTCTCGTCTTACTGCATCGCCCTGTCAGCATTTTCTTCTCCCCAATACTCTTCTCCCTCCCTCTCTCTCTCTATCTCCAAACTTATTCAGTTGTCCTTTGGAAGGGCAGCACAGCAGTCTAGTAACCCCTCTATCCCCACATGTCAATAATTGTAAGCTTCAGAGGGCAATCCTCGTGAATGCTCTAAACACACACTTCCTCAAATTTGGCAAGGGTAGAGTCCCAAAAAAGCCATTGCTAAGCCTCTTACTCCCTTGCGGATGGTAGCCATACAGAATAGTTGTCTGTCAACGAGACTAATAACACACATCCTCGAAGGAGAGGATGTGATAGAGGTTCTTTTATTGTGCAACCGCATACCCAAATGCCAATGACGGGTAGTTGCTACTCACTTCAGATACGGTTAGAACTCAAAGTCTTTCCTATGATTTTCACAACTTTTCATTGCAATAAAGTTTATTAATTATACTTTGTACTTTGTCGACCCCAACGGTAGCCTTATAAAGGCCACAAGCTTTACAGTTTATTCTGCTGACTCTACATTAAGAGGTCACCTACCTAAAAAAAAAAAAAAACTCAGAAAGCTATCCCTTCTTAATGAGCTGTGGAGATGATTCAAGGAAAAAGATGGAAAAGAAATCCAAAGGACCTTTTCTTCAAAGTCAATTCATTTGGGCCTCTGAAAAGTGGAAGGAAAAAAGACACTGGTTAGTTATTCTGCAGTCATCAGAATTTATAATATGATTCATTTGCTGACTTACAAAAAACAAAAAAATACTGAACGTTGCAAAACCAGGAGCACAGAGGGCATTTCAGCCTATTGTTCTCTCCGCTCCCAGAATCCCCTTGTTCTCCTTCTTCTTCTCTGCTCCTTAGAAGCTCTGCCTGAAGAATCCCTCATTTATGCTTTCTATTTGAACAATGCAAAAATGCCAGATAAAGGTAATCAGATGTAACGTCACATAATTAACAAGACGCCACAAGCAGCCTATCCTGTGGAATTATTGCACAATAACCCCATACCAAGGTTGCCCTGCGTGTGCTTTGCCAGAAAGAGCAGGTGTTGTGCTGGTCCGGATCTGTCCAGTTAGAGGAGGATCACTAAGTCATTCCACCCCAGGCACACAAGACAGCTGCAGGGGAGCTCGGGCCCACTGTTGGCCCCACAGCTGTCACTGTTCCCTGGGTGGATGGAAAAGAGCAACCCAACCAACCACAGTGATACTAAAACACATTGTTTAACATCAGTCTTATCAGATTTATTTTGATTGCATTTTTATAGCAATTTAATAGCAGAAATGACTGTTATGTATATATAACATGAGGAACATTCTTGTCTGAAAAATATATACACTAATTCAAATTGCAATTTGAATTAGTGTATATATATTTTTCAGACAAGAATGTTCCTCGGCTCCAGGTCACTGTGTAATGCATTCAAACACACACACACCCACCCACACACACACAATGTTGACATATTTGTAGACAGTTCTAATAAGAGAGCTCGAAGCCCCCTGCTGATTACGGGTGGATTCCGAATTCTCAAACCTCACGTCCCCTCAGGGCCGACCTGCCACCATCAGCCTGGGTAATCCCTAATAGCTTGACTGCAGACCTATCCCAAACTATCCAACAACAAACCCACCTCTGCACTTCCATCTTCCAAGCTTACCATATGCCATACAATTAGCCCATGTTGAGTAAACATCACTTAACCCAGTTTAAAGCTGATGAGCTAATTGAGTTTAATTACAGTCCCACTGTTATGGCAAGACAGCCTGGAGGGAAGGCATTTGTTCTAATTAATAGGCTGCTGTTTGAGGTGCTGGTGTGTCATGAATTCTACTGCTGGGATGAGGACTCTGAGAGATGCAGCTTTTGCCTAAGTTCTGCCAGGAAGACTCAATCATTATGTAACTGTTTACCTTCGCTTTATCCAATCGTGCTCTAAACTCGTAGTATAAAATGTTGAAACGTTCACGTTTGAGTTCGCAGATGCCGACGCTTCCATTCACCTCCGTCCTCCCCTTTACCACCAAGATGTCCCTTCTCCTCCTTATGGAATGGGACCATCCAGGTGGTGGTGTTGGGGAGGCCAACACCACCACCAGGATGGTCCCGTCCCATAAGGGGACTCCTTACATTCTTTAAATCTATAAATATGTTTGAAAAAAAAAAAAAACTTTTTTACTTTTTAAAATACACTTTTTGCCCTCTAAAGAAACCATTCGTTTTCACTTTCTTGCTTAATTTGTACTTTCTTGCTTATCATCAATGAAGAACATTCCCTTATCCAGTTGAGTGCTAATACTTCACCAGATTTCAAAACATATTTCACTTAAATGAGTTTACTGTTAAATCAATTTCAGCCATGAAGACGTTCTAAAAGCTGGAACATTTACCTCATTTTGTTGTATTATTGTCAATGTGCACTGCCATGGCAACCCGTCGTGCAATTAGATGATTTCTGAATAAAAAATATTTTATTAAATTCTGCCATTTTGCATATTACTCTGAGAATTAGTTGACGTGTAGTTTCAAAGAAATCCGTAAGTTAGTTGACATGATGAAAAGTAGTTAGTAAAGTGGGTAACACTTTATTTTACATTGTCCAATGTTATAGGTACTTACCATGGTAATTACAGTAAATGTTGCATAATTACAAGCAACTAACCCTCAACCAAACCCTCAACCTCAATGTTGTTAATTAACATTACTCAGTTCTTAAATATATAATTACACTATACCTTAAAATAAACCTTGAAATAAATTGAAACACATTGAAATAAAGTGTAACCAAATGTTGTACCTTTAATATCTCACTCTTTTCTCTCTCTTCTTTTTTTTTTTTTTTTTACTTGTTTCCACCATTGTGTTATTGATGTCATTTAGGTCATTCTGCAATGGCCTTGAAACACAAACCAGGTCCAGATTGTCTGCTGCATGGTCCCGTGGCTGATAAGATCCCGGGGCGGCAGCTGGGCAGAGGCTGAGCTGTACGCGAGGGTCCGCCCGGCTCAGTTTACAGTGACAGCTGGCCTGCTTATGGTGGGGAAAAAGGGAGAGGCCAGGGCAGGAGGGCTGTTTCTGAATGGGACAGTGTAAGAGGACTACTTGTTGTCTAAGGCCGGGGATTACCTTTGCCGAGACCTGGAGTAAAACATCCCTGAGGGATGCTGTGCTGTGTTGTGAAAGCTTAAGGCTCATGGATGATTTGTAGCTGGGGATAGAGCGAGAACTGACATTTAATTATGGAAATATGTGTACAGTCTCAGTAACAGCAAACAAAGTGAATTCATAAATTTGCAACAATGCAAAAGAAATGCTGGGAGATTTATGTTATATTTTAACTTGCTCTGTTATATATTTTTTTATTTCTTTCCCTTTCTCTTAACTCCAGGGGTGGGAAGAACAGGAAGAAAAGTGAACCCTGGGCTTTGAGGCATCCGGCCGAGGCCTGGATTCTAATTCTCTAAGCTTTCCGAGAGATTTCCTGAATGTACTGGCCCACTCTGTGAATAAGATGCGGAAAATAAGTCTTGGCTCAAATTCAGATTTAAAAAAAATATATCTTTTTCAGATGATGTGTTCTCATTAGGTCTCAGAAGAGTCGCCTATTTGTTTTGGAGCAAGCACGTCAATTATTTTAGACATGCACCCCACCTGCAGTGCTCAGTCTTCCCAGAAATAGCCATTCACCCTCAGGCTTGCCCTCTCGGCCAAATTTACTGACCACAAATCCACTGAAACTTGCTTACCTGCCTTGACGGTGAAGCATTTGTCACTGGAATGTGCCTTTCCATCTGGGGCCATAAGCCGCTTTGTGAAGTTGATAGGGCTTGAGTAAATTGTGGTTAAAGTTTGCTATGCAGTGTGACTGGATGTGTTTGATTTGATTTTGGGTCTAATCAAAGCTGAGCGTCTCAGGTTCAGCTGGTTAGTGCGTGATGCCGTGTACATCATCACGAAATATTCAGTATACAAAAATGATTTAATAAAATTAAGTTTTAAAAAGTATTTCTGCTTATTTTCTGGTAATGTTTGTTCCAGACACTGCAGTCTGGATTAGGTGGCAACTGAGCAAGTCATTTGAATCATTCAATTGATTTGTGATTCATTCAGGATTTGGGAATGCCACTACTGTGTTGCTTCCTTCTGACATCATAGAAATGGCTTTTTGAATAAGAAAAAAATGTAGGGTGGGACTTAAAGGGATACTCCACTTTTTTGGAAATAGGCTCATTTTACAACTCCCCCAGAGTTAAACAGTTGGGTTTTACCATTTTCGAATCCATTCAGCCGATTTTCTGATATTTAGAAGAATATTCATTGACTTCAGAAAATCGGCCGAATGGATTCGAAAACGGTAAAACGCTGGGGGATTTGTAAAATGAGCCTATATCCAAAAAAAGTGGAGCATCACTCTAAATTTGTCCACCAGGAATGGATTGGATCGTTGTGGTTTTACTATTGTTTGATAGCAACTAGTTTGATCAACAGCAAACCAAGGAAGAGCACTAAACCAAACACCATGTCACCGCAAGGCTAGACAAGGATTTTAGCACACCTTGTGAAATGGGGAAAGGCTTATTGATATCCAGGTTGAGAAAATTATGTTTCACTCTCAGTTTCTTCCCTCTGGTGAGAATCAGTTCATGCAGTAAGTGGTTGAAGCCTCATCCTCAGAGTGGCGTGTCCATACAGCTGGGCTGAATTATACTTTAGTGGTCAAATGTTTTCCACGTGTTCCACAGTCACAGGCATACGGCTTCATTTCATAAGCGTGGAAATTGTAGCTAACAGTAAAGAAACGTAACTTTGGCTTTTAAAAATATGACCTTGCATATCCACGTGTTTACATTCCAGCTCTGGATTCTCCACTTCAGTTAAATCCTACAGAGGATTTTGGGTTTTAGCTACAGTTTTACATTGTCTGGGCTGTAGGCCTTAAAGTCATATTATACAGAGTTTAGCGCTTGCTTTAGAAGTTGAAAACAAACTAAGATGGATAGTGATACAGAATTCACTACTAAAGTATACAGGTTTCCATTTCATGCTTACTGTGCTTGTGTTTGTATATGGGTCTATGTGTGAGTGCTAAAAGCAGAAGTCCATGAGACATAAACCTCTTTCTTGGCGTCTGCAAAATTTGTATATTGATTGAGCAAAACTCTCATAATAATTTCTAATTTAATCATACCTTTCTCTTTCTGTCTCTCTCTCACAGACTCATACGCTATAGTACACACACAATCTTATTTGCCCTTGAAGGAATAACTGAAGAAAATAGACAAAGCTTTTATTGGGCACTCTCAATCATCTGAAAGAGCAGCGGGGAGCTAGGGTTACATGTGTCCGCATTATTTCCTAAATCGAATCCTTAACATGCTGTTTTTCTTCCTTCAAAGGTAAATTGTGGTGACCTGGTGGAGAGCTTATTATGAGGTCGATAACTTTCAAATGGGACCACTTTGTATCAGAATCTTCCTATAAATGTGATCTGCTGTGAATCATTACCTAAAGGTCGAGTGTGACGTGTCATGTTCCTCAAACAAATAGATGGTGGTGAGAGTAAACATCATTGTCCACATAAGAATGACATCCAAGGTTAATTACAGGCCTGTTACAACACAATAGATAGAGAATTAACAATACTACAATTTTTTACATGCAGCAAGAGTGTTGGAGAGGAGGAGCATCATCATTATCATTTTTTTTATTTCAATGAAATAATATATAAAATATATATTAAAATACATATTATAATAAGAAATAAAATACAAGTTGTGTTTCAAATTTGAGGTTGATAAAAAGAGCGTTCAGTAAGATGTTGTTTGGGCACAGTAACAAACGTTTCCACAGATCACATTTGTTTCCCATTCATTTCCAATGCAGTTATTTAAGTACAAGAGTGGCTCTTTTTTTAAGGACCTTTACAAAGTGGGTTCATGATTTTTTGTGTGTGTGTGTGTGTGTTCACAGCACGTGCCAAAACCTTTACCAAGTTTTGTACCATTCCAGTGAAGTAAAAAAAAAAAATCTAAAAACCAAAAGAGCACCAGAGGGTTGTATACAAAAAAACATTATTTAACATGACTGATTCAACCTATACACATACATTTTCACCTACAAAAATCCAGTAAGAATTAGAATTAGAATCAGGTAAGAAGCAGGTTAAAACTTTTTACAGTGGGCAAATGTGTAGCAGCTTGCAGGTGATATAGTTCCTCTCATATATAGATATAAGTAGGCCTACCAGCAAAAGCTTGGGTTTGGTTTCAAATACCATATGGCACAATTAAGACTAAAGAGCATGCATGAGCAATCTGCCACTTAAGAAACATATAGTCGATTCCTCAAATCAATATGCCCGGCTATACAAAGGTGTTTGAGAGAGGTTGTGTAAATCTGCAGTGTCTATTTTTATGCATGTGGTTATGGTGCACGTGTTCCCTGGGGCTCTTTGGAGCATGATGAATGAGGTGCTATTCACAGTTTGAGGCCTGACTCGTTCGGCTGCCAATATAGAAACTCAGTAGCCTACTTGTGACATTCACATTGCTGGGCTGTGATGGCAAAGCAGGTGTTGTGTTTTCAGTTTAACAAAATATTGTATTTTTGTTTAATGTCACATTAACAGTGTTGGGGAAATTTACTAAAAGTAATGCATTACTATATTGTGTTACTGTAATCCCTAAAATTAGAGACTACAATTTTAGGGATTACAAAGATTCAGTGTTACTTGCAGAATCATTTTGTAACTATTTGTAAAGTTTACTAGCAATTTGAGTGAAAATAGTACAGCAATTTTTGTGTGTGTTGTATGACTCTTATTCATTGTAATATTCTTATTTATTTATTTTTACACTTTTAATTTTTTCCCCCAGTACTCTATAATTCAGGCCTTGTGTAATGAGCTTTATGAATCTCCATAGTGTAGTTTTGTGTAAATTTACAAGGTAGTCCATTCGACTTTCAGTGTGGGACAGATTGAAGAAGAGGAATGCCAAACTCCTGATTGTCCATACCTCTACCCTGGCCGCCTGTGGAGATGGACCTGTAAAGGTAATTAATTTCATGGGTTAGCTGCATGATTGGCCATAGTAATTATAATTTATTCTTGTCAATTATGTCAAATAGCCTACATAATAACTGTATCGCTATAACTGTGTAATAACTATCGCACAGAAGTTATCAACCACCAGACTTCAACGATTGACTTATGAAATATCAGAAATATGGCTATCATCATTTCGTCTAGGGCACCAAAAGCCTGAGCATTTTAGAAATTAGAAACCTAAATTGGTAAAGGTGACGTTTGATGCCAAATTTCAGCGTTATACAACACTGCCCTCTTCTGGACAACTGAGCATAACACGACTGCATAACTCTTGTTTGTTTGAATCATGTTCATAGCATAGCTTACATAAAATATTTTGCCTTCTATAGGCATCAAAGTGGTCCAGTATTGTTATTGTTAACTAAAACAATTTTAAAAAATAGTTAATTGAAAAAAAAAAGAAGAAAAAGATTAGCCTATATTGAATCTAGTCCAGTTTTCAACCTTGCCCAACACCTGGTCCTCTATTAGTTAGAAAGAGACCTGGAGAGCCCTACAACAGTGTCTTGCACATGCACCCACTATGAAATTTGTTGGAGGATTGGTGACGATCTGGGTTTTTTAAGTAAGGCTACTGTAGAATCGAGCAGATCCATCTTTGAGAAAGGGGGTGTGACTAAAGCCTATGCTGGAAGAGAAATAGCTTCTTTTTGGTCCGACAATGTTCCCCAACTCGAAGGATTGGTTTTCCAGCAGGACAATGCTCCATGCCACACAGCCAGGCCAATAAAGTTGGATGGACCACCAGATCAAGACCCTGTCATGGCCTGTCATAGAACCATTTTGGAGTTCCATATATGAAGCGGGGGATGGAACCATTTCTGGTTCTAAATAGAACCATTTCTTCTAAAAGTGTGTTGTTTCAGACTTAAGATTCAGATATTAGATTCAGTTGCTGACAATCACATTAAACATTGTTGTGTCAAGTTATATCTCTTTCACTTTCACTTTCCTCTATAGCTGACATCTTATTAAAAGTTGTTCTGCTCTGATTTTTTGGGAAAAGATTTTGGCCAGTTACACATGAAGTTCATGCTTATGCTCCTGTTATTTACCGAGAGACGTTTAATTTAAAAGTTAGGCCTAAAGCTTGATAGTTACTCATTGGCATCATATAAATAGTACTGTAGTCGTGGACTAAAAAAAAAAGTCTAGCCCTAAATATGTGATTTCATTCTAAATAGATTTCCATCTCGTCTGTTGGTAGGAGAAGCACTGCGTCAGGTGTGTCTAATCATCGACTTTGTCTTTGTTATGCTCGCATTGCCTGCATAGTTAAGCTAGATGACGGCACAAACACGGAATGTAGCCTACCTATTTCATGTATCTATTAGTGACGGTTCGCATAGCTCAAACTACAGAGAGAGAGAGAGAAAGAGAGAGAGAGAGAGAGAGAGAGAGAGAGAGAGAGAGAGAGAGAGAGAGAGAGAGAGAGAGAGAGAGAGAGAGAATTGACAATTTTATGAAGGACGAGAGATCAGCATTCATCTGTGACAACTCATCTGTGGTTTCGCTGTTTCAGGTTTTTGTCTGTGACTATGTCAGTTCTATGTTTCTTCATAACGTATTATTTTGTTATTTGAAAGGTGAATTCTTTCTATGTGTTGCCTTTTCTGTTGATTGGATCGAATATTAAAAACCTATTGGAGCTACGACTATGAAATTCAACGGATATTTGAGGCTGCGTATCGGGGAGGCAGTGGATTTAAAACCAACAACTTTTTCAACTCGCCACACCTTTCATAAGAAAACTCAACTGGATCCTTACATAGTTGTTAAAGTAGATAATCTTAAAGTTGGACAAACCGCCACAAAGTCGAAAACCAACAAGCCGACTTTCGATGATGAATTCTGCCCATACATCTCGAATGGCAAAGAGCTGGAACTGGCTGTTTTCAGTAACACCTCTATAGGATACGACGATTTTGTCGCAAATTACAGAATCCAGCTTGACGAACTGATAGTGCCATCAAACACAAGACAAACTTTTGAAGGATGGGTGAGTTTTCACTGTGTATAATAACAGAATCGTTCCTTAACTATAGGCTATATAACAACAAGTATAGGTGTGGTAACTTGGTATAAAAAAACACATACATACAAGAGAGAGGAAGAATAGGAGTACACTATTATTATGCTAATGTAGGGCAGACAGGTTGACATGATCATCACCCTAATTTACTGTTTGAAGATATATATATATATTTTTTTTTTTAAATTGATAGACATATTGATTGATTATGATACAATTGTAACATGAAAAATCACTTTTCATCGATGTAAATGATGAAACATCGTTTGAGCAGGTGTTGCTATGGTTACTTACTTCCTATAGCATGCGATTTTATCCATCGTTGTGAACCTTGATACTGAAAGAGATAGTTCAAAAGTGAAAATCATGTCATCATTTACTCGTCTCATCCTCAAGTTGTTTCAAAACAAGTTTGTAGAATGTTGTAACCAAAAAGTTGATGGGCCCCATTGACTTCCATAGTTGGAAAAAATACTAGGCTATGTAAGTCAATGTTTGGTTATCCACATTCTTAGAAGAAAGAAATTCATACGGGTTGGAAAAAACTTGAGTGAGTAAATGATGAAAGGATTTTCATTTTTTGGTGAACTATCTCATATTATTTTCAGAGTTTGATGATTTTTTAAATTTTTTTTTTACTTTTGATATTAATACTTTGATATAATTAATTAATAATGCAAAGTAAGAGAGATGTGGAACACAAAGCTCCATTTTCTCTGTAGTTTTATATTAGTCTTTCCTGACTGCAGGGCTTTCAGTGTTCTTTTCAGAGGGTCTGTGCATTAACTAGGTCGTGTTGCACATGTTGCACCCATGGTTGCACCCCACCATGCATCACGGAAACTCTCAGAGCGTCACCTTCTCTTACGTCTATTGGGTGATGTGTGGTTTGACATACTCGTGTCTGCCTTTCCTTTAGTCCAAATGATAAAATGTGGTCAAATGAGCCCTTGCAGTTGTTTTTCTCGTTGTGAAATCTGATTATGATGGGGTTTTTTTGTGGGTGTTTAATGTAATTTTTTCAAGGTTACAAATTTGGCATAGAACATGAAATCATTATTTTCAGTAGGCCTATGTACAGTATTTGCTTTAGGCTTCATTTGGACGGTATATTTATTTTAATGGTCCACTTTAGACATTCTACTACGTAACTCTGCAACTACATGTCAACTTATTCTACTTTACTGAACTGTAAAACCTAACTCTAGCAGTATGCTAATACTCAAATGTTAATTTAAATCTAGTTGCAAAGTTACATATAATATCTAAAGTGGACCATCAAAAAATTGTAACCTACTGTAAAATCATCTTCATGTCCTAACTTTTACGGATCATTTTAAAATAACCATTTTGACAATATAAACTCTTAAAAACAAAGGTTTTTTATCGGGATTGATGGTTCCATGAAGAACCTGTAACATCCATGGAACCTTTACGTTCCTCAAAAGGTTCTTTAGTGGAAAAAATATTTAAATGTTCTTCTCACTAAGAAACAATAATTCCTCAGTTCACTGAAAGGTTCTTTTTGAGGGAAAAAAAAACTTATGGAACTTTTATTTTGAAGAGTTTAGGTTGCAGAAAATGTGCAGGTTATTTTGCAAATGTGGTTTTCACATAGTGTTTGCGGGGGATGCGCTTGCAAACTCGCATACCACCAGTGCAGACATGCTGCTCAACCAAACTAGCCAGATTCCTCTCTTTGACCCATATAAACCTCACATATGTTCTAAGTCAAGCTTCCCACGTGCACTTGCAATAGCATTCATCAGAACTCAAGTTGACATTTTGTAATGATTTGATTTTATTCGGCTGGGTGTTTTTTATTTATTTATTTTTTTAAAGCCAGCGGCCAAACATAACTGAGTTGGTGGTTGGTTCAACCTCTGCTTTGGCTTCACACTTCACACTTCACAGCTTAGTGTTTGTTAATCTTTGCTTTTATGCAGCTTCCTGGCAACTTAGATAATGTGTATGTAATATGGAAAAGATGTGCGTTGCTGAGTTTGTCTCTTTACATTTTATACTTTTTAAATACTTTTAAAGTGTCATGGGTCAATGTTTAAACCTTCCTATTCCTAAACACTTGTTGTGCTTTATGGTGCGTGCCATGGATTTAACTCCCTGAACCAGCTAGTCCTGCTTTCCTCGTCTTGCCTCGCATTACAGGAATTCCTCCCACTTCGCAGGGCAAGCTAAATGATAGGAAGCGAGAGAATGACTTAGATGGAAAGATCGAATGACTGAGATTGTGATAGCAGTTCAGTGTGGAGAGAGAGAGAGAGAGAGAGAGTTTAGTTTGTTTTTGCAACTGCTAAACATTGAACGCAAATGTTATGAAGCTCTAGGGTATTATATTTGATATAAAAGTGATATTTTATCATAGTGTCAGCACTTACAGTAGTTTTTAGTGTGCTTTTAAAATTTGATTTATTGTATCTCACGGGTTATCTCTTCTTTCAGGTGAATCTGGAACCAGAGGGAAGAGTGTATGTATCCATCTCTCTCACTGGCTCCTTTACAGATGGTTAGCTGTTTTCATTAACTATAAATATGTGTAATGTTTTAAATATAAATCTTGGTTACACACTTTAGTGTAGGGTCCAATTCTCTTGAATTGCCTCAACTTTTCTCTCAATAAACACCTAATTATGGCTTATTAATAGTTAGCGAGGTAGTTGTTAAGTTTATGTATTGAGTAGGATTAGGGATGTAGAATATGGTCATGTAGAATAAGGCAATAATATGTGCTTTATAAGTACCAATAAACAGCCAATGTCCTATTAATATGCATGCTAATAAGCAAAATTGAATCCTAAACTAAAGTGTTACCTAAATCTTTATTATTTTTATATAAAAATCAATTATTGATGTGTAATTATAATATAAAGTGTTTGTTTATATGTATGTCTGTGACAAACCATGAACATTTACATTTAAGCTATAAATGTGTGCTGTTTTTCTCTGATGAAAGACTGATGAAAAAAATATTTCACCATTTTATGTCTTTTAATAAAAATGTTGTTATATTTTTGTTTTTAAACATAGTATTCAATCTCTTTTTTAAGTTTTATTCTAAAAAAAAATGTCAGTGTCATAACCAGTTTTTCATAATTCTTTGTATTTTCATGTGTACTTATCCACAACAGTCACTGTAAAAAAATATTTTCATGATTTGTAATCACAACAATTTTTCTTTTGTCAAATCAACTGAGTTTGAGTTTCTGGTGATTAAATCAATCTCCTTCATTGTAACTCAATTTTTCCATTTCAATGAACTTAAAATTTTAAGGCAACCAGGTTCCTTAATTTTTCAAGTTAAACCAACAATATTTTTTTACAGTGTAGTTTTAACTTTACAATGAATTTTGTTGGCATTTTAATTGTGCTGACCGAGTGTTGCCATCAATTTCAGATGAAGCTGTGAATGGATTGAGACCCCATAAAAAACTTACAAGAGAGGGGCAAAAAGCTTTAAAGAAAAGAAAGGTCCACCAAGTCTACGGTCATAAGTTTATGGCAACCTTCCTTCCCCAGCCTACTTTTTGCTGCCATTGCAAAAACTTCATTTGGTGAGACTTACAGTACATAGAAAACACACCTTCATTCACATATAATTAATGTATGGTATGCCATGTAGTTATAAAAATATAATCTTTTCCCAGGGGTGTTATTGGAAAGCAAGGTTATCAATGTCAAGGTGTGTATGATTACTTTTAGGGGTGTAACGATACATTGTGCCACAATATATCGCAATACAAAAGTGCAAATACATAGTGACGATATGTATTGTGGATAACAACAATTACTGTATGAGAAAAAATTAAAGTTTTCAGAGATGAAGTGTCAGAACTACATTGAACTACTGTATAATATTGATTATAATGTATAATAATGCAATGGGGGAATATTTGTGGGTCCTCATAATGCCAAATGTCTGATGTTACCAGTAAAAAGTGTCCGACATTATTTGAAATATATCTAGTCAGTGAAAGAGTGCAAGCATATTCATCTACAATAACTCAGTAATTTCAGCTTCAGAATCTTGAATATTGTTATTCTGGTGTCACCATTGTGTCCAAGCCTATTCATTTAAACCTACAAAGTACTACCAAATTTCGCATTTTAATCAACAGTACATTTTTTGTTAACCTTACCATATGTCTTGGAGTATCGCAATGATATCGTATCGTGAGTTCAGTATCGTGATATCTATCGAATCGTGACATGAGGGTATCGTTACACCCCTAGTTACTCAAATCAGTGGAATCATAATTTTTCCATTTGCATACACAAGAGATAGTAACCTTCACTTTTTGCCTTTATACTACTCTAGTTTGTGCATGTGTGGTCCATAAGAGGTGTCATAACTTGATTGTAAGTGAGTGTCCACGAATGAAGAAAGATTTAAATGAGGTAAGAGAGTGAGTGAGTGAGTGTGTGCGTGCATGTGTGTGAATGGATCCATTTGACATACCTATTACTCTGTGTACAGGGCCAAAGGCAGGGCTTCAGCGTCAACTTACCCCACCAGTTTAGAGAACACAACTACAAAGTTCCCACATACTGTAACCACTGCGGATCTCTCCTGTACGGCCTGATCAAACAGGGTCTCCATTGCAAGAGTAAGCACATATTTACTCATCTTATTGGAATACATGTGAACACGGCTGCTTTGTAGTCAAAGATTGTTGTTGTCATCTGTGTGGTGTGGATTTGTTCAGTCTGCAAGATGAACATCCACAAACGCTGTGAACAAAATGTTGCACCCAACTGCGGAGTGAACAGTTCAGAACTGGCCAGGAAATTGTCAGAGATCGGAGTGCTCAACACACTCTCCAAACGAAAGGTATCTTCATAAGAGCCATCTCAAATGTCAATAACATTTGCTTTGGTTATGCACATTTATTGTCTTTGTGAGATATTCCCTCAAGTGTATGTACATTGAGTACATTTCTCCGTAGAGTTCTCCGCACATGTCAGGAATAAAGGGTCAGAGCTCCATTAAAAGCATGCCAACATCATTTGAGGAGCAAGAGGACGACACTGTTAAAGTTGGTCTGGAAGACTTTAGTTTCTTGCAAGTGCTGGGAAAAGGCAGCTTTGGCAAGGTATTGCACATGCAACTGTGCCTCATTACCAAGATTACATTCCCTTGCATTTGATAATTATCTTAAGAACGTGTGTGTATGTGTGCATCTGTAGGTGATGTTGGCTCGTCTAAAAACTGACCACAGGGTCTTTGCTGTGAAAATGCTGAAGAAGGATGTCATACTGCAAGACGATGATGTCGAGGCAACCATGATTGAGAAGAGAGTGCTGACTCTGGCCCACCAACATCCATTTCTCACACAGCTCTACTACTGCTTTCAGACTGCGGTAAGAATCCTCAAATGGATTTAGGGCGCTAATAGCATCTCATATGATGCATAGAGATAAAATAATGACAATAAATGTATTGTAACAGATTTGATCAATCCCATATTCCATACATAAGGCTTACCCTTGAATTACCCTGAATTATGCAATTTACGTTCCATCGTGTTTTAGGGTAAAGGAAATGTCTGTGAACTTAACAGATAATGTCCTCACATAAAATTACCAGTATCATTACAGTGTACATTGAACTCTGATAAAGGAATGTTTGATTCTTTGTTATAAAAATTCATTCATAAGACAATAGAAGAATCTAGAAATGCTTTCGGGAAACCAGAGTAAATGCTGTAATCGCCTCAGGGGTGAATTCTGTTCAGTGTATGATTTGTTGAAATGTTATCAGGTAAATAATCTGTAATATGAGCCTAGAAGAAATCACGCTAGACTTTGCAGTAGAGGTTAACTTATGTCATCATGATCACGGTCCACACATTGACAAGTGTTGTTGAATGTAGACACTCCATTTCCCTCAGGCCTCTCTCAATCAGGAAACACCAGGAAAGGGTTTTTGGCATCATATCAAAATAATTGTTTATGTTCCTGAAATACTTTTGTTTTATCTTCAATCTCCTGAAACATACTTCAGTCTCCTGAAACTTCATGAGAATATTTCCTGAGGTTAAAAATCTGACAGCTTAATAGCAGTTGGTCCATTAAACGCTATCAAATGCTTCTAAATCTTGATATACAGTCCATATGATTACTGCTCTTTCTGAGAGCATGATTTTAAATAAAAGCCACCCAAAAGCCCATATTTAGAAATATGCTAAATGAGCGAGGACAGTTGCAATACCCAATGTAAACAGTAGATGGAGCGTCTTGGTTAGTAATGGTATTCACTTCCTGCTCTCCATACCGAAAACCGTAACAGGAAGTGGTGCAAGTTTTTTGTTGACTTGCACATTTTATCCTTCTTTTACTGTGTAGGATTTTATCATACCATTGATAAATTAATAAAAAGTGACAGTAAAGACATTTATAAACTTTTGAACAGTTGTGTATAGCCTATTAAATAAATGTTTTATAATTGCAATAGATGTGTAAAATATAATATATAAATTGTTACTTATAGTCATTTTTACATTAATAGCATCAATGTGTTATAGAAAGCAAGTTCAAATATTGTACATATTTCAGTTTTTCATGTTTATTAATGCTGGAGAGGTAATAGAATTAATATATTGAATATACTCATTTGTATTTGACTCTTTTATACTCTATAACATGTTTTTCCACATTATTTTGCTCTGTATTTGCTAACCTGTGTTCTTCATTTCCCAGGATCGGTTATTCTTTGTCATGGAGTTTGTGAATGGTGGTGACCTCATGTTCCACATCCAGAAGTCCAGGCGTTTTGATGAGCCACGAGCACAGTTTTATGCTGCGGAGATCATTTTGGCCCTGAAGTTCCTTCACTCCAAAGGCATCATTTACAGGTGAGGAATACTATGGATCATGTTAATGTCACACAGTTTCTCTCATTATGTTATCCCTTCTTTGCTACATTATTTTTGAACTAGCTGTCCAAGTTAGCTTATCTTTCCTCACGATTTTAAAGTACAAAACATGTGATTCCTTCATTGGAAGGAAAGAATATTTTAAATTCATTATGTTCATGTGAAATTACTGTATATTTTCACTCCCCAGTGCAACTGCCTTTCAGTTGTTTGCTTTATCATGGTGTGATCAGTCTACGCATGTCCTGACACATTTCGTCAGTTTTACAAACAGTCTCCGCCCTAGACTTAGACTTCCTATTCCTTGTCGGAACATTATGCTCTTCCTGGCTATAATCACATGACCTTTGTCTACCTGAATAAGCTTTCCGATCACCCTTGTAATAGAGCCAAGCCAAGCCCAAATATAAATAGATCTGGTAAACTGCTTTCCCATTCAAATGAGGCTTGCAGCATTTACAAGCTACCCTGTGGGGTATTTCCTGAAATTCCAGTGAACTTTTCTGACCCTCTGTCGTCTTTACAATCATATGGGCCTCTTTATAGCCACTCTCACCTTTCCTTTTGATTTTATTGGGCTTTAAAGCAAATTATTTTAGGGTAATTATATTGTTTCTGTGAAGTGAAGCTCATGGGGAGAAGGGTAGAGTCCTGGGAAAGATGGCAGTGTTGTATTGTAAGAGGACTAGTGGGACATTTTGAGTGTGGACTTGAGCTGATGTCACAGGCCTGCCTGGCATGTAATGGAGCTATTATTACATAAGCTGTTTACTCAGAAAGACAGAGAGAGCAAGGGAGGGGGAGTGAGATCGAGGCATGTGCACTGCTCAGGTTTTATCACATGAATCTTTTTCTGTTACAAAGTGCAATATAGCATAACATGCATTATTCTGAAAAAATATTAAAAATCCCATCACAATATTTCAGCATTGGTTTTGAAGGGCCGCCTGTAACACACCTTTTATAAAACCCCTCCAATACAATGTTTCGTTAACCTCTGTGTCATCAAGCTGTTCCTCTCCACTTCACCTTGCTTAACCCTGATCTTATATTAGATGTTGCTGTAATGCTGTGTAATCTGGCTCTGCTCTAATCCGAGGACTAGACTTATTCAAAAAGAATAGACAGTGCATGAAGTAAATGAAGAGTTCATTACTAACTTAAGTGTTTTAGTCTTACTTCAGCCTGTTATACCCGAAGGCTTGGATAAAGTGTTTATTGAGCTCTCAAATTGTTCCACTGTTGCTAAATTATATCTGGTTTCCAAAAGGGCATCAGAAATGACACACTTTCCTTTGTTGTTTTATTCTTTTTAAAAAAAATGATAAACTTTTTTTTATCAGATTGCAAGAGTCTTGGGTTGTTTTACATAGAGAGGAAAGCATTCGGTTACGTCAATGATGGTTAAGCAGATGAGAGATTTGCCCATTTTGCTGGCTCTGCAATAGTTCTGCCTGTTCTCCAGCTGCAGATTCGGTCTGTGGCTGATGGCCAGGCTGGTGAGTTTGCCATGCTGTTACAGTATTTTTGCCAGTGCCAGCCCTCTAAAACTGTGAGCGTGAGTCTCTGCATGTCTCTGTGTTTGTTCACTTGGCATGAAGTAAACGAAGTTAAGAAATCTTTGTCTTTCTCTTTTCCATGTGTGTGTAATACCTGATTCATAACACTTGAGAATAACATTGTATACATTTGGAAAGAAACATGTAGACACAAGGTTTCAGAAACACACACAGTGTTTTAATGTTTTATGGGCATTTTCCATAGACATAATGATTTTTATACTGTACAAACTAAATGTTTTAACCCCTTAACTAACCCTGCCCCTAAACCTCCCATCACAGTAAACTTTCTGCATTTTTACATTTTCTATACTCAATCGTTCAAGAGAATGATTCACACAGAAATGCTCCTGTTTCATGAGTGTTACCCTGACTGAATGAAGTAATGGGAGATGGAACGTGTAATGAATTAGCAGAACCAAAGGGATCCATTCGCAGCATTAATTAGAATGGTCAAGATAGGCAGGGTCAAACCGAACAGAGAAGGCAAGGCAGAGACAAACCTGGTAGACAGGAAAAAGATCAAAGCAGGCAGAGAGAATCAGAGTCCAGTAAACAGCCCAGGGTCAGGGCTGGCAGAAAAGGGTCAGCAATAATAAACAATACAAAGGTCAAACACAGGAAACAAAATCGGGAAAATACCGCTCCGAAATGATATCCAGGAAAGTCAAGACTTCACACTGGTGTGGTGCGTCAAAGAACGTATATTGACAAGAAGTGAAAGCTAATGGAATGTTCCATTGCAACACCAGCGCCCTACGCATCCGCCATTTTGGGGTGAAAGCGACTCGGCAGTCCTATTATACATATATTTAGTCCAGTACAGAGGTCATTTTTAGTTTGAAATAATTAGGTGATTATTTTAACTCACAACAGTTAACGTTATAGCAAAGTATAGTTATATAAGTTGTATAAATAGTTATAAAAGTTGCTACTTAACCAAGGTTTCCCCCCACATAACTTGAGACAGGGAAGTTCAAGGTTTTTATCTATTATATTACTCTCCACATTAGTGTGATAGGTAAGAATAAAGTGATATCAGTTCATAAAGTTATAATAACATTGGACTGTTTCCCAGGAGGTACACATAACGTTACATACAAAAATAAGTTATCAATGAAATAAATAAATTCAGCAAATAAATGTTGTACTAAAATGTAAAATGTTGGACAATAGGCTTAAATATATAACAGCAATAGAATAGCTTTACAGTAAACTGCTATTACTATCTTATATTAATGATGGTTAAAGCAAGACTATGTAAACAAAAAAAACACAGCCACTGTCCAAAGTGGCAATTAAAGTTATAGGAAATGGACACAGCGCATCAAGGATCATCATGTTTGTAGGATGATCCAGGGATTAAAACGTACAAAATATATTTCAGTCCTAGTGGAGTTGGTATCTAAAAAATGTGTAAAGTTACATACAATGTAAATACTCACTAATGCAAGAAAAAAACTGTTATCTGTGCTGTTGTCCAGTAACTCCAGTTGGAATTTTCACTCCAAAATGGCGGCCGCGTAACCGAAGCGCCACCTAGTGGCTGTTACCAAAAAAGCATCAGAGTTTCGCGTCTTGTTCTTCTATACTCTTTGGGTGCGTGGAAGTGGTTTCTATGTGTGCGTGTGAATGAGATACAGGTGTGTGTAATCAGTGCAGTGTAGGTGTAAGGTGTAATCAGTTCAGGGAGGTGCATGATGGGACATGAATTGCAAGTTAACCCAGGAAGCGCGTGGCTAATCGTGACAGAACAACACGTTGTTGTAAAACAATCGATTCTTTGTTGTTTACTGAGTAATGCGGCACAGTCATGCACTTTTAACAACATGTAAGAGGTCACCTCTGAATGTGTTCTCTGGTTCTCTGTTAATTGTTTTCTAATGAAATTAGATCACATTTTCTTGGAAACCTGTTAATGCAATTCAGATTCCGTCATTCTCTTTTCCACTGGATCAGTATGGCCTTTCCTTCTCTGATGACAGAATGAATGATGCTCCTCAAGCTGATTACTCTACACACTTGTGTCAAGCATGCAAGCATTGCAGTACACACTCATTTGTCAGTGCGTTTTGAACGCATTTGAACTCTGTGAATCTCATTTGTTATTCACTATTGAATGTTTGCGATATTTAGTTTGCATTGTTCGTGCTACCACAGGCTGCCTTTCTGCTTGTTATTTATGACTTAAGTGTAGGTACGCATAAATTACAGTTGTAATGTGTCTTTCATTCATAAAATTATACAAATCCTTCAGCTGTTTAATAAAATATGTTGGCTATGTAAAGCATTCAATAATGCTTTTAGCTTTCCATAAGAGCGTATTACTTTTTGCTTCTTTTTAACATTTAAATCCTTTCAGCAGAATTGCTCAAATTTTGTCTCAAAATAAGTGAAGTGCAGAAAACATCTGTAATTAACCAAAAGTAACAAAAAAAGTAAATGATTAATTATTGATATTTAATAATAATAATAATAACTTTTACCTTGTTGTCACTTACTTGATGGTTACACCCAGTGCAATTTTACTATTTAGTAATAATTTGAGTTTTGTCATTCTGTTTTAAAGGGACCTAAAACTGGACAATATTCTCCTGGACAGACATGGCCACTGCAAACTGGCAGATTTTGGCATGTGCAAAGAGGATATCTTTAATGGAAAACTTACTAGCACCTTCTGTGGGACTCCAGATTATATTGCACCTGAGGTGAGCATCTCTAAAAGAGGATATATAAGATAATGGTTGATTTGTATGTGTGTTCTCTTCCCATGTAGATGTTTTTAATGCTGTGTGTCTCTCTCAGATCATCCTGGAGGAGATGTATGGCGTATCAGTGGACTGGTGGGCTCTGGGCGTGCTGCTTTATGAGATGCTTTCGGGACATGCTCCATTTGAAGCGGAGACTGAGGACGAGCTGTTTGAGTGCATCCTCAAAGAAGAGATCATTTATTCATCGTGGCTCAGCAACGAGGCCGAGGACATCCTTAAAGGAGTGAGTCCAGATCTGCAGTCAAAAAAAAAAAGATTGATAACATTTAGATGCACATTCTTAATCTGATAACGCTTAATAAGTCTGCAACGTGTGTGGTCATGTAAACTCGTTAAACCTTTTTCCTTTAAAGGTGCAGTGTGTGATTTTTAGCGACATCAAGAGGTTCGGTTGCGAGTTGCACTAAGGGCTCAGCCCACTGTTCACTCCAGTGATGCGCGGGTCAATGTATAAACAAACCGCAACCGACCGACATTTTCAACTACCCGCCCGCAACTCGGACCGCAAAAAAAAGTAAAAAAATATTGTACCCGACCCGCTTCCTGACCGCATTTTTTAAAAGTAGTAAATGCTCATCGGAGCATTATTGGGCCATAGACGTGTAACAACACAGCATCGCAAGAAGACGTAGGCCTTGCCTACACATAACAAAGGCAAAGCCAGTACTTTGGTCATCATATTTCATTATTTCAGCAAATGTCTCCCACACTTTTACTCTTTCTATTTGTGTATTTGCGAGCTTCCACTCCCCAGTCTTCACCTTTTCTCTTGCCGCCTCCATCTCTCTGCAGACTGTAGTGATCACAGACATGGCCGGTTCGTGAACGAATCGTTCTTTTGAACCGGTTCTTTTTAGTGAACCGGTCGAACCTACACTAAATCGAGCTGAATCGTTCGAAAAAGTTCGCGTCTTGCGTCAGTGCTGATCCACAAGTTAGTTACTTACTTTCAGACATGCCTGACAGTCGCCTCCGAATCGAAATAAATCAATATCCTGAATTCTATTTTACTCCAGTAACTCCAACAGTTCACTGAACCGAGACATGTTGGTGCCACTGTTGAGAGAAGTGATGAGCACGAGCAGCTGATACTGCGCATAGATACTGCGTACTACCGAACGCACAGGGACAGCGGTTCTCGAATAGAACCGAGAACTGTTTAGACTGAGCTTGTGTTATCTTCGTGCCAGTTATTCAGCCAATAATGTGTAGGGCTGTGTATTTCATCAAAAATTGTGTCTAGTACTAATACAAATGTTTAATTGGCATCTTTTTTTCAAACGACCCGACCGACCGCGACCCGAATATCATTAAAAACATTTTTGGATGACCCGTAACTGCGGGTAACCGCTCATTTCGGATCAACCCGCGCATCACTGGTTCACTCCTCCTTTTTGAAGAAGCTACGGTGGCTAAAACGGGACAAAAATATCATATCAGAGAATAGCTAGAGTAAGCCAAGAGTGTGTAACATTGTCACTGTTTCTGTACCACAATCCATTATAAACCACATCATGAATAAAGTTTACAAAGCCATCGTCAAGGGTCTTAATATATAATATAATAATAGTAATCAGCTGATTGTCTCACAAACGTAACCAGCACATTTCTCCCCAGATTGCAAACTCATAATACAGTGAGGGAGAAGAACCACATGAAACTATGCAGCTATATATTTTTTATAACAGGGATGTAAAAGTTTAGCTGGCTAATATGAGCTTTTACTGTGGCTGAGTCCGTTAAAGCGCAAAGCCTTGTTTAAACTCGACGTGTCCGCATGAGCCCAAAAGTGCGCGTGGTAAAAATGACGTGATTGTAATAATGCGCGCCTCTGCGTCCCCTTGACACCATTTACTACACACAATAGGCTTTTATCTGATTTTGAAAACTCTTCTAAGATCGTCTTGTCGCCCGCGATCGACTGGTTGGTGATTCCTGTAACACACTGTTTTACGGTCAAAGACAAGAGTACTAATCAGCTGTCTCACGAACGTAACCAGCACATTTATTTCCACATAGCAAAGCCATAACACAGCGAGGGGGAAAAATTAAGTTGTAATGAAACAGTCATATTTTACACAACTCACAAGGGAAAAGTCACCACTCACATGGTGTTTATGGCTAGCATGTAGCTTTCTGTGGCTTCTCTTTCAAGGTAGTGACGAAACGCACTCTGTAGCGCTGTTTGTTCGCCTTCAGCTACTGTCGAAACATGGCGTCACAATATGTCGACCTATATAATAGGGGGTGCCCCTTTTGATATAAATTGATATATTGTAGATATAAATGTCTCATTCTAAGGTAATAAAAACACTACGGTTTATTAAGTAAGTTCTTTACACACAACTGAAAACATAGTTATGGATGTCATATTGCATTTCTGTTAATAGATTCTTAACATTTTACACATTGCACCTTTAACGCCGTAAGGTCATAAACAGCTTAAGAATAAACTGATCGACAGATAGATTTTTGCCCTTTACCCCGATTTCTGCCGGCATGTAAACTCCTTAATCTGCGTTCTGTCGGCTTATTGAAGTGTGCATGAGTGATATGTGAGAGAAATACATCCCTTCATGGCAGATTAAGTTTCACAATAGGGACGTAAACTCTTGCTTTTTCTTGACCCAAGTATAAAAAAAAATTGTTCTTATCTCATGCAGCCAAAGGACAAGTGGTACAGTGGCAGAAACTTCAAATACTAGAGGAGAATGTGTCTTTCCCAATGACATTTTGAAATACTGGGGTTTTTTATGCCTTATTTAACGTCACAACTCGCATAATAAACAGTGTAATACATGAATGCTTATGTTTTGACTCACCAGCACCAGGTAGACAATAACCTTTTTTTATGTACATTCTTGTAAACACGGTTACGTACATTGGCGGTTAATATTGATTTGCATTTAAATCAGGAATTTCAGTTATTTCGTCCAGTATGTTTACACGTTAATTGGAATACAATTGGCCTAAGCACATGCTCCAAACAGAGGTGAGATGCATGCACATATTTGATTATCTAGACTGTAGGTCAATCACACAAAGAATTAAAGTCTCAATTAAAGCTTTAATGTAAGCATACTCAAAGATGCCACTTGAATCAAATCCATTGTTTTGTACTACAAGTAAGAGTAAAAGTAAAGAAACTGGTGTAGTAAAAGTCAGATAATTGTACTTTTACCACACCAGTTTCTTTACGTTTACACAAGTTTCTCTACTTTTACTACAGTACTTTTACTTTTAATCTTGACTGGCATCTAAGGCAGCTATGTTGTGAAATCTGTGACTTTCCTGGCAGTGACGTCTTATGATTAAACCGCTCTCTTCCTCTTCAATTGTGAAAACATTTCATAAAAATGATTCTCTACTCGAGGCCTTCATGCTGAAACCTGATTCTGTTCTAATCTTCAACAAGCTCTGATTCTTCTTCTCACCAGAATAACCTCAAATCTGGCTTCATTTAAAGAGCTCAGAGTGAACATGTTTCTTGGCTGTTCTGAGGGTCTTGGCCTTTAGTTTCTTTAAGCACCAGTAAAACATGATGAGGCTAATACGGAGCAGAGCAAAGAGCATAGCCTGTGAGCAGACCCCATTGCTGCTGTTTGACCCAAGATGTCACTATCACAGGCTATCCCTGCCCTTTGTGCCCTAAGAAGGGTTTAAGAGCTGTGTCATTGTAGAAGGATTAACATCATGTGACTAAGTAGAGGCCTTCTCGTATTAGTGGAGTAATATAATATCTCCTTTCCAAGGGCTTAAGTCAGTGATCTGATCTATGCAGGGTTGTGGACAGTAAACTTTGGAGACCAGAATGACAGAGACCATTTGGCCAGTGTAAAAAGACAAAGTTATATTTTTCCAGTGAGTCTTTAGTATTTGTACTTGAAACGATGTTCTTGCATTAGATAACAAAATGTCAAACCAAGTGCTGGTAATCTAAAAATGGGAACATCTAAATTAACTGGTTTTATTCAAGTTTACAGTGCTTTTTAACATAACTGAACCAACATATATACAGTAGATTTATTTATAGCAAAAAAACATTATCTGTGAAATCAGGAATAGAAGTCCCACTTTAAAGGGATACTCCACTTTTTTGGGAAATAGGCTCATTTTACCACTCCCTCAGAGTTAAACAGTTGAGTTTTACCGTTTTTGAATGTATTCAGCCAGTTTTCTGATATTTAGAAGAATATCATTAACCAAACAGTTTCTGGTCTCATTGACTTCCATAGTATATATATTTTTTTCCTACTATGGAAGTCAATGAGACCAGAAACTGTCTGGTTACTGATATTCTTCTAAATATCAGAAAATCGGCTGAATGGATTCGAAAACGGTAAAACTCAACTGTTTAACTCTGGGGGAGTTGTAAAATGAGCCTATTTCCAAAAAAAGTGGAGTATCCCTTTAAGGTAACATTTGTTATCCCTTTTTTCCTTCTTCTTTTTTTACAGTGTGGCATATATTTGAAAGATTGAGCAAGTGCACTTTTGTGGTCAAAAGCTTAATAATGAAGATTTGTGTTTGCTATCTACCCAGTTACTCACCAGAGACCCAGCGTGTCGGTTAGGCTGCATGGATAGAGATGAAGGGGAAGAGGCCATCACTGCACACCCGTTTTTCACAGGACTGGACTGGGAGAAGCTGAACAGACAAGAGATCACACCACCGTTCACACCTCGAATAGTAAGCCTATACCTCTGCACTTCTACTGTTTAATTCTCTTCTGTGTGTTGTATGCAGACATTGACCAATATTGATTCAGTTATGGACTCTCTTTATATTGAATAATCACAACCAATTTTTGATTACTGATTTATTTAAATTTATTTCATTTATTTCATTAGACATTATTTACCATGAGCTACAATGAGCAATACGTCCACAGCATGTATTGATCTTTGTTCATGTTAATCTCAACATTTACTAATACATTCAAAAGTTTTATCAGTTAACATCAGTATACTGCAAAATAACATGAACATGTACATTTTATATAGTAACATTAACAAAGGTTAATAAATACGATAAAAATATATTGATCATAGTTAGTTCATGTTAACCAAGTCTTTGATCGCTAATTTGGATCCACCTCTCCATTCTTTATTCCATTATATTTACAAAAAGGGTTGATAGAATTCATTTTACAATACTTATATTAATATATTTAATTATATATATATATATATATATATATATATATGTATACATACTTAAAGTAAACGTTTAAGTAATTTAAGTAAAATTACTTGAGTTACTTTAGCAGTGAAATTCTATTGAGTGATATTTTTTATAGATGCATCAAATGATGCTAATTATCAGCAGATGTGACATTAAAGAACCAATATCCAATTCATTTGAAACGTTGGAATAAATGGTGAAAAATAATGTTTTGGTTTTGGTTTGTAGGAGTCTATTGAGGATGTGGCAAATTTCGACCCTGACTTCACCCAAGAGGAACCCTGTCTTACACCCATAGAGGACAGCCTTTTCCCTTTCCACCAGGAAAATTTTAAAGACTTCACTTACACAGCTCCAGAGCTGCGACGGAACCAACATTAGCCAAAGCTTATATTTAGATGGTAATTTCCCATATCAACTCTCTCTAGCGAACTTGTTGTAATACACTCTGTTGACAGATTTGTTGCCTAGACAAAAATATGGACACGTTTCAAAATTTAGAAGAAGGCAATGCAATATGCTCCACACCACCATCCAGACCAAAGAATTATTTGTAATGACAATGTCGAGAAGAAAATTATGTTTTTCTGAAATTAAATTATGCATTTTGAATCTTGCATGTTATTTTTAGAAGTGTGAAAATAACATGCAGCTTTATAGGAAGCATATGAACAGCAAGTTATTGCACTGAACACTTATTGAGTTGTTATTGAGTCATTTTAATGAGTTAATTTATGTATTGTAAAGTATTGCTAACTAAAGTCTGAGTAATAAACTTGAAAATTCCTTTTGTAAAAGATTGTAAAGAACAATTTTGGTTTACCTAAACCACACGTAAGACATATCACCTGTCCAGTATTGAATAATGAATCAGGGGATCTTTGGCTTGGGATAGAAACGTGAAATTTTCATGAGAAAAACAAAAAAAACATATCCTTTACACCTCAAAGACAAACAAACCTGCGGTCATGTCACAGTTCTCTGTTGGCGTGCAAATCCTACATGAATTATTTATTATCCTTATTTATTTGTTCTCACAAGCTCATTCTGTATTTGAAGGAGTGTTAATGCACTTGTAATGCACAATAGTGTTGTACACCGTGATGGGAATGAATGAAATTAAGATACTATTATGAACATCAAAAATTTAGAGTCAGGTCGATTCGACACTGTCAACTCATTAAGTGTGACCATAACATACTACTGGACTAATGGCCCTATTTTTCTGGGTTTTTTTTTTTTTTTTTTTCCCCTTTTGATTGTTTATGCTTAAATGAAGGAATTGTTTTGGGGTTTTGGGTTATATGGTTTTTTTTACACACTTACCCTAAACCAGTTTAACTGGAAAATCTGTCGCTTTGCCTCTGACACATTTTCTTTGGCATCATCGTCTAGAAGACAATATTAGTGATAGCGAGTTAAATAATGACAAACATGTTTGCACTTCTGAGATAGTGAAGAACATTTGTTGGTCTGCTTGTTTATTCTCCAGCACTTTAATTTGTGGTAATATATATATATATATATATATATATATATATATATATATATATATATGCCAGATTCAAGGAATAATGCAGGTTCACAGGTTAAGATCATCAGTCAACAGCATTTGTGGAATAATGCCTATTGCCAGAGAAAATAATTTAACTTTTACTCATTTTCTGTAAAAAAAGAAAAAGAAAACAAGGTTACGGCACTAACAAAGAAAGTGAATGGGGGCATTTTTTTGGAGGACATGTAAAGCTCATACGCCTTATTCACGGCAGCGCCATCTTTGATTTTTAATGAGAATGAAAGCGAGGTTGTGAGGGATAGACTTGCATCTCTTCAATGGGCTGTACTGTTATTTAATGTGTTTTCGGATTGTTCTGCTCATGAAACACTGGAAAAATATCTTTCCAAGAAATGTCAGTTGACAAAAAACTCCCGATAATGTAAGCTGTGGAAAATTGTAAGTAATCTAGCCGCTTTATTCAGCTTTTTACAGCGGAAGCCATTGGAAACACGCTAAGTCTATCCCTCACAGACTCACTTTCATACCTGTCATGGCGCTGCTCTGAATAAGGTCTATAATTTTATAAAAGCACATTAATTATTTTCAAATTTGTGTATTATTTGAGCTGTAAAGTTCTCGTTGAATTTATGACTACTTTGTCATGGCGATAATGTTGTAAAATTGGATATAACTTTACACAGATATTATACATTTCTTAGCACTAAAGTCATGTAAACATGTATATCATTTACTTTTTGTGGCTCTACTATTGAAACAATGAGTATTTTAACATTTATGGATACTTCCATTGTGTTTTACTTTAACCGATGTGATGGTGTGTAAAATGGTTCGACTTTTTTGTTTTTTGACTCATATTTTGACGTACTGTAGTCAGGTGCTCTGGTGATTTTCCCAGTTTGGCTTATGGTGTTAAACTGCCAAAAACCAGACATGTCTGGCTGGGTGGATGCTTCATGACTCAGACCATTCATTGAGTCAGCATTGCTGAGAAGTTCACTGGGTTCCTAGTAAGAAATGTGCCAATTGTATCGCTGTTTTCTGCAGTCTTCAGTGGAGTTGGGCTGTCCACTTATCCACCTTCATTTCAAATGCTTAACTATTAAAAACAAACATCTTAGTCAGTTACAGTCACTCGCACATGTCACAAAAGATGATGCAACTGGGAAATAAATGTATTATAACAGTGTTTACAGTGTTATTTTGCAGTAAAAGATGAGCTGATTGCTTTTGATGAAACCTTTCCCAACAGCAACCAGGTGCTGGTAGACTGAAACTTGGTTAATACAGCAAATTGTCACACAAGGTTCAATCCTCTCTTTCATATATCCATATTAAAACATGTCACTCTTTACAGTCAGGTGATCTTATCATATATGTTTAAAAATCAGGTTTCAGGACAATTTTCAGGACTTCTCCTTGGACATGGACAATTAGATCATTTCAGTTTCATTGTTTTTTTCAGTCATGTTGTCCATCTATTAGAGTTATGTCTCAGAGTGATCAATAACACTTCCTTTCCACATCAGAAACCTTTCATATGGCCTTGGATCTGACAACTCCTATGATGCTGTATCCACTGACACAGTTTATAAACAGCCGCTATAACAACTGTTTTCATGAAGCAATTTTATCTTTAAGTGAATTTGACAGAATTGTGGGCTAAATATTTGCATTTACATATTAATCTAAACTACCACTTATAAATTAAAAGGACTGAGGTTACACTTTATTTTAAGGTGTCATGTTAGGGTTTGGTTAGGGGTTAGTTACTTTTAATTATGCATAATTTACTTTTATTACATGTAGTTGC
Organism: Pimephales promelas; assembly: GCF_016745375.1. The sequence goes on along the minus strand of NW_024121432.1, from coordinate 16,548,838 downwards.
ATTTAACTATTATGTTAACTTAAAATAAAGTGATACCGGACCTGAATATAAGCCTATCATTTAGATTGGTGATGCTGAAGTAAAAAGTAATTGCAAAATTAGCTCTTACCAGCAGTAAGAAATAGGCTAACATTAACACACTTGAGGAAACTGCTGAAATTTCTGCAAAACATTTTATCATCAACATCAGGACTTCCTTAGAAATCTTGCACCAAGAGCAATAATAAAACAGTAAGTTGGTAATATTAGTGTCCACAACAATGCACACCAGCTCTCTGATTAATATGTCATGTTATCATACATAGATGTTCATCGGGGGGGCTGGGGGGGGGGGGGGATTGTCAGTGTTCATAGGTTTTATTTAAATATTTCAATTATATTTTAATGAGTGAATGTGTGTAGCATGCCTTCACTGTCTGCAAAAATAGAGATAGGCTATAAAGCAATGTCAAGAACGTTTTTGTTGGCTTGACCAGTCTTATCTGACCATTTAAAATACTTTTAAAAGTTGAAAGCTTTTACAGTGCTGTACAGTCATATCAGTCAAGGAGTGTTATGGTTACCAAAAAAATCTGGCTTACATTTTTAAAGGGATAGTTCACTTTGAAATTAACGTTTGAAATGTTTTAGCTTACGTCAAGGGCATCAACGATGTAGGTGTCTTTGTTTCCACATTTTCAATTTTTATATTTTTAGGTCAAACCGTTCTTGTCTGTCAGTCATATAATGGAGGTCTATGGTCCAGTTAACTATAGGCTATTTTAACTGGTTAAGTGTGTTCTGGGTTCTATGTGTGTGTGGTTCTTTCCAGGCAATATTAGGGTATTTTTGCTGATTACTGATATAATTATTTGGAAAACAATAGTCTTAATTTACCTGATCATTAATCTCAAAAAATTTTTTTTATAAAATTGACTTTATACTACACATGAAAGAAAAAAAATGGCTGTAGCCAGGATAAGCAAATAATTTTAAGTTACTCGATCTGTGGTCAAATCAATAGTGGTGATTACATCACACCGTGCCCGTGGGGGTCGATTGAACTGCTTGGATGGATTGATGAAAGAGCAAATTTTGGTGCGACACTGTCGTATGTGCGCGCTCCTGCCAGCGCCTCGTGAACGCGCAAGCCACACAGAGAGAGTAGTAGGAGGCACGGCTAACTCTTTGTACCGACCAGAAGCTGCACCGATTGGGTGTCAGACAAATGTTTTGACCTTCAGGCGAACCGGAGGGTTGATCTCTACCGTTCTGACGCTTTCAACACAACATACCGGACTCGAAGCTGATAATTTTATCGCGTTTGCTTGTTTTATTTTAGAAACATTTTATTTGTTAGCAAGAGGTGGCCACGTCCTTGATTTTCTGGCCTCGCGGTTTGGAAAAACCTAACACATAGTGAGTGGTTTTACCCAGGAATGGATACTGGAGTTGTCACTGAAAAGAAAAGGTAGGGATTCCCGTTTCTGTTTTATAAAAGTGCGCAAGTGGTTGCTGAGCGGATTTTGTTATGTCGGTGTAGATAACAGACAGATCTTCATCCCCCCTCACACCAAATGTGTCGCCATTTTGTGTTGTATGGCAAACCTAACATTTATGAGCAAGTTTAAAACGCTCATTCCGGCTAAAACAAAGCCTATTAAATATTATACAAAAATTAAAAAGAGTTATATTTGATGATTTGTAACGCAATATTTGGATTAATTTGAGGTAGGAGAGTGTTTGTTTGTGGAAATAGTCTAACGTTAACAAACTAATAACTGTTAGCGGCATGCTAACCGATTTTTGGCTTAAACCGTAAAGAGTTTAACTTGTATATTAGGAGTATTAGTATAGACATATTTCAGTTTCATTGGAACAAACAAACTGATTATATAGGCATACATCTTTGAGCGCGAATGTCAAATGAATACATACAATAAGCACAAAATACATCCTCGGGCTTCTTTTCCCATAGCGAAATGGTATAATTTTGTTCTTAGTTCAGTGGTTTGTACTTGATATTCTGGTATTGTGTAAGCTCTGAATTCTTTGATGCCGTTCATTTGTGAGATAAAAGAAGCATGTGCTAGTAATTATGATTGACACCTTCTTCACCCCTCAAACCACTTGACCCCACGGGTCACAGACAGTTGCCAGCTCGTCTGACATATTTGTTGATGTAGGACTGGAAGCTTGAATTCATCCTTGGATTCTGCTGACAGTGTCTTATTCTTTGTCAGGCCTGTCATCAGTGTGGGCTCAAATTTTAGATGAGATGGAAAGAAGTGTTCTCCTTGCTAAGTCTGGAAATAGCTAGTTGTTTTTCCTGTAATAGTGAATTTACAGGAAGAATAAGACTGGCACTGTCTTATTGGCACTGGAATATGTATGTATATAAGTATATAGTCTCTAATATCTACCCTCTTTATATTTTATTCATTTGGAAGATGCTTTTATCCAAAGAAACTTACACTGCATTGCATCATTCAGTTCTCATTCAGAAATCTCATGATCTCTATTGTTTGAGCTTCAGAAAAAGCACATAGAACTGCTTTTTTCACATAAAATGTTAAACAGTTTTTTTTCAAAGTTCAAAAGTAGTTACAGTGCTGTTTATTATATTCATTATTATATTATTATTTTTGTAATGTGTTGAATATTAATGTTAAAGGTTTGCTGTTTTTAGCCATAATGTGTTTTTGGGTAAATTGTATTCAATCCTATTTATATTAGGATTATTGGCATCATTTTTTGGCATTCATTAGTGTCAATCTGACCATATGAATCATACCCAGATTTTAAACATAATATCATTTATTTTTTATTTTTTAGACAATACTGTGATTGGCTCCATATAAAGTACCCTGTTTTCAGTGGCAATATTTTCCTGACATAAATTTGGTTGGCATCCAAGTTCAAGCAACTACACATTCTTCTCTCAAATCTTAATCACTCTCAGCAATGACGTCAATGCAACTTCCTGCCCAGTCTTGTGGCAAGACAGCTGCAAGTCCTCTATCAGTTTGAAACTTTGAATGTTAAAATGGGTCCCTCTTTATTTATCATATTTTTTTGTTTTGGAGAAAGGCCTTAAAATTATGATTATTATTGTGATGACATTTTCCTCGATAAAATGATAATTATATAAACTATATATATTTTTTTGTCCACACACAGAGCCCAGCCCCCTTTTTGCATGTTTTAAAAATCCTTGGGTCAAAGGGATATCTATTGATGAAGTGATTGTGTCTGAAGGTCTCATATCTCAGAGTCCAATTCGACTGGGAATCATATCATAAAACAGCACCTTTTAGACTGGCATCATTTTTGGTTTGATCAGTTGTCAACAGTGTTGTGTAGCAAACGCAAGGCGAGTTAACTTTGACCTCAGTACCAAAACTGCATCTGGGAAATAATTGTGCACGAAATGTTGTTTTGAGTTGAAATATTTTATGTCACTCTCTTGAAATAGACGTGAAGCTGCCACGAAGAAAAGTTTGCAGCAAGTGGCTTTGAGCCAAAGACGAACAACTTCAAACAAGACTAATGTATCGATTAATTTTATTTTTACCAAATAATTGCGGGGACATATTGAATTGAGATTAATATTTTAAATCATACCTGTTTATAAATCCATTTTGTACAGCGTACAAAACAATCGTCCAGACAAGATGATCACAACAATGTTATCAAACTCTATCAAAATCAACTCGGATTTCATTTTCAATACAATCAAAAACGAGAGACGCTAGACGGCAAGATGTATTTGAATGAAACAAGAGTGCGCGTCCATTGTGATACGTGAATTTGCGCTGTGTAATAATGCATTGCTATTGATGACGGTCATTATAAAGAAGAAAATACCACAGAATAAAGCCTTGCTTAAAAGACTGCATAGATCTACTTGTTTTATTTGTTGTTTGTTGATTGTCAAATACTAGATTTGTTGAATTTCAGTATGAGGAACAGTTCTTTTTGAACACTATCTAATTTTAACAAAACCGTGATAATATTGATAATCACGATAATTTTGGACACTTAATCGTGATATGAAATTTTCATACCGTCCCATCCCTACTTCGCACCAGTGGACACGCACCATAATGAACTCCGTTTCAACTCTTTACGTTAATAATTTAAGACTTGCTCAAAAGCATATGCATATGTAAGATCATATATATTTGCTGAAATTAAAAAGGGAACTTTAATAGGTGAGTGCTAGCCAATGAGATTTTACTTTGCGCGTTAGTTTTGCTTGCTTAAAGGGATAGTTCACCCAAAAATGTCAGTATTTACTCACCCTCATGTTGTTCCAACCACATAATAAGACCTTTGTTCATCTAAGGGACACAAATTAAGATATTTTTGATGAAATCTGAGAGCTGGACTAATATGGAGATCACTCCTCCATATTAGTCCATAGACTTCTTGAGGGATTGCTGGCCTCGAAAAGTTTTTAAAGACTTATTAATGTTATTAAAAAGTTTTGATCTTGTCATCATGATGAGACATGCCTGTTTCAAAGGAAACTGTTGTATTGTTCTCTTCTTATTGTGTTTTAAAACCATGCAATGCATCCTCATACATGCATTTACAGTTAAGTTAAAAAGCTTTCCTTTGCCAAAGGGGTCTTCCAGCTACTCTGAAAACAGTCAGAAAAGGTGACGTATATTATTAGGAAGTCCATATATGGAACTTGCATAAGACAACCATGTACTGCACACAGACACAAACAGGCTTAAAAAAACAACAATGAAATGCGCATATGAACATCTCCAGTGCACAAGGGTTTTCCTCCGTTTCTGGCCAAATGATTTCCTCTTTACCTCAGAGAGCGCTTTGATAGGGAGGATGGGAGCCTTCTGTCTCAAGATTGTTTTTTCCTCTCAGGTCAATAGGCTGTTTTAACCGTTTTCCTTCCTTTGTCTTGCATGGCTTTGATAGTTGACACAAGGCCTGCTCATTGTTTCTCATTGCTGCTTTGACCTTGGAGCTCTTATTGGGAATTGGATCTGGGTCTATCTGTTGGCAGTTGCACAGAAACCTCATTGGTCCTTTGACTATTTGTTTGTCTTCAGTAAAATTCAGAAGCCAATTTTGCAAATTTTGAACAATTAATTTTGATTCAATACTTACAAAAAAAACTTTTAGACTTGTTTAAGAGCTTCCCCTAATGTATTTTAGACTCTCATTAGCTCAACTTCCATGCAAATTAATTGAAAACGTTCGCTGTTCGCTCTATTGGGCAAAGTTATGAATGTCCATGCATTTATCACTCGCACATTTTGCCTTACCAATTTAAACATTCAATCGATTTTAAACTAGCCTATTCATTACTTGCAGGCTCTCTGAAAGATGGTTTTCTCTGCGCACTTACATAAGCCACCTCACAAACAGCTCGCGAGTAACACAACTGAGTTCTTTTTCGCTGATTATATTGCTTTACCGGTCAAAAACACAAAATTATGTCAATTTCATTCTTGTCGAGAATCCTCGTAAACACAATCAGTTATGTCTTTAATTAACAAACAGTTGAAGGAAAACGAAACACTAGCTGACAGCAGCCTTATATATCCCTGGAGATCCACAAGATGCCTCTAAAAGCTGTTTGAGATATGGTGGCCAATATATAGTGTATTTTTTTTTTTTTTTTTTTGGCCAGACAATATTTTGAAATTCGAAGTTCAAAAATAATTTTCAATTGTCATTGCAGCTTTTGTTAACAGTGAACACCTTTCTATAACAGTAAATTGTGAATGAACACCTGAGGGTATTGGTGTGTAAGGGAACTTTTGTTAAAGGGTGTGCATTCTGCATTGCATAGCCTAGTTGCTCTTTGTTGCCCATAGTTTGGCTTGTTTTTTAGAGCCCACCATTCCTGAATTTAACTGAAACACGTGTTAAATATCTGGTAGTCTGTCTTGTAGGCTAGGTCCCAAGGGTAATAGATATACGCTTTAAAAATCATGATGAGATGGACACTCATTTCAGCAGAAAACTTTTTCATGTTTTAACGGTGACCTATTTGTTAGGAAAGGCTCTATTTTCTGACCATGAACTGTTTATTCTCCAAATCCTGACCTTGCTTGTTTTTAAGACCAGATGTTTTATGATTTGAGTTTTTTTTATTTTTGCCACAAAACTAAATTGACATTGTTGATATTCTTTTTCTGATTATGGGCCTGGATGAACCAACTGTGGAATCTGTTGTCTTTGTAAAGAAAATGTGACTGACAATTTAAAGTGGTTGTATGTTTTTTTTGTTAATGAGTTAAATACGGACATTTCTAAACTGATTCTGGACTGCCATTTGTCTGCCTTTTTTTTTTTTTTTTTGATTTTGTGTATGTAACGGGTGGCATCCAAGCTATCTAGGTTATTGTTCTGAAAATATTGACAGGGTTACACCTGTCTGGCGCCCAAACTTACTAACTTTTACTAACAATCATTGGTTGATTATTTGAATTTTTACCGGTTTGGCTCTGTTACAGTTTGTGTGTTAAAGTTTGTTCCTTGTAGTTCACCGAAAAGTTTATGCTGGGAAATCCGAAAATTGTCTGACACGACAACATTTACCACTGTTGGCTGACCTCCAAGGGCTGTAACTGTCTCTCTCACACTGTGTCCCCACTTTCACCAGTCACATTGAGACTATCTGTCTGTCCTTTGACGCTGCCCGTTTTGACGCCATGCAAATGAGAGATTTAAAAAAAAGTAGACCTTGTTGCTGTCCTTGAACATTAGCGCAGAATGTCTCTTTTCACAAATGCAGAGCCAAACTAATGCCACAATTTCCTCCCTTATTTTTGCAGGGTGAGCTCGGAGCGCAGGAAGGAGAAGTCCAGGGATGCAGCGCGATCTCGCAGGGGAAAGGAGTCTGAGGTGTTCTACGAGTTAGCGAACCAGCTTCCCCTGCCACACAATGTCACCTCCCACCTGGACAAAGCCTCCATCATGAGGCTGGCCATCAGCTATCTGCGCATGAGGAAGCTGCTTATCTCTGGTCAGTTCGCTGATATAAATATTTGTATCTAGAAGCGCATAAAATTTACAGCGTATGCAAAACAGATTCAAAACGTTAACAGATACTGTAAACATGAAACAAGGAGGGAAGTACAATCTGCAGTCACTGGGGCAGTCCTCAGAGGGTGCATTAGTACTTATTTGTACCTTGTAGATATAATATGTACGAGGGCTGCATGATTAATCTAAATCAAACCAAAATCATGATTATGGCCAAGCACGATTTTAAACCATCGGGCTGTGTGATTTGGGGAAAAATATTTAATTGCGATTTACGATTTGATTTTGTAAAGTCCAGTTTCAGCTCAATATTCTTAATAGTGTGCAGCACACACTCTAAATTAAATGAGTACAACATGCCTTTAACTTTAGACCCCTCCACTTACAAGGTCTAGCAGATGCAGTGTACCTTTCTTAGTCCTGTGTCAAATGTACTTTTTTTAATTATCATATTTCATCAACCAAGTCCATCATAACGATTATTGCACTTTCACTTTTAAGCACAAATCAAGAAAATGTCAAACCAAACACATGGTTTATTTGACCTCATCTAGTTTCCTGATTTATTATAGGCTATTTATCACAACTACTGGTAAAACAAGAAACTTTTTAAAAATTGAAACAGTAAAATTCATAGTAATCCAATAATTCCAAATTACTTTAATGTTTTTCTATTAAAACTACAGCAAAAAATACTTAGCCTATTGTCATACAGAGCGGCATAAGTGCAGTTATTCAGCAATCTCTCAATCAATCGGCTATAGTCGAGATCCATGTTAGGATTTATTGCAGTTCATCACTGAAAAGGTTAAATCACAGATTTAGTCACAGCAAACAGAACATAGACCGACTGAATGACACTTTCATTTAAGCAGAAAATCTCAAATGGAGATCGCTAAACTGCAGGTTAGAGAGAGCGTGTGCATGGTTGCCAGATCGCAAAGATTAAGTAAAATACCGGGTAAAAAATTGTGTTCTTTAAACAGAAAAGCTCTGATTGTGGATTTAAATTGTTGAAATCTGGCAACCGCAAGCATGAATGCTTGTATTGCCGTGTAACAAAACTATGTGATACCTTGCAAAGACAACTCTTCCCCCATTCCCCCATCATGCTTTTGCTCAGGGACATATTTTTCATATCGCATCCACATCGCAGACTTTTGCGATTAGCTAATTGCAACGTTTCGAATGGCGTTTCGATTATGATTAATCGTTCAGCCCTGCGTGTTTCAGAGTAAAGGGCGTCACTGTGTTCCTTGCTCACGCAAGGAGCTCATGATGATCTGGTGTCTTCAGTGTCTCAGAGAGACTGTGTTTGCAGTAAATGCTGCTCATCTGCTTCTCCTCTGAGATTGGGTTGGGTGTAATGTGCCAGTATTCTGTAATAGGATATATCACGATAATGAACATGCACAATATGGTTATCGTGGGCACTTACAAATACGGTGAATCAGTATTTATTACTAATTATTATTTTAAGAATAATTTACCCATCAACAGTTTAAAATGCACTACACTGCTGTTTGCTGTGTCAAAGAGACATGCACGGACTGATGTTAACAAGAACAAGACACATGAGAAGCACATGGTGGAACGAGTGAAGGAGATGCACACAAACTGCAGCCCTATTTTATGCCTTATGTACGGGTGCCTATTAGTGCTAGTATGCACCCTTTAGATTCTGTGTAACTTATCCACCTCTCAAGAGTACATATTAATGCTAGATATTATAGTGCCCCCTTTAGGTATTAACATGTACCTTATCTTCCCCTCATGGGTGCATTACAGTACCAGTATTTACATCATGTACTAATATGCATCCTCTTGGTGTAACTGTAAAGGTGCCATGTTTTCTGGGAGTGTGTAAAAGCATAATGTGCCACTATGACTTTACATTTACATGGTTGGATTGCTGTTGTTTGACTGTGCAGGTGACACAGAGAAAGAAAATGAGCTGGAGAGTCAGTTGAACGGCTTTTATCTGAAGGCCCTGGAGGGTTTCCTCATGGTCCTATCTGAGGATGGAGACATGGTTTATCTTTCTGAGAATGTCAGCAAGAGCATGGGCCTTACACAGGTAGCCAGATGTTAACATTTTATTCTCTGCTGTTCAGATTTAAAGCTTATGGTGTAGCTAACTATCTCTGCACTCTATTCTCTCAGTTTGATCTGACCGGTCACAGCGTCTTTGAATTTTCACACCCATGTGATCATGAGGAGTTGAGAGAGATGCTGGTCCATAGGATGGGTGAGTCACGCATGGTCTTTTTTTTTTTATCTTCAGATAAATTCATCAGCGATTAATAACAAAAGCATTCACTGAATTTTTTGTCCTTGTTTAGGATCCAAAAAGACCAAGGAACAAAACACAGAGCGCAGCTTCTTCCTGCGTATGAAGTGCACACTCACTAGCAGAGGACGTACTGTCAATATCAAGTCTGCTACGTGGAAGGTGAGATGTCTGAATTGATGCAGTTTTCTCACTAATCTCTTAGTATCCACAGATTACCGTAAAACTTCAAATAATAGCCGAGTTAGAGAGTAAGAGTAAGAGAGTAAGTGTAAGAGACTTGCCTGTCTCTTTTACACGCCTGGAGTGACTGCAAAAGGTCTCAAATAGAGGCCAGGTCTGTTTTTTTTGTTTTGGGTTGTATTTAATCTTCTAAAACCCGTCAGATTGTCTGCTTTTTGGCGGCTGCCAAAGCAAATTTTTGACCCGCCAAATTTTTCACCCGTCAGTGATGTAGAATGGAGACTGCTGCACTTGACAGGGCGTGTTACGAGCAGAGAGAGAGCGCACTCTCACGTCTTCAAACACGAGCGCTGTCTTGCTCTCTCTCCCTCGCGCATATTAATCAAAATCAATTGACACAATAGTAAAAGGTCGGGAGACCGCAGTTTCACATGGAGCATTTGGAGATTTTTAGAAATTAGAGACTCTACGCTTACACTCAATGAACATCATCTCAACACTAAATTATAAAGGCCTGTCTCAAATACAAGCCGGTGCAGTTCAACGATTTGGGGAAATAAAAGCCTGTGCTATTGTTTGAAATTTTACGGTATATGTGGTTTTCCCCTTTGGCTTAACCTTTTCCTGGTAGATTTGTAGGTATTTGTTTTAGAAGAATAGATTGTATTTCCCTGACTTGATTTTAAATGGTTCTTAAACAAGAATACACTAAATGTAATGAGGAAGACGGAAACTGGCTTGAGTCCTATTGTGCATAGAGCGTCCTTTAAAATATTTTTATGCATGTGTGACTTGCTATAAATGGACTGCAATAGTTTCTCCCTTCTCTCTCCTGCTACAGGTTCTTCACTGTGCTGGTCATGTCCGTATGCAGGAGCGCAGCGAGAGTTCGGGAGACTCTGGCTTTAAAGAGCCCCCTCTGACTTACCTTGTGCTCATCTGTGAGCCCATTCCTCATCCCTCAAACATCGAGGTGCCTCTGGACAGCAAGACCTTCCTTAGCCGTCACACTCTGGACATGAAGTTCTCGTACTGTGATGAAAGGTTAGCAGAGTGATGTAATGACTTGTATACCAAAAACTACAAACAAATTTCCCCCAGATTAGGCGATGGACAGATTGACAGATTGATCATATTTTCTGTATTCCCTTTATTTTGTTTTCGTGTAAATGGTTTTGCCTTCCCCACTTCACATTTGTCTTTTCTTTTTGTGTTTGGGTTTACCTTGATGGTATCTATACCTAACAATGAATGGTCATCCCTACGAGTTGCTTACATCTCTTTGTATAAAAGCAATGCTGCAGAACTGGTCTAGCATGCCAAAGAACAAAAGCCAGTATTCTGTACTTTTACGAATGTAATTGATGCCACCTAGTGGCAGAAGCCAGTATTTTGTTTTAAACCTCTGCTAACCGTTAAGCTATTACAGTGACTCGGCTTTATAGAGATGCAGAACTGTTTTGTTTTGAGCAGTTTTGTTGTTATACTTACCTAAAACTATTAACCAACCATTAAATTAAACGTTTTAGTATGTAGCTGGTAGTAAATTCACACACAATCATCTCATTCTGACTCTTTCCCAAAGGATCACAGAGCTGATGGGATATGAGCCGGATGATCTGCTGAACAGGTCAGTGTACGAATACTATCATGCCCTGGATTCAGATCACCTCACCAAGACACATCAAAACCGTGAGTATCTGGATTTAGATAATTATTGGGCATAGTTTACTAATTTAGTACAGATGACAATCTGATCATGTTAGAGGTTTTACTTCAACATGCAAAACTGCTACATAAGATGTCTTGTGAAATAATTTTAATTGGAGAATGTTATTTTTTTTCCAGTGTTTGCTAAGGGTCAGGCTACCACAAGCCAATACCGCATGATGGCTAAGAAAGGTGGTTTTGTTTGGGTGGAGACTCAGGCCACCGTTATCTACAACCCCAAGAATTCACAGCCACAGTGCATTGTGTGCGTCAACTACGTTCTCAGGTACAGATCCAGTTTTGTTTCATTTTAAGTGGATCAGCATTTTTTATCAAAAACCAAAGTGCATCTGTGATCATATTTCTAACTTAACTGTTCTGTCCCGTCCAGTGGCATTGTGGAGGGGGACATTGTCCTGTCACTGCAACAGACCCTGACAGAGTCCAAGGGTGTAGAGAAAGAGAGCCAGGAATTGAAAGATGTGGATGGACATGTGGACATGCTCAAACTCTTCAAGCCAGATAGCCTCAAGTGTCCCATGGAGAGCTCTGACCTTTATGAGAAGCTAAAAGCGGAGCCTGAGGCCCTCACTGTGTTGGCGCCTGCAGCAGGAGACACCATCATCTCTTTGGATTTCAACAACTCAGGTGCTTTCTGGTGGATGGTTACATTTGTTTTTAATGGAACAGATTTACTTTGCTCACTTTGACTGCAATTTCCAATAATTCGGAGGTCATTTGCTTTTATTGAGAGCTGGTGGTTCAAGTCAACTTGAGCAAAGAGCGAGTGTTTTAAAATTAAATTTATTTTTTCTCATCTTGTTTAGCCATAGATGATATTCATACAACTTGTATGAATGCTTCCCCTCCACAATGTTGGCTTTTAGAGTTTAAAAAAAAGTGTAATTGTAAAAATAAAATGACATTAATCATATATGGTCTGTGACCTGGAGTTATGCTACCTTGTGCAGCCCAGTACTGTAAGACAACCAGAATTTGAAGAACGCATATTTACGATCGACAGCTAGTTGGTGACCAACTGTCTTGACACTGACGTGTGTACAGTATATACTACCATTCAAAAGTTTTAGGTCGGTAAGATTTTATTTTGTGATGACTTTGAAAGAAGTCACTTATGTAGTTATGCTTTCTCAAGGCTGTATTTATTTGACAGTAATATTATGTCAAATAAATATAAAACGGTAATATTATGACACACATTTAAATAAAATAACTGCTTTCTATTTTAATATATACTTAAATGTAATAAATTCCTGTGATGAAAAAGTTGAATTTTCCACAGCTATAACTCCAGTCTTCAGTGTCACATGATCCTTCAGAAATCATTCTAATATGTTGATGTTTGGTGCTCAAGAAACATTTCTTATCAAAACATTGAACAGCATTTATTTGAAATACAAATATTTCCCAAAAACATCTTTCTGAGCACCAAAACCTTTGAATGGTAGTGTACCATTACACAACCAAATGTGTTTTCTCAACAGCTTTTTAATCTTTTAAAGACAGAAACATGTCCCAAGAGATTATCTAATCCTCTTAAGACTTTGGGAAATATGGATTCATAATCTTATTTTTGTAAGAAATGAAATAGTAAATAAACACACAATTGTTTCTTTGGTGTTCTACCAATAATAATTAACAGTATTGAATTCCCTCCAGACTCTGACATGCAGTCGCTGAAGGAGGTGCCCCTCTACAATGATGTCATGCTGCCCTCCAGCAGTGAGAAACTGCCCATCAGTCTGTCTGCTCTGACACCCAGTGACTCAAGCCCAGCTCTGTCCAAACTAGAGTCCGGAGCAGAGGACTTCCCTTTCAGCTCTGCCTCTGATTGTGTTCCAGACTCCACAAACAAACTCTCTACATCTGGGCTCATCTCCTCGGGGGTAAAGACAAATGAAACACTTGCTTTTATTTAAGCTGGTATTGTTGTTCATTTCAAAATGATTGCTTCTTTTTAAGGGCCAATGAGACTTAAGTCTCAAAGACTTACTTTAGCTGTTTTTTGTTGTTGTTTTTTTTTTGTTCTTAGCCCAACAGCCCCATGGATTACAGTTTCCAAGTGGACTCTGACATCAGTTCTGAATTCAAACTGGACCTGGTTGAAAAACTGTTTGCTATTGATAACGAGGCAAAGACCCCCTTTTCCTCCCAGGTAAACCTTTATCTGCCTGCCATATCTCTCTCTGTGGTAATTTTTACATTTGCATAAACTTCACATTTCTGTGACCTCTAGGCCATGGGGGATCTCGACCTAGAAATGCTGGCTCCGTACATCCCAATGGATGATGACTTCCAGCTGCGCATCCCCTCTCCACTGGATCCGCTGCCCTCCAGCTCTCTCTCTGTTTCAGCCATGAGCTCCCTGTTCCAGCCCCTACCCTCACCTGCATCTCCAGCCTCTTCCACCAGCAGCGCAGTGACACATGAGCCATCATCACAGGCCCCTTCACCTCTGCATCAGCTGCAGGAGGTGTGCAGCGCTCCTGTCTCGCCCTTCAGCGGCAGTCGGGACGCTTCCCCGGTTCGATCCCCCACCCCGCAGAGCAGCAATCAGCTCCATAACAGGTAAAGCTCTCGTTGGCACAACTAGCTGCTGGCATCATTAACAATCGATTTGCACAGGGATCAGATTTTGCTGATCCGTATTAAACTGCAAGTGGATTGGAGTCGAGCTAAAATCAGCATAAGAGATTTGATTTGGACTTACATTTTGATGAAATTAACTGTAGATTATCTGATCTTCTTTCCGTTGCTCCAATTTCTCAGAGAGCTGTCTCCAAAGATGTTAGCCATCCAGAATGTCCAACGTAAGAGAAAGCTGGAAGTGACATCTCTTTCTGAGGCTGTTGGACTGGTCAGTATGTTATTAGATTTTATACACAGATAAAGATGCATATATATAAAAGTTCTTTATTTTGTTAAATATTATTAATATTGCATTACATTAAATTGTTTTATGCACTATATATTCCAGGTTTTTTTGCATATATTTTTAACTTAACCCTTAAAGACCTAGACCATTTTTGGAGCACCTGCACCGCTTGTTCTTTTCTTTGTTTTTCTAACCCATTATAGCAGTCAGCATCAAGTGCCATATATCATTTTTATCAGGAGAACTTGAAGTTTCAATCTATCTCATTTAAATAATCCAATTTTACATTTAATTTGTCTTAGAATGGATTAATTTACCAGATTTAAGAAAAACGGCAGCATATTTGTAGTGATTTTTTTTTACTCAACTCAAACAAATCCTCATGAAGTTTGGATTTTTTTCCTTTAGAAAGCTGTACTTGGATATTTTTTATTTCCAGATGTAATTTTGACTACATGCAACAATCCCCAAGCAAGTTAGGTATTTATTACAACATTATTATAGGCGATTTTCAGTGAAAAGCATTGTTTCAGTGAAAACAGTGTTTTTCATACTGACAATTTAGATGTGTCCAAAAAAGTTAAGGAAGTAACATAAATAGAAACATTGTAGTAGAACAATGAAGCAAAAAAAAAAAAACACAAACTTATATATAAATAAAACTTGTATATATATATATATATATATATATATAAACACACACACATACATACATAGCCTATGAACTACTTTGACTTTACCTCTGTTCAAATTTCTAAAGAAAGATGCTAATTGGTCGTGCAAAAGACCAAGAACTATATTTATTGGTTGAGTAGATGATAGTTTTAACCAATCTGGGGATGGGGTGGGACTAAACATTAACAGTCATTTATGATTGGCTCAGGAAAAAAACGCACGGGTTTCTTTGATTTTTTTTGATTTTTTTTTATTTTTATTTTTATTTACAGGGTCAATGCACATTAATAAACAAGTGTAAACGTGCCAGAATTAGCCCAAGAGGCTATTTTTCATCCGTAGACCCTTGACAGAATGTTACACAGTCACCCTAAAAACAGAGACAGAGCATCACACATATACAAAAAAAAAAAAAAAAGATAAAATAAAATAAACATATATTATCTAGAACAAAAAACAAAAAAAAACATGAGAAAGAGAAAGATTGCTACACAAGAGAGGGACAAAGCCAAGAGCAATTGGTACAAATAAGTCTATTATCAAGAATACAATACTAATGTTGACAGTGCTGATTTGTCAATAACCATTTTTTAAGATGAGACTGAAAAGAACCAAAAGCATGCAATTGTCTAATTGTTGATGGGACGGAGTTCCATTCCCTTGCAGCTCTGACCGAAAACACAGACTGGCTAAAGGTACTTCTTTTGAGAGGGATAATACAGTCCCCTCTTTCCCCTCCCCCTGTAGATCTGTGAGCAGTTGTTCTAATGTTCACAAACTGTTTTAATGGTGAAGACAGGCTATGTATAGTCTTAAACAGTAAACAGATATGTACATATTTAATTAAGTTATCCCAGCTTAGCAAGTTGTATTTTTTTTAATATTGAGCAGTGATGAAACCGAACGGATTTCTTGTCAAGAGTTTTTAGTGACCGTTTATACAAAGACTCTAGTGGTTTCAGAGTAGTAATATTAGCATGTGACCAAGTAGTTAAACAGTAGGTAATATGAGAAATAATCATGGAATATACATCAAAGCGGCTTCAGACGACATATGATGAATCAATGCTGATCAAAACTTGATGACGCAGTCACATTCACTACGGAGCTTCTGAATGTCCAAACGCGATTAACCCGATATCACAGAAAAGCCGCGAATCTCCTCTTTATGGGACTTTTTAAAGCATATGGATTGGAGCAGCGGTTCAAAAGTTATTTAACATTTAATAACAACAGTTATTTTTAGCCACCGGCGGCTGTATAGGTCTTTAAGGGTTAAAGGGAAACATGGCTGATGAATAAGTGAAATTTTTGAGATCTGATTTGTATGTAACACCAATGTTAATGCCCACTCTACTATTTCCCGCAGGGGGCTTTGCTTCAGAGTGTGGACAGTGCTATAGAGCCTGGAAAAAGAGCAAAGGTTTTAGAAGTTAAAGGATCAAGTGTGCTCGGGGGGAACAAAACTATTCTTATACTGCCCTCTGGTGAGTGACGAGCCCATCATTGTACCATCTATTTAATGCAATTTTAAAGTCGGCATGAAATGGAAGTTGCTATTAGTCTTTTCTTCCCTAATGTGACATATAAAATAAAATTGCTTCTGGAATGAGAAAAGAAAATGTAGGGCGAGACTTGATTTCGGATCGTAGGAATTTGCCAGTTTGCAGTCAGCTGTGGTGGATATTTAGCCTCACTCTCCACGAGACATGCATCATGAGAGAACGACGTCATTTGGAGGTGAAGGGGAGGTTGACAGTTTTGATTTAACGATTACGAGTGCACATACATTTGAAAAAATGAATAATGCACGGATGTAATAAACAACATTCTGTAAAATATGAGAGTGGTCCATTTTGGTCCACCATCATCATGGTGACTTTAAATGCGCTCTACTAATAAAAATAATAGTATTTTAGCGTGTATACACAGTTATAAGTGGGGCTGTCACGATTCCATGACTAAATTTGAGTAGTCGATGCTCAATTGAAATATACCAGTGCCCAGGAACAAGCAAAATACCGGAAGTGGCGTATTCCACAGATCCATGAACCACCTATATTATGATCTAAATGATGTAGTGCAGTCTCAGATACATTATTAGACCTTTTTCTAAGGTTGCACTATGTTAAAACCATTTAGATCATAATATAGCATAGTGCTGTTATTAATTCACAAAAGCTGTTATTCAATTAAATAAATATATGCCCTGCTGGTTTAATATGCACTTTAATTATTTGCATACGTGTAGGTAAAAAAAGAAAAAGCAGTTTATGTATTAAAACATGTTTTATTTCAAAATATTATCGAAAGCAGTATTGTGTTACCAAGATGATGAAAGCCATTGTGATAAACACAGGAAAGCTGCCATATTCATGATCATGATTTAAATATCAAGATATTTATTGAAAAAAAAAAAAGAGATGAATATTTAGTATGGGAAATATTTGCTACTTTTTATTTGGAGGTAACGCTTGAACATTTTCCTTTGAATCTTAGCATGTTGTTATAAATCGTAAAGCGGTTTGTATTGTTCTTCCCCCTCTGACTGTAGATGTGGCCAGTCGTCTGTTGTGCAGTTCTTTAGAGAGCAGCGGCGGGCTGCCTCAGCTAACACGTTATGACTGCGAAGTCAACGCTCCTGTGCAGGACCGTCATCATCTGCTCCAGGGAGAGGAGCTCCTGCGTGCTCTGGACCAAGTCAACTGAACTCCGCTGTGTTTAGCCATTCTGGACATTGCATCCCTCCCTCGCCCCTTGATCCCTGAAATATGTCTCCTTTTATTTCGAACCCCATTTATTCTCTATAAATCCCAGTGTTTTAAAAATGTAATAAATGACCTGCACCTTCTATTGAGCCCGTCAGTGATGCGAAGAAGAGGAGCCCAGAGGGAGTCCATCCATCCATCCATCCATCCCAGTGTGTAGAGGGCCTGGAGACAGAGAAGCGTAATGTAACTTTACAGTGGCATCACAAGAGTTTAGAGCCTTAATGTGAAATGCACACCTTGCCCCGACACAGATGTGTGCAATCTCTCACGCTCCCTCTGGATTCTCTACTTTCACCTAAAAAAAACAACCTCCTGTTGTCTTGTGTCCCCCCAGAGTGTGTGTATTGTAGCTACAGTCGCACAATAATCTATTTTCTTAAGACAGAATACCAGCAGTCCATGCAATATACAAAACCATTTTTACAAATATGTACTTTTACTGAAAGATTGAACAATTTATTTTTTTCTCTGCTCTGTTTTGTTTAACGGTTACGTAACAGCTCTGTGTGTGCACTCATAGGCTCAATGGTTAAATGCTGTTGGATGTTTGTGAGTGTTGCTTTTCATTGCATTCATATTTACTTGCATACCTTTCGGTTTTTGAACAGCACAGATGAATTGTAAAACAGATATTGCAAGTATTGGAGAATGTGCAAAAAAAGGGAATTTACAATCATGCTATGATGTTCTCATGATGGGTTTTGTTTCAAAGAGGTTAAAACAGATTTATAGTTTAATTATGCAATAGATTTTTATATTTTTAGTGTTCATTTTTAGTTCTGTTTAGTTCCCAATAGGTGGTTGATGCTTAATGCTTGTAAGAAGTCTTAGCTGATAACCATTTTTCTGCTTCATGAGCAGTTTAGATCATGCAAAGCTGATGCATCATTTGTCCCAGTTTTACAATTATTTATAATGGCATCAGAACACAAATGCTTAGTTTTAAGTAAGACAATATTTGTTTTCATTATGCTTTCAGATTATTTCAGCCTGTTGACAATGTCTTGAAAGTACGTTATGACCTTTTATCTTGTTTTTCAATAGGAAAGACATTTTCTTTTTATGTTATTGTAATCTTCTGTTCATTTTTCTCTGCAGTCTCCAGTCTTCTCCTTTATTCTCTTAACACTAAATGTATTGTTTATTGCATAAATCAGTAAAAGACAATTGTGGACCAGAATTTTGTGGTGCATGTTTCAGTTGACAAATCACTTCATAATATATATATATATATATATATATATATATATATATATATGGATCTATTATTAAGTTCAAATGTGAATTTGTTTTTTAAAAGTTAGTTAAAATATAATTTAATTACATTAAGCAGTTAAGCAGCTTTGCTTTTTAAAATTGTTTTTCTTTGTGTTTAAGAAAAGAAAAAAGTTTTATTTGTATATAGTATAATTGTAACTATGCTGGAAGCCATTGTAAGAAGCATTGGAAAACCAATGCATACAGGTTTTTTTTTTACAATTGCATACAAGGCCAGTTTTACAGTTTTTTTTCCAAATTCTCAAAGGCCTAAACTGACTTGTTGAATAAACCACTCTTTCTGTAAAACCTTAAAGAAGTTCAGGTGGTTAGTCACTATATGCAATCTCATGCACTTTAAAAAATAAAAAAAAACTCTTAACACATTCTGCACTGTGGTGCACTGGTGTTGAAAAACTTTTAACACATTCTGCATTGTGATGGACTTGTGTTGCAAAATGTTAAACATGAGTGGCAAAGGTTGAACACAACTGCAACACAGCTGTCATCGTTTACACTCAATGGCTCCAAATCGTTATTTCTAATGATGTTATCAAACCAACTGTACAAACATGAGCCTGCAGCTCTGCACTGAATGTTAATACCAACAATAGAAGGAAACAAAGTGTGGAGAGTGTTATAATATATTATTATACAAAATTATTATAAAAAGACAAAATTAAATGACAAATTTTGTGTCAGTTGTAAGATCAGAAATTAAATTGATTTGATCGAAGAATTTATTGATAGTTTTTGTTGGTATCATTGCCAAACTGGTCAATATTTGAGTACAAGAGCATACTGCCCTCCTCCAGAGAATTTTTGACATGGGTAGGTGGTGAGGTCCCACGCAAAACCAGCAACAGTGTTTTCACTAGTCGTGCTCCTGCAGGCCCGGCTCTAGCTCTTTGATTGCCCTGGGTGAGATTGAGTTTTGCGTCCCCAAAGACAAGCAATTAAACGTGTGGCTGAGGGGGCCTTAGGATGATCATGTTTAATAAACATTTTGTTTTCACTTGTCATTCTAATTCTGTGATTAATAGGAAGTAGGCCAAGGGCGACACTAGAGGGCGTCCTGGCCCCAACAAATATGCCTAGGCAGCCGGCCCTGTGCTCCTGTTTCTGTCCAACAGCCTGAACCTCATCCACAATGACTGATCCCAATTTGTCTTCTCACAAGGTGAGATGTTCATCAAAGTGTAAATCTCTTTCCTATAGGTATAGGCCTAATCATTTTATAATATTTTAATGATTTAGGCTCCTCTCTAGAGTTTCGAACTAACATGTTGGTCATTGTCATTGAATGGCTTTATAGGTGACATTTTGTTCTCTAGCTTTTTTTATGTGTTTTTTTATCTAACTTTTTAACACGTCAATTGATGTTAATTTGGTGCTATAGTAACTAGTACATAGACATCATCTATGAACTAGTAGTCTAACAAAGAGCTCAGATTGGTTGGTTCAAGACACATGCGTGCCGCTTGAACTGAGGAATCGTGAGGATACAGCGATGCCACGTTACATTAAAGCGCGCCAAAGCGGTAGTCATATTCTTTGAATTTTGTCTATGGTAATAACACTGAGAGAATGTAATAACACTCTTTTTTTCTTGCAAGCAACGTGTATTCATTTGAACATATTTTGATTATATTTTACAGGTTTGAACCATATTCGTAAGCTAGGCCTAACAGAACGCACCCGGTCCCACACAGGATCACCTGGTTGTTAAATCACCGCGCGCACAGGTGCACTCACCTAACCACCATTCTGGAAACAGGAAAGTTCGAGGACGTGAGGTGATGGCGCAGAGTAAGTTACTGTAACGTTATATATGATTTCATATATGGTTGTTTGATATCAATGCTAGGTTCTCACGTGAGTGTGTGGTTGTAGAAAAGCAGAGCGAGCACTACGGGGCTCATTTCAAAAGCGACTGCGAGGAGCTTCTAGGCCGATTCCAGCAGACCGATACGGTTCGGTTTGAGGAGTTTTCTGCCATCTGGAGGGAGATGGACTTCTCTAGTGTTTTTTTGTAAGTTACACATCTACAGCACTGGACTTAATTGTTCAGTGGTCTTAAAGACAATTAAATTGGCATATTGCTTATCAAAATCCGCGAATCAGGCTTGCTCTTGAATGGTTGTAAATGTATTCACTGCTGTTGAATCCCCAAAGTTTATCCGTACAGGCACTATGTGTTTTAAAATCTTTGTCTCACTTAAATGGTTTACCCAACAATGAAAATTGCCATTCACTCATACTCCTGTTGTTCAAACACCACTTGTTGTCTTTGGAAGAAAAAACTAAAGGAGAATTTAACGTATCACATTTCATAGATAACCTGATTGTGTGTGAGTAACAGACTTCACCCAAAAATGAAAATGGTCATATTTACACACCATAATATCTGTATAACTTTAATTTTTCTTCTGTGGAACACAAAAGGAAATATTTTGAATAGTGTTGGTAACCAAATGTGTGGTTACCACTGAAACACTGAGGCATTAAAACACTGAGACATTTCTCAAAAAAATATATTTTATGTTCCCCAGAAGAAAGTCATACAGGTTTGGAATGAAAGGTTGGTGAGTCCATTTTGCAAAGTCCATTTCCATTCACTTTCAATAAGCCAGGGCGGTCTGCTCTATCTTTTAATTTTGAAGGGAAAAAAGAGATATAATAGGCTAATTCTTTCAACATGAGAGTGAATAAATTACACTTTTTGTATTTTACTTCCACTCTCTCACCAGTGGAGCTTATTCCAACCTTGAGAACCGATCCTTCACGCGGCTCTGTTTCACCATAGCCTACAGATACCTTCTGCCCCCATACAGTTTTCAAATTCGGGTTGGAGGCCTGTATATGATCTATGGCCTTTACAATACACAACTTGTTTGGCCTAAGGAAAAGGTGATCCGTCTATATTCTCTTGTTTTTTTTAATCAAGCTCAATGATTCAGCATAACCTGTAATTTTTTTCTGAATATGAGAAACATAAAGTTAATTCACTGCTTGTTTTAATCAGATCAGGATTGCTATGAAGGACTGGACCGATGTGCAGAAGTTTATCACAGAGGCAAAAAGTTGCCAGCATTTGGATGTTGTTTACATCTTAAAAAGGCTTTTGTCAGCTAAGGCCTTTTATTTCACTGCCATGCCCAAGAAGGTCAGCAGGTTCTACCTATGGTATTGTGTTTTGGGATATATCTTCCAACAGTGTCTGAAAACTCTGAATGTGTCTGATTCACAGCTGACATTTGAAGCGAGCGAACGTGTTCAGCATGATGTGAACGAAGAGTTTCGGGCCCGCAAGGACAGAGTGGCTGAACTTGCTTCCTTTGAAATGCTAGGAGTGGGTATTTAGTATGGTGAAATGTTTTTATTGTAATATTTATTTCTTGTTTAAAACAGTTCTGACTTTTGTAATCTCTCTTGTCGTAGAGATCATTTGAAACTAATGGAGGATTGAAATAATTAGTAACTGATTATTTGAAATTAATGAAGAAGTATTTTATGATATGCAGGAAATTGCAAACGTGCACGGTCATTATGAGAGACTGAAGAAATCATCAATGCCGACATCCTCTGGAGTGACACTGCTTAACCTGACAGATTTGCTTCGGAAATGTACTTCTGAGTACCAGCAGTGGCAGGACAAAACCACTGTGAGTTGGTGGACTTGTAATACTATGCATTGACTAGTTTTCATTTCTGAATGTCCTTGATGTATTATTTTTTTTAATTGGGTTTTAAAAATAGCTTTTTTTTTTGTTCATTTTATATAGGCCTAACTGTCTAGTGTGCATTATTACATTTGTACTTAGGCTGCAAAGGATACCGACTCTAAAAAGGAAACCACTCAGAAATCAGAGGTGAGTTAAACCCTGCTTAGAACTTTACATTGTAAAGACGCCTTTCATATGGATACAAAAAGATGTATGGAAATTAAACATTGTGCCATTGTTTTCTGCAGTCCTCCAGTAGAGCTGATCTGCTGGCTACCATCAAGTCAAAATCATATGGTCAGGTGTCAAAGGTTTGAGATTTTCTTGTTGCTACAAATACTGCTTTGCTTGACATCATTAATGGTTATTGTTTAGTTTAAAAGGGTCACGAGTTTTTGTTTTCCATGCCGAAACACCGGGAATTTAAACTGCCCCATTGGTAGTCACAATTTTCCTCTACATGCCTAGCATGAGTATATAAATCAATCACCTTAACAACTCTTGTCTGTCCATCAAGTGTGACAGAGTGAACATGTGGATGGAAAAAGACAGTTTTTACAATTACTTTAATGTTTTGGGGTTTTTTTTGGACACGCTAACCTCTAGAAACTATAAAAAAATCTGCTAATGCATTTTCACGGCCCCTTTGAGATCACTTATATGTATGTATATATATATATATATATATATATATATATATATAAAAATCAACTGTATGTTTGTTTCAATTAGACTGAAAATGGGTTGTTTCTCTTTTCACATGGCTTTGGCACATGGTGTAAAGGGAACTAAATCAAGACACCACAGAAAAGTTGAGATGGTAACATCAGACTCTGGAACTCAAGCCCTGTCTAGTCGTAAAGGTAAAGGGAGACCTCCATCCCTCAGGACCAGAACCTATCAAAACTTTGGCAAACCAGGTCAGAACAAGCTAAGGCCCTCTTTTAGACAAAAAAACAAACAAATTTTGGGTCAGATATTGGTGCTGATATGATGTATTTTGTCTGAAAAAGGGGAGCCAGAACAGACACAGGACTGGCTTCTGAGTGTGATGGAGGAAGACAAAAATGCATGTAAGTATAGTTTCAATAAACCATAAATTTTACTGGGAGACATTAAACTTGTATAATACTTGATTTTTATGTATATATGTATGTGTGTGTACGTATTTGTTTTTCCTCTTCTAGTGAGACGCAAAGACCGGACAAGATTCAAGTGGTAAAATGGCTATATTGTACCAAGTCATTAATTGGGTGTCCGTTAAATTGCACAAAACAGCACTTTTTTTTCATCCCAGATTCTATAGGTTAAATTGAAAAGTTATTGTATTATGCAATCCAGTATTTTATTTTATAATTTGAAGTTTAAAGCATTTCATTATTTCTTATGTTTAGTATTTGTTAAATATAATTACATATTTGTATATACATAAATTCATATAATAAAGAAATCAACCCATCCTTTTATTGCATTTCTGGTATGATTCAGCTTACAAATCTCCTGCTTAGAAAGCCTTGATGTTCTTCATGTTACAGTCTTTGGCCAAATTGTGAATTTTATATATATATATATATATATATATATATATATATATATATATTATAATCTTTTTCTTCTTCATTCAACACTGCCAGTTAATCAACAGCTGTGTAAAACCTCCCTCTAGTGGAGAAATGTTAAACGTCACTGCACCAGATGTTTAATTTAAGCATCGACACCCCTCCAGTGGCTACAAGACGTAACCTATGATAGTCCCACAGGGTGAATGAAATCTGATTAATTTAGGGGTAATTTTGTTAAAACGATTAGTTTAGGGGAAACTTTTTATCTGACCACAAAGCTCCCTCTGTGTCTGGTGTGCTCCACAGTCATATGTTGTAATCGGCATAAGGCAGTGTCAAAGGTCTAAATCCAGTGTTGTGTAGTGCTTTTCTTTGTCTATTTAAACCCATGAGATGCAGTTGTACCAGTGTCAGCAGAACTATTCATTACACATATCATCGACATGCACACCCCCCCCCCCCTTTCTATTCTTAAGATAATTGATCAATCCAAACTTAATTTTCTTTAGTTATTTCATTATCCAAATTAACCTCTTTACTTATTTAGAAGACCTATAGGTTGAAATAATTTTCTTGTTTATGCTATATTCCTGTTCTGTTTATGCATCAGTTTCTCAATTGCTTTTTTGAAAAGTTGCTTGTGAATTATACATGCATAGTTGCACAGGTTAAAAAATTGCCAAGAATGATGTCACAAAAATAGTTAGGGGGCGCTTGACTGCTGCCGAAATCTAAAAGGCCACAATTAAATCTTATTACGTTTTTGTCTTTGAGACATCTTTTTAAAAAAAACAAAAAACGAATGATTTAAGTGAGTATTTTTCCGCCATTCGTACAAATAGGAATCCCAGCAATCCCAATACAAAATAATTTAGTGTGATTGGTGAAGCCTGCCCAGCGAGGAGAAAAGTAACAGATACCACGCGAAAACGCCATTAAAAAGAGCTGCTTCAAAAGCGTACTGTAAGATCATGTACATTTGAAAATTACACCAAAAACGCAATATCCATTGAATATGTACAGTGAATAACTGAGGAAGATTTATAATTTGGAGTCATCTTTCCTGAATGTTGAGCGCCACCCATTTTTGGATCATTCTGTTTCATGATAGTTATAATTTATTAGTTATTAAATATTTTCTGCAGACCGTAATTGAAAATAACCGGGACCTACTGTACGTCATTATATGCGCGCGTCCCCGCCTTCAACTACGTAACGTTACGTTACAAGTCTCATCTGTGTCGACCTCCCTGTTTAATAACGGACGGGTACTTCCCAGCTCCTAGTCAAATAGCCACTCTATTTTACCAATGTCTGTTGTGGTTTGAAGACTCGAGGATTGGAAAGCTACGCGCCGCACAATATAATCTCCTATTGTTTAGCGCAGCTTTGCACGCGCTTGTGTTTACAGCATCTCGCGCGCAGCGCGCGCGTGATATTGATTCAGGTAAAAGAGCCCTTTCGGTTTCACCATGGCAAGCGAGGCGCTCCACAGATTCGTTTGCCTTTGCCGATACCTACAGGATCCCTGCCATGTCGCCAGATTCCAGCAGTTTTGCGGCGTCCGCGGCACATTTCCTAAAAAAACAACCGAGGCTAGCGAGAGTGACGCGAAGCTTGCGGTCAACGGTGTTTGCGTGGGGCAATACCAGGAAGACAGCGCGGCCAGTGGGGATTCAGCACAAGGACTCCCGGGCCAAAGGCTGAGAAAAAGTTTAAATGCCGCTGGAGATGTTCAACCGGAAGAATGTTCCGCTGCTTTTCTCAACGCACCCTCGGGGCGAGAGGCAGAGAGGGACCCCAAAGGCAGAGTGAAGCCTTTACGCAGAAACTCTTTGACTGGGGATGTTGGGCAGGAGTTCATCATCGAGAACAAGTTTCTCTTCTATCTCTTCACCATTGGTACCGAGCTGGGCAATGAGATGTTTTTCATCGTGTTCTTCCCCTTCTTGATGTGGAACGTCGACCCCTATGTGAGCCGGCAGCTCATCGTGGTGTGGGCCTGGGTGCTGTTCTTCGGCCAGTCCACGAAAGATCTGGTCCGGTGGACCCGTCCTCCCTCTCCTCCTGTGGTCAAAGTTGAGGTGTTCTACAACACGGAGTACAGTATGCCCTCCACACATGCCATGTCCGGCACCGCGCTGCCTTTCTCTCTGTTCATGCTCACATGCAGCCGGTGGGAGGTACAGAAGCCTATACTTCCACACACAAAACCAATTATCAATCGATAATCGTACCCACCTGAAGCAAGTAGAAAGTTGATTATTTCTGTTTATGGCAATCTGTTTTAACAATTTTCCTTAACCAACTAGCATTTATTTTTATTTTACGTAATATGCATTGTCACTTATTATTTCTATAGTGATTGATTAGGTTTTCAATTAGCCTAGTCTTGGACTTTTTTGTGCATTTTGTGCATGATGCATCACTCCCATTAGTTATTGTTTGTACAAATAATAGTTCTCTTAAAAATGAAAATTATCCCATAATTTACTCACCCTCAAGCCATCCTAGTTGTATATGACTTTCTTCTTTCAGCCAGACATTGATAACATCCTGGCTCTTCTCAGCTTTGTAAATAGCATTGAGTAGTGTCCGAGTTTTTGAAGCTCCAAAACGCGCATCCATCATAAAAATAATCCATAAGACAGGGTTAATAAAGACCTTCTGAAGTGACGCGATGGGTTTTACTAAAAAAAATATATCCATATTTAAAAATTAAGCTATGATCACTGGCTTCTGGCAACGGCCGTTCAAAATGAGTTATAAAATTAGCACAATTAATAAGCTGATGCTCTAGTACAATGAAATATAGATACTTGTAACGATTGGAAAATTTTCTAGGAGAGCCACAGTTAGCAATTATCGTGCCTTGTACAAAACCTTCATCAATGGCCCTCTGGCACATTTGATTAATAAAATATATGCTAGTTAATGAAAACAAATACAAGATAGGTCTACATGTTAAAAAAGACTTGCTGTACTTTTAGGTTTGCTATATTCTTTCTGAACATCTGTCCTCAAAACAACCTGCCTTTAGCAAGTTGTCAGTGTCTCAGTAAAAGAGGCTGATAATAAGGATGTGTTCTCGCTTCATACCTCAGCTGCTGATGTAGCATCAAGAGAGTTAGGCCTATAATCGACATCGTCTCATCCCAAAAATATGTAATTCAATGTATTGCCATTTATAGAAACAGCAGAACTTTGACAGAGGCAAAACCCTTTGAAGGTTTTGCAGTCTCTATACATGCATACTTCTCCATACATTTGATCCCAGCCTCTCATCACTCTTAGATTAAATGAGCTATTAAAATGTTTAAGTTACCATTAGTTTCAATGAGTCATTTTTATACAAGCTTAAAATCTAAGGCATAATCTCAGTTCACGTCAAGGATGATAACGATAAATAACAATAAATATAAAAGAAAAGCAGAGTCCACACCACAACAATGAAGTCAAAGAGAAACAATATAGCTTAAATCACTTTTAGAACAATTTTTTTTTCGAGCTGCAGAACAATAAAAACAATGACAGCGGTTCATGTAGATTGTCTACAAACCGAAAGGTTGGTGGTTCAATCCCCGGTTCCACCTGACCAAGTGTCGAGGTGTCCATGAGCAAGACCCCAGCTGCTCCCGATGAGCTGGATGGCGCCTTGCATGGCTGACACCCCCGTCGGTGTATGAATGAGTGAATGTGAGGCAAAATGTAAAGCTTTGGTGGCCATTGGGTCTATGAAAGCGCTATATAAATGCTGTCCATTTCCATTTACCATCATTCTTTGGTCTGGACTCATAAAGCTATATTTATCGCTCTTGGTGTGAACGGGCCTTTATTTTTAATGCTTTGTACTTTAAAACTGGCTATATCTTGCAGGATCAAAAACACTGAAATAAGCAGTTTCTCTTGAGGGAAAGTACTGTTTTTGCTTTCTATATTCAGTTCATTTGACCACGCTTTGGGAAGTTCATGCAGCTGAACGATGGATGGCATGCTAATGTCTTCAAAGTTCATACGTTATTGATTTACACATCACAAAAGTGGTCTGTTCTTAGTCTATTGCATTCAGTGGAAAACTCTTTTACTTTTGCATATTATTGTAGAACTGACTCATCTGGCAAATCGAGGTTCCCTGTGAATGCATTTCCAGACAGGACATTAATCTCCATCTTTTTACGAAATATGCAGGCTTTGTTACTTTAACCACTAAAGGTCTATGCGGTGCTCTGTACTATTCATAAATATGGATTTCTATGCTGGGTTTATTGAATCATATGCTTGTTGGTGTCAAAGAAATCATTACATTCAACAATAATTAGCATATATTCAGAAGAGGTTGTGCGATTGCTTATGATAACTCTCTTGATACATCTAGCCTATATGTGCTAGAGTATATAGGCTAGTTGATATTGTTCTGCAAAAAGCCTTTAGAATTTTTATGGAGGATCATCCTTTTTTCCCAGCTTTTCCTCTGACATTAGCAGAAACTGACCGATAATATGTCTTGTACGTACTGAGGGCTGAAGTCTTAACCACCATTTTGAGCACAAAACAGAGTAGTCTTTAGATTTTCTTGCTTTCATATCCTGTTAAATTTAGCAGGAAACTCGGAACAATAGCCTCAAACATATTTCCTCTTCTTTCACCATTGTGCCTGCCTGTTGATTTTTTTTGCAGAAGATTGATTCAAATATTCAAAAAAAAGTGCCTGGTTGAGCTTCATTAGAGTCACTGTCAAAGAGAGACTATTTTTTTCCCAAAACCCATGAACTTAGTGGGAATTTTTTTTTTTTAAGTATTATTAAAGTTGCAGTTGTGTTTTCTATTAACAGTTCCAATTATAAGTTTTATGTTATGATGTAAACAAAGGGCAAAGCTGTTTGGCTTTGCTTGCCTTCTAGCCAACATTAGTGTTGATAGTGTTTACTGTAGCTTTTGCAAGCTCTTGCTTTTGTAAAACTGTTTACTGCCGAAAAATTAACCATAGTTTTTGTGATCGATTAGCCTAGTCTTTGTATTACCATAGTTTTTTCAACAATAAGAAAATTACTAAAAATACCATTCTTAAACGTCCTCCTGTGAAATCCATGCTTGCAAAGTCCATGAAATCCGTTCTGCACGATCCTCTTGTTTGTTAACATTCTTAGTCAGGCTTGAATTGGTTTGAAATTGACGCCAATCTTAATATTTACACCTGACCCGAGCAAATGAAACTCGCGGTTATGGTAAGGGGTGTGACATTTCCCGAACACAGTGGCAATCACAACAAACTAGGCCAGCTTAACAATCACAGCACATTTTGTATTTCGGAAGGAGGGGCTTCTCAAAACATGAACTAACGACGGGTTTGGGCCAGACTGGGGAGAGAGTGGAACTGTAATAAAATAAATATGTGAAAAATAATTTGTTTTTTGAACAATCGAGCGTGAAAGCATATTCTACCCCCAAAACAAAATCAAAACTTTGTAAAAGACCATAATAGGACCTCTTTAAACTGTTTTTTTTTTTTTTCCGGGAAGTTGCAGATGAGAGCCAGTGAGGTCAAGTCAGTCCAAATTTTTAACATATGCACAGGGTAGTCAATGTTGATGGATTTCTGGGAGGTACTGGTATATTGCCCAGACGAATGGTGCATAAATGAGCACAGAAAGAAGGTTTAGCCGAATGCCAAAAATGAATAGATCTGTTGTCTGATTAATGAGAAATCGAGCATTTCTGCAGATCAGCAGCTGCTTCAATCCACTTCTCTTCCAACTGCGCATGGTCTCAATCCTAGGAACTTTGCCCTACTCTGTCCTGATACTGTTGCTTTATTTGTCAGTGATCATCATAGGTATTGTTCAGTTATAAGCCTTTAGTCCTTTACTAAGCAGAGAGTATTTTTTTCGGCACTCATAAAAACAGGATTAGAGCATTCAAACTGCACAGCGAGGCGGTGTGGCGGCACCTAGCAGGAGCAGAGTAGAAGTTGTTTTTAACAGTCTATTTTTGTTGCAGTTTTATTGTTTTTTTTATTGTTCTCAGTCAATAGTTAACACGAAAAACAAGACATTTCAACATAAAATCGTATTAAGTGAGCTGTTGTCAAAAAATGTATTTTGCCTATGTCACAATATGAGGAAAATCTGGCCCTGTAAACCCCCCCATGAATGAATGAAATGACCTTACTGTCTTTTGAACTGCCGTTTCCTCAAAAGTCTTTCCTCTCTGTGTGTTCAACAGTACCCGTTCATGATTGGATTGAGCTTAGCTCTGTTCTGGAGTGTCCTCGTGTGCATCAGCAGGATTTATATGGGCATGCACTCTGTCCTGGTGAGTAATGTTTTCATCAAATTTGATCACTCTGTCTACCTAAAATGACAGTCATAGGTTTTGGAACAACATGAAGGTAAGTAAATGATGACAGTCTTCATTTTTGGATGAACTATCCCTTTCGAATCTATGACCATGTTAGATAGCTGCACTAGTAAGTTAGCATGATTGTTGTTTTAGCATCTTAAAATTTTTTATGTTGTTCAGGCACATTCAGCTGTGCGCTATAATTTGCACTCTTCTCAGTTTTTTGGAGGTTGTGGAACTTTCCAGCAGCTTCGTGACTAAGGTTTTGGTAACAGTTCAAGAAGAAGCCTAATATATGCTGCTTCAGTCTTTGCAACCCTCTCCTGTCAGTAGAGCCCCTGAAACGAAGCAAATCAGTGAGTCATCACTGCTGACTCGGTATCCTCTGATCTTCGAAAGCTCATCTGTTTTCCATGCTTTTCTCACAAAAGATATCTGATCGGATAATTGCTTCCCTTGGGCTTGTATGAGCCGGTGGGGATCCGTTTACATTTTGATGTGTAGACAGCTCAAAACATAAGCTTTGCTTTAGTCATCAAGATCAACATACTGTGTATTAGTCATCAGTTCTTGCAGGTTTCGCATGCAGTAACAATGACTAACTTCACACACCTGTTATTTTAATAAATTATGTCTTTCTTTATTTGTTTAAAGCTGTTGGTGAGAGCGGACAGATTTAGAAAGCAGATACTGGTTGCCTAGGTGATGGGAACCTTGTTATTTTAATTCTGTGCTCACAACGAAGGTGGCTGAATCATCTTTATGGAAACCTGCACGCTCAAGAAAGTTTAGATTGTGTACTGTGTGAATATTGTGTTCAAAGTTCAAGCCAGTGAAGTCTGTTAACTGGGGCTCAGCGATTAACCAACTATATCTTATGTCGAAATTTTTTTTAGGCCGGAACCAAACCAATGCGGCAAGATTCTATGGAGAACGAATGTCAATAATTATCCAAAAAAAAGTTGAAATTTGGGTTCACGGTCCCTAAGGGCCGCAAAAACGTCCCAAGTGGGAGGAACCCCTTCGATTAAATCGCCTATAACTCGTCAACTGAACGAGATATTTGCACCAAACTCAACATTGTTGCAAATTGTTCTGTATGCCAAGTAAAAAGTTGTTCAAATAACTAACATCTAATGAGATTATTTCAAAATGACTAGAGTAACTTGGAAACAATAGTTACAAGTTATATTATCAACAAATCAGTCATGTTTTGCACTGACGGTTTTCAGAAAAAGTATGTTAATTAATCATTGGATATATCAACTTTTTCTGTTTTTGTTGGACATGCAGATTGACATCTTTGGCTGTTGCATCATATCTCACTTTTTTTTCCAGAATCTTGCTTTTTTTAAGACTTTTGTTAATCTTCGAAAAACACAAATGAAAATATTTTTAATGAAACCTGAGGAATCTCTGTCCCTTCACTGAAAGTTCATGCCAGAAATTTGACATTTTAAAAAGTAAAAAAAAAACCCCATTGTAACCCGGATGAATCGATCGGTTTAATCGAAGTCTTCCGAAGAGACATGATCAATTTATATGATAAACAGATTTAAAAGTCTTTTACAAAAAAACATTGATCAACACACATGGAACTCATTAAATATGGTTACGGGAGAACCGATGTGTGCTCTGAACTAGAGGACCAACCAAGCCAAATTTGAAAAATCCTTATTGTTGAGCCCCTGATGGGCTGTTTGACAGCTTTGGACTGAAAAGCCTGTGATCAGAGAGCTTTGGTAAAAAGGATTACGAAAGAAAGTCTCAAGGAGAGTTTAGATCTTTCCAGAGCCAATTCAGCCCTCTAACTTCAAAAGTGATAGAGGGAAGGGCTAGAGCAGAAGTGCAAATGAGAGTCTCTGCTAGAAAGAATTTGAGTCTTTTGGCCTGCAGTATATGGAGAAGCATGTATGCATGGACAGGTCGAACAAGCTACACATCTGTCAGATCTATGTTAACACTGTCAGTCCATATCTAATTATTTTTGTATCCCATTTGGATCTAACATTGATTGTCCACATTGCGTATCACAGATATACAGTTCTGATTTGTGTGTCCATCGCCGTTCTTTCGTTTTCTGGAATATCTGCATTGGGTTCTATGGTAATGGCATGGCATTGTGTTGGTATGTCAAAACAACATGAAGGGGTTTGCAATAGAGATGGTGTCTTTTTTACAACATGACAATGTGTAGCCGCCACGCATCTCGTATGAGCTGCTTTATTCCATGCTGTCATCTCCATTGGTTTCCAAACATGTCTCTGTTATATGTTCATTTTCTGCTCGTCCTACACTTTGCAAAAACACAACCTTGTTTCTGCAGGGACTATCAGCATGTTTCCTATTACAACGTCTGATGTTTTAATTTTTCGTGGCTTGAGAAAGTCACATAAACCAGTCGGACTGAAACTGATTTCCAAATAGGATTTCAAACCACATATGAACGAGCTCAAAACAGATTTCGGATATGCACAAAAATCTGATTTGGACTGACAGTGTGAACTTAGCTTAAGTGAGTCAATCTCTAAAGAGAAGAGTTCATTCTCAGGTTGCATTGATCTTTTACCCATTTTAAGTACACATCAGCATGACTGTATCACATAAAGACTATCAGATCGTAGTGTTATCGCGAGGTGTCCAAAGTTAGTCTCTAGTCTTCTGTTAACCTTGAACATGCTCCACATCAAATCAGGCGACTAGGAGAAAATAGATAATTTACTGAACTACTATCTCATACCTTTTAAAACCCGTTTGACATACTTTCATCTGGGGAAAAGTGCTGAACCCTCTATCATTTCTTGATAATAAAACTGAGGAGATCTGTTTTAATTCAAACCTTTATTTAATCAGGATAACAAAAAAATAAAAAAAAACTTTACAAGAGTTGTCCTGGCAAGTGGCAGCAACATGATTCCAAATAGATAAAACACTTACAGGTAAATACATAGACACACTTTAACTCATATTCAAACAACAATGTCATCATAAAAAACCTGGGTACAGTCCTAAATCAATTTAACAGCAATGACAGACAGACTGCCTTTCTGCAAGGTCCTTTAAAACACATTTAAAAGAATAAAGTGAGACCAACTCCTTCAACTGTAGTTCATTCTGAATCTGATTCCATGCAGATGCTGCTGCGCAATTAAACGCCTTTTTGCCAAAAACAGTGTGGGTTTTAGGGACTGTCAATAAAAACAGATTCTGAGAGCGCAGGTGATATGTCCCTGCAGACCTCGGAAGGATGTAAGTGTTCAGATTAGGAGGAAGTCATCCTAATACTGCCTTATAAATAAAAAGATGCCAGTTTATCCAACACCGAATGGTGAGGGAGAACCACCCGACCCGAGAATACAGCAAAGAGTGATGAGTGAGAGATTTTAAGTTTGTGATGAATCTCAAGGCTCCATGAAACAGTGTCCAAAGCATGAAGACACTGGGAGCTTGAATGCATGTATAAAATATCACCATAGTCCAAGACAGACAAGTTGTTTTTTTGCTTCAAAAGATAAACAGGACTTGATTCTAAAGAAAAAAAAAAACTCAATTCAATCTCAGTTTTTAACCAAATATTGGACATGCAATGTAAAAGACAGGGATTGGTTAGTAGTAATGCCCAAGTATTTATAATGTGACACTTCGATTTCTGTGCCAGAAAATGTACAAATGTTTGGGACATATTTTTAGTTGACTTTCCCAGAGTGAAAGAGTGAGTTTTTTTTTTTTTTTTGAGTTTAGAACCAATTTTAAATTAGCCAGATTATATTGTAAGATGTTAAAAGCGTATTGTAAATTTGTGACTGCTTGACCTAATGTGGACGCAGAACAATAGAGTAAAGTGTCATCAGCATAGTAATGATAGTTTGTAATTTTATATTATTATAGAGGTTGTTTGTATGAATGATTAAAAGAAGAGGCCCAAGGATTGAACCTTGAGGCACCCCTTTTGAAATATTTAAGGAGGCAGAGTCTACTTGCACACATTGTGTTCTCCCTGATAGGTAATTGTTGAACCATCCCACTGCTTGTTTTAAATCTTGCTTGATTTAAAAGATGATGGCACAGTACTGTTCAAAGGTTGTGATACTTGCTAAAAAATGCATACTTGCTGAATGAAAGTATTAATTACTTCTTTAAAAGAAATTAATCTCACACAGCAGATGAGTTGTATAGAAAAACATATGGGTTGGTAACATTTTTGGCCAAATAAA
Source organism: Pimephales promelas (assembly GCF_016745375.1). The sequence goes on along the minus strand of NW_024121432.1, from coordinate 16,514,211 downwards.
TGAAAACACATTCAATTAAAGGTGGGGTATGTAATTTTTTTTTTCTTTTTTAACCATCTTTTCAATCACTTGAAATTCTGTTCCTAACTACAGCTACTGAGTTAGAAGCACTGAAATGAAAATTAACCAATTTAATTATCTGTGGAACGGGCAGGACTCAAAACCCCAGCCAATCATTTCCAAGACCACCTAGAATCATTGGACAGAAAATGCGTCAATCCAAACGGTCACTTAAAATGTCAAAAAGCAGGAAGTCTGAAGGAATAATGTTACAAGATTCAGTTCCCAATTTTCATGAGGCTGCAGTGCAGTGTAAGAAATGTTGAGCTGGAAGACACAAGTGAAATCTCACACAAAGTAGAGAAGTGCCCTGAACATTGGCTTTAACATTTTGGGCCACCCACAAAATAAAGCAGCTGACGTTAGTGTAAATCCTAAATAAATGGTACCTTTTAATCAGATCTACAAAATATGCTATACATTTCAGCTTGTTCTCAGGTCTGTTTCGTGTTATTGTAGAATTCACTGCAATTTTTCATTTCAGGATTAATGTTCTTGTAAACTATGAATGTCCCAGTTAATTCCGCACACGTTTCCTGTTCCATGTTTTCACTGACCTCCATATGTTTGCCTGGCCACCAGTTGTAATAAACAATGAGAAATGCCAGCATTGCAGCATGTGTCAGCAAAATCAGAACAACTTTTGACTTGATTTGGATCATAACCCAAGGACCATTCATGATTTTTCTTTCTAATTAGTTTGGCCTTCATCTTTACAGGAGGTGATCACAGGCTTCCTCTACAGTGTGCTCATCCTGGCGGTCCTTCACCCCCTACTGGATGACATTGACACGTTCTACCTGTCCCACAGCTATGCCCCTCTGGTCGCCCTGCTAGTGCACGTTGGCTTCAGCTTTGTGGCTTTCTCGCTGGACTCATGGAGCACGTCTCGTGGCGACACGGCCCAGGCGTTGGCCACAGCTGTCGGAGCCGCGTTGGCATCTCGTCTGAACTACCAACTGGGTCTGCTGCCAGATCCTCCCGAAGAAGCTCTACCGCTCACCCTTCCCCTGATCGACAGGGCCCTATTGGCCCGCTCCATCTTGCGACTTCTGGTGGGAGTGGCGGTGCTTCTGGCCGTCAGGGCTGCCATGAAGGTTGTGGCGATCCCATTGGCGTGCAAGATCTTCGGCGTGCCTTCGGATGACGTGCGGAAGGCTAGACAACATGCGCAAGTGGAACTCGCATATCGGTTTATTGTTTATGGCACAGTGGCCTACTGCTGCGTGTTCCTGGTCCCACTTCTCTTTAGCTTCCTTGGCTTATCCTGAAGAAAATCCCCACTTCATCCTAGTTATTATCCGTGTTTTTTTTATCCTATAGCTAAAATCTATACCTGACCTGGACTAGTCATGGTCCAAACAGCCTTTTGGGTGCAAACACGAATGAGGTTCATGATGTTGATAATATCACCAGCTCCATTTCCAAGATAATTTATTTCACTTGTTTTGTTTGACCTTAGATTAAGATTTTATTAGCAGGGTTTTTAGGAACATTTGTTGTCATCTGTGAGAGATCAGTCTGCAGTTTTTTTAAGTGAGTGCATGTGACCTGTTCTAAGTCTTTAACATTGATGTTTATAAGCCATTCTCAGAAAGGTCTCAAATGTTTCCTGCATTTGTCTTCAGTTATTTCTCCTCAGCTGACTGACACCCGCCCACCCTAAATCTAATACGCAGGAATGTTTCTCACTATATACAGAATCTGCAGTTTTCATTCTTCGGAAATGAACTAACCTGAGTGACTACCCTTGACAGACATTTGTATCCTTGTCATGGTTTTCCCTCAAGGGCACACTCTCATATAACAATATGTCATTTATCATTTATCCCAGGGCTTGTTTCTTCTGTGGATCCATTCAATGTTGTGATCCCAGTGGTTCATTCAACGGTTCAGGAAAGACACTCCAAATTCTGAGAGGTGTAGAAATTTCTGTTCTTATTTAAAACGTGTTGAACTCGGGGCTCACAATAAGAGGTGAGGGGAGGAACTTCCTGTCAGTATGAATACTGAATACATGAACTTCCTGTGGATGTGTTGCTCTAAAACCCAAGCTGGGAAAATACTGCTCTGAATATGAAAGCCACATATCTCTAAACATTCTGTCATTGTCAGTATATTATTTATACACATCAGATATGTTTTCAGGTATTACTACAATGAGTAATATTATTTATGCAGTGTGTGTGAATAGCTCAGTCAACTCAAGCAAATTGTACTAGTTTTAGTTTAAACAAATAATTGCAACTTGCAAGTAGACTTTTGTAGCATTTTCCATTGTAGTATTTTTCAGTTTTCTTTCATTAGTTCACCCTAAAATGAAAATTCATGTAATGATTTATTCATCATCACAAACCTGTGGAACATGGTCCAGTTTTTGGACACAATTCACTGTCATTATATGGACATAAAATACAACAAACAAAGACAAATGTGCACGAAAAAACAAAAATGTAACCCCATCCACTTTCATTATGGCATTAAAATTATATATATATATATATAATTTAGCATTTTTTATTGAACTTTCCCTTTTCGTAACATTAGGCTAAATCGAGTCATTCAAATTCAGAGCTGTCACGTGTTTTCAGATTGTCGCAGATGTTCTGCATGACTGCTTTAAGACATCCGGATTGTTCCATGATGTCAGCAGTTTGGAGAAGATGCATTGAAATTCTTGTTTCTCCAGAAAAGCACTCAGTGTGGTTTTATTAAATGGATCGACTGAACTTCCCTGCTTTCTTCACTTCTGCATTTTTAACCGTTTAAATATGATTATGGTCATCATGGTAATGTGTATTTTCAGATAACAAGTTGTCAGTATTAACCTAGGTAGTTTATATGTTGTCTGTCAGTGAACTAGTACTCTGTACTTGCAGTTGTTTTATTAGTGTGTTCAGTTTCACAAGAAAATGTTGTAAAGCCAATGGAGGACAGATCGCTGATATACATTCATTGCTCTCTGCTCAGAAACCCCAGTGCCTTGCGTCCTTGTTTTCAGGGCAACTTTATTCTCTAACTAGGCACAGGACACCACAGCTGTCTTTCTGTGAACACGTCCTTAATGTTTATTTGCAAAAAGACATTGTTGGTTATGTAAGGTAATTGGTAATTGATAGCTTTTCCTTTCACTTTTTTTTTTAAATGTACATTATGTGGAATTTATTACCAGGTTTCTGGTAACGTATTTGGATGGTGACAAATTAGTAAACAATTAAATGTGCACCAGTATAAAGGAAACAGTTGAGCATATATTCAATTGTCATCAGTTATGCTTATATGGTAAATGTGCCATAACTGAATAAGCATTTTCTACGGTCATCTTTATACAGTGCGCTGAGCTGAAGTGGGCATCACAGAAGGCCAGATGAAAAAAGTAACTGCATTATGAATGAAGCTTGTACGGTATACTTTGAGCCTGTTCATGGTCATTTAAACTCACAAATGTACTGTATCTGTAATCTCTGGCTCCTCGTCTGCAATGCTCTTATCATTTTGTGTAATGACAGTGAATAGAAACTAGTATAAATTACCACTGTATTTGTGTTCTTGTCATCTGAAATTCTTTTTTTTTTTAAAAATTGAATAGTTCCATTACAAAGAGATAAATGAGCGTTTTGTGTGATTAATTACAGCATGATGTTTGTGAAAAATGGCTTTTTGATTAGAGCCAACTCAATGCACCTACAACAGTGTGTTTACCCCTTATCAGTCTAAATGTGTGTGCTTGAGTTTGTTTCTCAATTTGTCAGTTCTCTGGACAAAGGTCTACTTACTGCATGATGTATTCATTTTAACCGGTGTGTAAGTTATAGAGGACCTTGCTTATTTCCTGCTGTATTTCCACACTCAGGGTCTTGCTACAATACGCACATATTTAGGCTAGCTCGGGTTGTATTTTTCCACATTCACTATTAACTGACTGTGTTGTTTTTACACATTCACTGCAGAATAAAAAAATAAAATTAAATCCCATTTATTTGGAGTGTAGTTAGCATGAAATGTCAAGCATTGACGTCAGTAGTGTGACATGATGTGCTAGGCAACTAATTTTATATAACGTTTTTCCAATTCTAAAAAAAAAAATAATAATAATAATAAGGACATAATGAGACATGGAATATTTAGACTTATAAAATCTGACAAAGTAAACTATTTGTAATCTACCAGGGAAGATTTTTGAACAGTTTTCATATTTTGTCAAACCGCGTTCATTGAGTTCATCTCACTGAACCTTCACACAGAGAAGGCCAGCCTTAATGTTAAGGTACTTTATCGCCATCCTGTGGTTATAAATACAAAGTGCATCGCAACGAACAGTGGAATTGACTGTTTTGTTAAACTTTTCTCCAGTTCTAAAAATTTAAATATTAATGTAATTATCATGTAATAGTGTGGTTAACTGCTAAAAAAAAAAATAATCTTCCAATCTTCATAAGAACGGACATTAAAATGCACTTAGTCGTGGGATTTTGATTCAGTAGGCTATCATCTTTCACCAAACGATTCGTTTGGTGATTCGTACACTGTTTGATTACACCAGTATGAGAATACTTTGTGTAATGAGTGAATCTCACTCAAATGTTTCCTTAACATACCGAGTCACGACCAAATTAAGCCGTATTGTATTTAATTAAAAATCCCCTGACAACTAATAAGACTACAACTATTTCATAAATCTTCTTTTTATAATAATATTTTAGTTAAAAATAAAGAAAAGAAGAAGTAATTGAAAGCTATGTAGCCTATAAAACAACGTGGCAACTGTGATGAACTCAATGAACACACTCAGTTGAGTGAAGAAACGAGAACGAATAGATGGAGATGAATAAATGAACGAGGAGAAACATCATCACTGGTCAGTGTCATTCGTGTTATGTAACATCGTGTTCAAAGTGAGGACTCCGTAATTGAAGAGAGTAAAACATCCCTCAAATAATTTTCTAAGAATAGAAAACCTTGGAATCGTTTATCTAATTACGGCTTCCTAATAAGCATAATTAATTTGTTGTAATGTACCTAATTTAAGATAAACAGAGCATGCGGACCGCAGCTAGGGTGACATTTCTTGCCATACGGGCATTTCAGGTCCTTGCCTTCATCCAATCTCCATCTCAGACATTTACGCCGCAACCTAACGCCATAGCTCCTCGACATCAATGACGTTTGACTTTCTAGGCGTAACCAACAATGTTTTTGATTGACAACTCCAGGAACCAATCCACACGTTGTTTGTGCAGAAACTGGCCAATCATTGGCTTAATAGCACAAACTAGCGTTGCATCAATCTAGGTTTAGCGGTCTGTTTTGAGCCAGAAAAAAAAAAATTGGCACAGAGCACTAGCACAGCCTGCTAACATTTACTTGTGATAACAGGTTAGCAATTAGTCGCTATTTGAGTGAGGTTAGTAATAAGGAGAAGGACAATCTGACCTCAGTGACCAACATCTGGGTATGTAGTCGGTCAGCGAATGTGTATGAATGTGGCTTTTGGTGCAGGCTGGGACGGCAGCTACAGGGATTAGCTGTACGGGGAGCTCCTGCTAGCAGTGCAATGCTGACATACCTTCAGGCGGCTTGATAATTATCTCATAAACGGGGATTTTGGTGTTTCTTCAGTTGGAAAAATCCTCACCATTCACACGCGGATTGTATTCGAAAGCTTAGACCGGTTTAAATAGTCCGTAAGTGAAGCGTTTGAGTTAGCTGGATAGCTGGGTCGCCTGCAAGTACAAGGTTAGCTGCTTAAAACGAGCCACCTGGACCCGAGAACCATCAAGAGAGGTAAGAAGCCCAATTGCACATATCATTACTAAATTAAGAGTGATGTTAGAGTGATATTTAACAAGTGTCAGATCATTTAAAGAAGTGGACAATACGTATTTTTTAAAACCAGAGCACTATGACTATGCTCTCTAAAAATACCGAAACCTCTGAGGTCGATTCGAGTTTATCTGTAGCATATAAACACGAAAGGATCTCAGAATTTTAGATTAGAGACACGATCGTGCTTTGATTATAATCTTGTCATTCAGGTTTTTACATTATCTGCTCACTTGATGTATTCAGCAACGCCTTCTTCATTTTGGTATGGGACATGAGCACCGGTTGTTCACTGTTATTTTGGTAAATAATTCCAAATAACTGGTGTTGGGGTTGTCTCCTTCAGGTTTTCTTGTGCTTTTGATGGCTTTAACAAGTCAACCGTCTTGTTTATTGGCCTTGTCTTTCAGGCTCTTGGGAATGCAATATATTCCACACCTGTTTTTGTTCCACAGCTGCGGTCATGCGTTTCACGGACTGACAATTGAGACTTTTCAGCCACACTGATTCAAATTCTCCTGACCTTCTTGTTTTCTGTCTGATAGGGGTATAATTTGAGGCAGGAGCAGGACACTTTTTTAATCTCTCAAAGGCATGTGTTTATTCAAAGTGCAGTGCAAGATCAAACCCATCACTTTTGCTGAGATGCAGAAAACAATGCACTTTGTGTATGAGAATAAAAAAAAAAGAGTTAAATCTTGAACAACATTAACCTTATAAAATTGGTCGTGTTTGCTTTGTCAAAAATAGTGTCTAAATCTAAAGGGACACCATACAATGTTTGTAATTTGAGTCGGGTATTCCCAATGAGATGAGTCAATTGTATGTTACAGGGCCCTTCCTTATAGAACAAACAAACTCTAGCTGTTGTCTCTCAGTATGCTTTGAGACTTGAAAAGTTGGAAATAAACTAGTGAAATTTATTTGGGACAAATAAAAATTGTTGCAGCCATTATTGAAGATGGAAAGGGTTACTATACAGTCAGACGTGGCATGTCGTTTATGATTTTTTGAAACCATATACTATCTTGTATAATTGAATTGCTTGATTATTAAAGGTAAAAAAGTGTCAAACATTGTAGCTAAAATTGTGCGTTTGCACGTCTATATTTGGCCAGTACAATGAGAACTATACCATTATCACATTTTAAAGTTAGTTCACCCAATAAATTAAATTTCTGTCATTAATTGCTTAGTGTTAATAGTGCAGCACTTTCTGTTTGTACGTCAGAACGCTGGCTCACTATTGGCCGACGCTGGTCACTTGAGCACCAGGACACATGCATGTGATGCTGACGCAGGAGCCATCTAATAGTTAGCCGGCGTTTTGACTTTAAATCAGGAAGCGCTGCACTCTTTACAATGCGTCAACAGCGTAGGTAAACGACGTGGAAGACAAGAGATGGTTGAATAAAGTCATTATTTTTGGGGGCTTTTGCAATTCTCATCACTTCATAACATTACGGTTGAAGTCACATGAACTATGGAGTCACATGAACTATATTAATGATGTCTTTATTACATGTCTGATGTCTTTATGAGCCTTGGAAGTTGCAATGACTTTGCAGTTTATGGTGGGTTAGAATGAAACCTGATTTCATCAAAAATATCTTTTTGTTTTCTGAAGATGAAAGAAGGTCTTACTGTGCGTTCACACCAGACACGAGTAGCGTGCCAAATTTGTGCCTAGTTATATGCTTGAACACTTTGAATCCATTCGCGCATCAAACAAAAAAATGAAAGTTTAAAGTGAAATTTATTTCGTTGGAATCAAACCCTTTGGCGGCCATCTGTTTTTTGTTGATCAAGCATTCGAGAGTCACCGCTCTGTATTTGCTCTGGATAGGGGGTGGTGATGGTGCAGTGGATAAGACACATGCCTTTGATGTGAGAGACCTGGGTTTGAATCCAATGTGTCCCTGAGCAAGACGCTTAACCCCTAGTTGCTCAAGAGGCGTGCGACCTCTGACACGTATAGCAATTGTAAGTCGCTTTGGATAAAAGTGTCAGCTAAATGAATAAATGTGTATATGTAAATGGATAGCAGGACGGTGGCGTACGTATTTGGGTCCACCAAACCCTTCGGAGGTGAACCCAGTTTGGCGAGTTTCACCATTTGCTCGCTTCAGGAGGATCTGCGCCTGGATGACAGTCCAGTACTTTCAGCAGTACTTCCACCTGTCCCGCACCCAGTTTTATGACCTGTTGTCCCGCATCACCCTCGCCCTCATCCACCTAATCTGTTGTTTATTTTTGTTTTGATGATAAGTGGAGCCAGCCTCCAAAAGTGATTAACCTGTCCTGTGAATTATTATTTTTTTTTCTCACACACAACACTGTCCAGACTTATGCACTATAGTATGTTGGTTGTCTTTACATTATAATATAATCTAGATATGGAATAAATAGCATTCAATACAAAATGAATATGTGTCATATTATAAAAATCAAGTTTTATGTGATAAAATATTTGCTTTGTTGTGCATTAAAACCACACCAGGCATTTAGTCATTTTACAAAATAATTTATTGTAGCATCCACATACTTCACTACGTGACTGTAGCAAGCAGCTAGGCTCCTGATAGGTTAATGCGGCGCGAATTTACGGCAAAGTTCAGATTTTTCAACTTGTGGCAGATGTGAATTCGCGTCAAATGAGTGAATGCACAAAAAGCACTTAATAAGTAAATAAAATGAAATGCAATAAAATGATGTGCGTGTACGCTTGTTTGCATTGACTTAACATTGAAATCACTTGTGGCAGACACTCTATTCGCGCCTGGTGTGAACGCACCATAACGGGTTTGGAGCGACATGAGGGAGAGTAAATGAGAGTAAATGATGAAACTACCCCTTAAGCAGCCTTTTCCCTTTAAACTAACCCTTTAAGCAGCCTTTTCACTGTTTGTGACATTTTTATGTGATTGTCACATTTTGCCCTCAGTTGCATGAAATCTACACATCGCTCATGAAGCAGCCGTAAAATGAGCGTATGAGTCATCACACTGATGTGTTTGAAAGCAAAATATAACTGTTTTTTAGGGCTAATTGATACAAATAAATTAAATATCAGTAAATTAGTTTTTTGGGTAATTCTCACTCAATATTTGTGTTCTTCACTGATCTTATGGTCTTGATTAAATTATATAATTTGTTTTGGCGGTCCCATATCTAGCTGCAAAAGTTACTCTACAATGGAAATGAACTGACTTAGTCTGTCGGTTTTCAGAGATACACTAATGCAACAAACTGGTAAGTTGCTTTTGTTTTTTTTCTTTGTCTATCAGTACCTTCAGTTTGTCTAGCGAATCAACCACATAGTAAACACTGCTTTTAATTGGAGAACATCCAGAAAGACATTGGCCACATCCTGTTCATGATGCAAGGAAGTGTATTATTTTGGGTCTGATTTGCTGTCTTGGGAGTGGGAAAAGCTCTACACTTTCTCAGCAAAACAACAAATTCTGTATTTTGCCTGGGTGTTTTACAGGAGATTGTAAGAGCATCAAGGTGTCCGTTTGTGAGCTGAAGCTTAACCGAATGTGGGTCATCATGCTGTACAACAATGATCCTACGCTCTTAAGTAAATGTATAACCAAGCAAGCAGTTTTAGTCGAAGACATTTTATGTTTTAGAACAGCCAAGTCAAAGTCCTGACTCTCCGGTTTACATTTCCTTGTTCGTCATGACAGGAGAAGTTCAATAGTTCAGTTTATGAACTTTAAAGAAGGTGAGCTAAATGTTATCACAGTCCTTCTCTTACCAATGTATGCTAAGTCCTTGTGTATGAAACCTTGAACATCTAATAAGCAACTAGGTATCTTGAGTGTTGATTTATAATGCTGTTAGATGACTGCGGAATAAATCCTGAACCGTTGTTAAATGTGCAGTGCTTTGTTTTTCTCTGCTTTAAATCCCAGGCTCGTACTGGCAGGCCGTTTAGGGCCATATTACAGCCACCATAATGTAAACAAATCTGCAGAATGGAAAAGCAGTCGGCTGTTCTCCAAACTTCACTTTTACGTAAGGGTCTCGTGGTCTTAAGTTCATCTCTGTTTTGGTAAGGCATCCATGGTCTACATGCAGTTCATCATATGAAAAACGGATCACTGGAACCATGTCAGTATAAGGTTGTGTTGCTGAAGAATTTGTCAAATATTATGGCTTCGTTTTTTTTATTGTAATTTTAGATTGGTGACCTTGTGTTGCACTTAAACATAATTTTCTTGTCTATAGGGCTCAACGCTAAGGATTTTTTTTCTGGCGGTCAATTTGTTTTTTGGTCAACATTAAAAACAGAAAGCAGCAAGAATATCAGACTGCTGTCACTTTAAGACCGAATGCACGCATCCGATATACTGTCACACATGCATTTTCTTTCTCATCTGTTTACGTAAGACATAACTGACAGTGTTTCCGTGACAGCCTTTGGATAGCCCTTATTGTCGAGCCCTTTTATATGACATGTTCTTGTTTTTCAACACACAAGCAACTTCAGGGATGGCAGATTGACTTCCCTACATGGTATGGCTTTGCTTCCAAAGTCCTTTTAGTTTATGACTAGTGTTATGACAGCCTCACATTTATCAGCGTGATAACTGACAGTTACACACTCTGTTAGTTGTGAAATTTATAAGCAAAGAGTATTTATTTAGCATGAGAGCTTGCTTAAATTTGTCGTTGCTTTTCATTTTGGAGGCTTTTCCCTATTGCTTTGTGGATTACCCAATTAGTCATATATTTTTTGATCTCATCATAGCAAATGGCTATGCAAAACATCAAAACTTTCCCTTTGTTTTGGCAAAATAAAAGGTGTTTTCACTAATAATGAAACAAGTTCAAGAAAGCCAAGTTTGGAGATTTAACACAAGATCAGGACGAGGCGGATGAGTTGTGTTGGTGCACACTTTTAATCTAACAGAAAAGTAGACTTAAATATGTGTTCTTAACTCTAAGTTTCAGATGAGTCTTGCTACTTCCTTGTCGGCAGATACAATGCTTTTAATTTGTAGATATTTGTTGGTCATTGTTGGATGACTCTTGATGATGTGAGGTGTCATAATGAGAGCACTTTGATTTGCACAGTAACTGTAACTATGAGGACTCTGTTAGCCAACACCCGAAACAGGAATCCAGAAGAAAGCGAAAGGCCCTAGACCATTAACTTTGAAGTTTGAACCCATGAAGGTTCGGGTCAGTAATATAGTAAAAATCTGTACAATTTATTGAATAGTCTATAAAAAAGTTGCATTTGCCTATTGTATGGGTTTAAAAATTAATATATTGTATGTGTATAAACAGTATATATCTATCTAATCACTGTTCAGGTTAACACTTTTGAAATTGAATTGAAATGAACAGAAACACTTGGTTTTTATGAATAAATTGTGTTGCGGCACTGGTAATTAATGGTAATGTGTGTTTTAATATCTATGGCATATTAAATTATGAGTGTTTAATACTAATAGCCAATTTGTTTTCTCTGGCCTTCAGTTAGGTTTCTTTTTAATAAGCTGGACCTGTAATTCACATGACCCAAATGTAGGACATGGGGCAGAACAGAAGGTCATATCCATAGACCCCCTCTAGATTTTCTCTGGAGAACAAAGTATCTGTGCCTGCTGTGAAATTAATCAGCTGTCTGTTATTCTCATCCATCTCCTACCATAGCAGCGTGTCAGGATGTTAACATTTTAGCTGAAAAGACAGGTGCGGTTAGGAACCAAGAACTGGTCATTAGTCTGACTCTGAATGATTGATTTTCATTAATCTACATTATGGTCTTTTTTTTTAAGGGCTTAAAACATAAACTTGAATTCTTGAGCTATCTGTTTGAATGAGTGTTTCTCAACAGTGCTTGACTTAAGGCAGGTTCACACCAAGGACGATAAAGTTTTAAAAATAGTTTTAAATGTAATGGCAGAGTCCACACTACACCTAACTATAATGGTAAAACCACAGAGAAACGATGTTCCAATCATCCTGCTTTAAAGAGCTCAACCATTTTAAGTGGAGGAAGTCTGCTGCTTATGCAGATAATGAACAGAACAGTTTTGCGTTGGTGTGGACGCTAATATAGTTGTCTCTTGTTATAGTCATCTTTTATAGTTATCGTTCTTGGTGTGAACGGTCCTTTATTCATTGATCTTCAAGTCATTACCTTCAGTCATTGTCTTTTTTTTTTCTTTTGTCTTCAGTTTCATTTTTGTTTCGGGTTTTGTCACCTATCATTTTTTCCAACACGCCACTCCTCCCCTTTTTTTATCGAAGATATGGCCTAGATTGCTAAACGTGTACAATGTGAAGTCCCCACCTCCTCCTGCCACTCCTCTACTTCCTGCTTTGCATGGGAGGAGTACTAAAGCCTGATTACTTCCCGTCCCATCCAGCCCATGGTAATCCCAGTGCACAGCAGTCCTGTGGGTGTGCTTTCAGCCTTTATGTAAGGCTGAGAAGCATCAGGGACACAAGCGCCTCCATTCAAAGTACAATTTAACCTGTGATTGCTCGCCGCCATTTACAAACTATGACTTTGATAGGCTGATGCAGGTTCAGGTCAAGTGCTCCAGAACACATCTGTCCTGATCACTGAATGTGGATTTTAATTTGTAACTGACTTTGTGCCTGGATTGTGCCCCCTAAAAATGCTCCTCTAGGCATCTCACTTGCATTTGTCCCTTAGTGTTGTCACACTACCAAAATGATGACTTAAATACAGTTATCTGGTTAAAATATCTCTACTAATACTAAAACAAGAAAAAGTAGTTAGAACACTGAACATACATTTCTTTATCTTCTATTTTTTATGTAATTAATTTCAGATCAAGCTAAATTGAAGTTATTACTGACCTCAACTGCCTTATCAAACTCAAACTGTCATAAAATAAATCACTGGTTTGACATTGAAAACATGAGCTTCATCATAATGTAAGTTAATTAGCCTATATTATCAATCACAAACCCGATTCTGTCATTTATTGTTGGACAATTATTTCACGAGTATTTTATTTCACAACTTGTATCAAGATAGTTATTTTTGTGACTTTCTCTGATATAAAAATTTGAAAAAAGATGCAAATTACAAACAGTAGGGCAAATACAGTATAAGAAACAAATTAAATAAGCTTTGTTTTCAAGACTATTTTCAGAGTATAGACTATTTAAGAGTAGCATTAAAATTTGGAAAAACTATAGAAAATGGATAAATAACAAAATGCATATAAGGAACAAACTGCATATTCTTCACTGTATAAATTAAATATTGATCCTTAAGGCTACAAAGTTATTCACTCAAGAGCAGTGAATGATTCTCTTTTTTTGTTTGATTTAATATTATTGGCTTTGAGAATTGCTGAAGCTTCTGTATATTATATTACCATGGTATTGAATTAAGTTACCAAAAATGGTTTTCCTCAACACATTTAATAACTTTGAAGTTTTCATATAACAAAACGAATATTCAAATACGATAAAACAATGCACAAATGTATTGAGTAAACACATTTTCAAACAGATTAATGTGCTAAAGAACTAGACTTTAGAGAACAAATGGTAGCACTTTATAATGAGGTCCCATTAATGTTAGTTAATCCAATAAAGTTAATCCAATTAACTAACAATAAGCCATATCTAGATTTGTTTTAGTAGTTATTATTCTTTGTTAATGTTAGTTAATACAAATACAACTCTTCAGTAGGTTCAGGTCCAATGTTAACAGATAAAACCTTTGCTTTTAAATATGTATTAGTAAATGTTGACATTATCACTATAATTGACGATGGGCCGTTGAACTATCAGAAAAATGATACACACCCCAAAGTCAGTTATTCTGCTTATACTACGGTTACCACTCCGTGTTTTTTGTGAAAATTTACTGGTGTTAGCTCGGTTATATGTTGCGGTCTTCAGTCCCATAAATTACTGAACTGTGTGTGAACGTAGCTGTATTACGAATGTAAGTGGAGTCCAATACAGGATTGACAACTGTATTCTGAGGCTGTGTGAATGAACTTGGCCATAAAGTAGTGCAGCCTGGTTAAGATTAAGCTTAAGATGTTACAGGGTAAATGCTACATTTCTGCATTTCCATCAGAGCAATCTGGTGTCAGACAGAAAATGTTCATTTTCATTCAGCGCATCTCTGTTCGTTTTGTCATGTGCTTCTCATGCACGCTGTTGTTTATATCAGTGTGAGCATGCGTCTTTAGATGCAGCTTACAGGCAGTTGTACATTTTAACTGGTTGATGGAAAAGTATTCTTAAAATACATCCTAAACTTGCATTTCATAATAAGGAATTATTCAAGGTATTTTGAAGTACCTACAATAACTATATTGCACATGTTTATTATTGCAATGTTTTATGTCTAGATGCTAGCAGGCATTTTAGGCTTCTGTCACTGTGATGAGTCTTTTCACTTGATTGCATTAAAACATGGGTCTTAATGTCTTTTTTTTTTCACGTCTAATTTTTTGCAACTGGTTGTTGGGATTTTTTTTGTCCAGTTAAAATCTCATTTTGTGCAAGATTTTCATTCATTCTGCACATTATAACTGACACTTTCTCTGTTTTCTTTTTGTCTCTACAGGGCTATGTCTTCAGCAGCCACCACAGCCCCGTCGGTGGACAAGGTGGACGGCTTCTCCAGGAAGTCTGTCAGAAAAGCCAGGCAGAAGCGAGCACAGAGCTCGTCCCAGTTCAGATCTCAGGACAAGCCCATAGAGCTGGTGCAGCTGCCTCTGCTGAAAGGCAAGTTCTGTTTGTGGTCATATGAAGATAATGGTTGGTGATGTCACAGGGCTTTGAGCTATTTTAATTGTTTTCATAGAGCTGATAGAGATTGTTGTACTAAAATAAAATAAAAATGAAAGCAACACGGAATGCAGTCTGACTTGTCATTGCGTAACTCACGTGAAAGAAAGGTCAAGATGGGTTCTGTCAAGTTTGTGTCATGTTGTCTCCAGATTTAATGTCCGTATTTTTATTTTGTTATTATAATGTTTTTGAAATCAAGTTTAAAATCATTGCTCCCCAAGTGGAGTTGATCACATTAATTGTGAACATGTTAGACTATTGCTCACAACCACAAAAAATCCTAATACATTAATTTGTGAGCAGTGTATATATCTATAGGTTTATCGTTTTAAAGCCTAAATCTACTTTGTGGAGTGTTTGATTAAAGTGTGTGTGTGTATGCTATCTTTCTGTGTGTCTAAAGTGTTCAAATACTGTCAATGTACCTACATGAACATTGCCACTGTAATGGTTGGTTGTGGCCACATACTGGTATATTAGAGTCTTGAATGGCTTTTCAAACTCAAGCCCCTATAACTTGGAATATTTAGGGGTCAAATGCCAGATGGATCTCCAAGCTAATATGTAAAGTATTTTAGGCCAATGTCAATGATGTTGATATAAACCATATGTGGATTTCTAGTACTACTGTTTTGCATTAAATCTCTCTTTCTCTCTGTCTAGATGTTTCTGCGCAGGAGCAACCAGAACTGTTCCTCAAGAAGCTGCAGCAGTGCTGTACTCTTTTTGACTTCATGGACACACTTTCTGACCTCAAAATGAAAGAGTATAAGCGGTCCACCCTTAATGAGCTGGTGGACTACGTCACCCTCAGCCGGGGCTACTTGACTGAGCAGACCTACCCCGAAGTTGTCAAAATGGTGAGATTAAAAGATCAGAAGCATGCTGTGTGATTGGAAAATGTATCTTCTGTTATCGTCTAATTTATATGCCTATATCATTGGGGTGTAACGGTACATGTATACTTCCCGGACCGTATGGTACGGACGTCACGCTTCGGTGCACACAGTTGCACGCAATCTACACTCCAGTCCAGAAGGGGGTGCGCATGTGGTAAAGCAATGCTGTTTGCTACCAGTAAAAAGCACCGAAGAAGAGTCGATCGCTCCGTTTACATTTTTCAACCAGTTTCAACTACAGAAAGATATCAATAAAACTCCTTGAGAATAATCTTGCGCAGCATTACATTGACCTCAGGCATTTAGTGTCAACAGCAGGTTAGTTCGCTAGAGAAATGATCTGTAGAGAGGAGCACTCTATGCACTCTATTAGCCTATTCATTATGTACGTAGTAATGTCTTGATTTATTTAATGTATGTTTAAATAAATTTGTCATCAAGTTATAACAGCCTCTGTGTAAATGGTTACATTTCAAAAATGAATTGAAGTAGAAAATTAACTTTAGAATTGGAAGTTAATGCAAAACCTGCCTTATGTGCAATTAACATGTTTTTATTTTAGTGTTGATTATAGCAACTGAATTTGATAATTTTGGATCTGTTGTTAATTGTAACCTACAATATTACAGTAATGTGTAAGTAAGGTTTAGAGCATTAGCTAAAATGCAATTTGTTATTCTTAAGAAAATTAATTATAATTTAATTTATTTAAACACAGACACATTTGTTAAAAACAAAACAAACAAATTTTGTTTGTACCAAAATACGAAACCGAGGTATGTACCGTCACACCCCTACTACTATATCAATATTTCAGATATAACGCGTGGGTTTCCTCCTTTTTATCTGTCGTAGGTGTCCTACAATATATTTCGAACTCTTCCGCCTAGTGACAGTAACGAGTTTGACCCAGAGGAAGATGAGCCCACGCTGGAGGCCTCATGGCCACACTTGCAGGTACTTGGATTCCCGGCTGTCATCTTATGCAAATAAAAATACTTAATATACACTATCTCTTTCTGCATGCATTGGTTTTCTTTTTATTTAAATGGTCAAAAATGAACATGAAAAAAAATGATTCTGTCTTGTGTAATTGAGATATTTATAGGGTCTCATTTTCAAGGACAAGTTTTCTGATCTCTCTTCCTATTCTGCTTAAGCTTGTTTATGAGTTCTTCATTCGCTTCTTGGAAAGTCAGGAATTTCAGCCCAGCGTTGCCAAAAAATACATCGACCAGAAATTTGTATTACAGGTGAGTGATTGCTGGTGAAATGTTATGACTTCTCATCCTAGAATAAATCAAATGAAGCCATTATTGCTAGTAAAACAGCACAGATATAGCTCTGGAATAGTTCATGTTTCTCCTTGGTCATTTGTGGCAATTTGCTGTCAAAATAGTTTAGAATAATTGCCACTAAACTGTACATTTTACTGTCGTCACTGATAACCACTTCCCCAAAATGCTGTTACAGAACTAGTACTCCTCTCACATTAACCACATTAAGTTAATCTCAGATCAATGGTTTGGTTTGGTTGGTTTTTGTTTCTATTTTTGTTTTAGTAGCTGTGTAGTCATAAGGTAATGCGTAGACAGTCTTTTTTTTTCAAAGAGCGGTACACATTGCTTATGGTGAATATCATTTGGTCAATAAGAGTCTTCCTAATTTCTAGCTCTTGGAGCTGTTTGATAGCGAGGATCCACGGGAGAGGGACTGCCTGAAAACCGTTCTGCACAGAATCTACGGCAAGTTCCTCGGCCTCAGGGCCTTCATCCGAAAACAGATCAACAACATTTTTCTTTGGTAAGTAACTGTCATGCTCTTTAGTCGTGTGTATTCAAGATGAAATGTAATGGTATGCTGACATAGCTCTTTCCCCCCCCTGTCGTGCTCTGGCAGTTTTGTATATGAGACAGAGCGCTTCAATGGTGTAGCTGAACTGCTGGAGATTTTGGGAAGGTATGTCATATTTTAGAGCCTATTAATTGGTTGGAAGAGATTTATTTGGTGAAATTTAAACTAAGGAAGACATAAAGGGTCGACCCAAAGAGGTCACATTCCTGTTTTATCTTACTCCACCCTGTCTGGCCCTGATATACTCACAGCGAAGTTCTTTTTCTTTTTTCGCTTGGGGGTAAAAAGAAGTTTGAAATGCGTGAGCAGTGATATATTATTAGTGAACATCCCGACACCGCCCATGCTGCCATGACCGGGGTTTAGATGAACTTTTTAAACGTGCTGTTCGCTTTACTCTCAATAACAAAATGAACACACAACAAACTGAGAAAACAGCAAGCATTTTTTTTTTTTAAATAAAGCACAAGAATCTGATCATAGCAACATGGATATGTTGGATATTGCCACACTAGTAAAGTCATGTCAGGATTATTTAGATGGCACTTCATGCAATACGTTGCTTAAAAGCAGTTTTAAACATGAAATGTCTTATTACAACTATAAAGTAGCTTTCCAATGTGTTTTCACTCATGGACGTCTGATCTCAATGGACTGAATAATATAAATGAATCAGAGATTCTCAAGGTTCAAATTGTCAAGAAGGCAGAGCCTCAGCACACACACCTACCTAGTACGTAAATGCCAATGGTAGTTAAAAAGATGTTTACCAGATGGCAAGCTGTTTTGAACTTATTTTTTCTGATTTTGTTCGAGATGTCGCATCAGTTCATTCTTTGATTTCGCTTGAAGTATATCAGGGCCTTTAGGTGTCATTTAGATGTCTCAGTCTCCTGCATATTATCAGTTTTTGTCATGGTTATCAATGTCAGATCAGCGGTGAAGCCTCATACGTCTCTGGTTTACAGCATCATCAATGGTTTTGCGCTTCCTCTCAAATCTGAGCACAAACAGTTCTTGGTGAAAGTTCTCCTGCCTCTGCACACAGTGAGGAGCTTGTCTCTCTTCCATGCCCAGGTACACGCACTCAACCGTTTGCTATTTCTACACGTCTGTGCTTGCTTGCATGCATTTCAAGGACAGAAGAAACAGAATCCTTGTTATCGTGATTGTTTGTGGCACGGTTTATGAATCTAAACATTTGAAATGTTTTTATATTAATCTAAAGTCACCTTTTTTGTAGCTGGCCTATTGTATTGTACAGTTCCTAGAGAAAGATCCCACGTTAACAGAACCTGTAAGTGTTTCTTGTCACCGTTATCTCTCTCATTCTCCATCAAGTCTCATCTTGTTTTGGCTTGTTTCTAAAGGATTTTCATTAGTTTGCCTTTTTTTCCCCAGGTGATCAGAGGCTTGTTGAAAATTTGGCCAAAAACCTGCAGTCAAAAAGAGGTAATGTCTTCATTTTATGGAATCATACCTGCAATTCATTAATCAGGTGTCCATTTTTTTGTGTGATTTGCTTTTAAAAAATAAATAGTTAGTTGTTGAATCTTCTACCAAACCATCATTTAAGTCATAAGTCATAGAAAGTGAAGATATGATTTCTTCCACTATTGTTTTCATGCATTATTCAAGAGAAATACTTCATATGCTTTTCCTAAACATTTCTATATCATTGACTGCATTGTTTTTTTTTTTTTTTAATAGGTTATGTTTCTTGGAGAGTTGGAGGAAATTCTAGATGTGATCGAGCCCACTCAGTTTGTAAAGATCCAGGAGCCTCTTTTCAAACAGATTGCTAGATGTGTGTCCAGCCCCCATTTTCAGGTGAACACATTCCACCCTAAATCCTCCTCACAAACCTTGTGATATCTTGTAATAGCTAGAAACTTTAACATGGGAGTTTCAAAAGCAATTTCCCAGAGAAACCCTTATTCATTTGCTCACGTCACCGGTCCAAACATGCTAAAATTAGCATGTTTGTTCATTAATATCACAAAATGCTGGGCGAAGGCACATTTGAGTGCAAGTAAATGCTTCAGGTTCTGCAATCTAAAATCCCTGTTTAAAAATTACGGATTAGAACTTTTTTTTTTTACATTTTAATATGTATATCGTTTCAGGTGGCAGAGCGAGCCTTGTACTATTGGAACAATGAGTACATCATGAGTCTGATTGAGGAGAACTCTAGCGTCATCCTGCCTATCATGTTTGCCAATCTCTACAGGATCTCCAAAGAACATTGGAACCCGTGAGTTTCATATGTTATTTTTTTATGTACTGTATGTAAATGTGTTGTCACGATACTAGAATTTCTAAGTTCGATACGATACCTTAAATATCGATTTTTCGATACCACAGAGAAAAAAACTGCCACAATATTTTGTTGTTTTTATTTAAAGTTAAATATAACAAGTCTAGAACATGACAAGGTATATTTTACATGAACAAAAATGTCCTGAGTTCTATCTGTTAATATTTTTTCATTGGACCAGAGATAACATGATCCGTTGTATTTTTATTACCCACTGTTATCAGAGATTAAAATAAACTATAACTAATGCATTGCTCATCAGTCATAATTGCTGGTTTTCATCTATAAGATAATTGACAAATTAGTGATGTGAGGGATATTCAATCTTTTTGGGTGCCTTCAGCCCACTCGCAGGGTGAAGCGTTATTCTCCGACATGCCTGCTCGCGGTGTGTAGCTCGTGTCCATGCTGTTCTCCGACTCTGACATGCCCGCTCGCGGTGTTCTTTATCAATCAACCAAAGCTGGTCGTGGGGGCGCCGCACTCGCCATCTTTCCTTTCACTTCACTTTTTCTATTTAACCAGAGTGAAGACAAGTACGTCAAGTGTGGTTTTTGTCAACACACCTTTGAAGAGAAGTGAAAGTGACCGCTCGGCTAGTATCGGTGTATCGATACTTTGGGAAATGATTGGTACTGTTCAGATATTTCAGTATCGATATTTATCAAAATATCGATATTTTGACAACACTAATATATAGACTAATATTAAGATGTAAACAACACTGGTCCAGAAACACTTCCTGTTTCAGTTTGTAACTGTTTTCTTTATTTCACATGTAAAGAAAAAATCTTAAAGATGTTTTAACTTTTTGATTCAGTTTTAAATGTTCTGTTGGTTGTATTTTATCCCAGCTTTTATGTAGTGTTAAAAAACTGAAACAGGAAGTGCTTCTGGACCAGTTTTGTTTACACCTTGCAAAATGGTCTATACACACACTAAATGGACAAAAGTTTTTGGACGCAGCTCTTAATTTTTGAAATCAGGCAATTCAATCAGACCTATTGCCACAGATGTATAAAACCAGTTTAGCCATGAAGTCTACATTTACAAACATTGGTGAAAAAAGGGGTTGTTCTGGAGAGCTCCGTGTGGTACTGTGATAGGATGCCAATCCTTTGCAATCAGTCGGTTTCAGCCCTGCTAGATATTCCACAGTCATCTGTAAGTAGTATTATTGGAAAGTGAGAGTGTTTAATAACAGCAACAACTCTGCCACTAAGTAGAAGACCACGTAAAGTCACAGGGCGGGGTCGCCAATGCTCCGCTGATTCCATAGCTGAAGAGTTGCAACTTCCACTGGCATTAATTTCAGCGCCAGGAGTTTCATGGAATGGGTTTCCATGGCCGAGCAGCTTCATGCTAGCCTCACATCAAGTACAATGCCATGCGTGAGGACACTAGGACTCCAGTCCAGACACCACTCGAGGCCACTGGACTCTAGAGCAGTGGAGATGTTCTGTGAAGTGATCCATTGGGCTTCTCGTTAGCAGTCTGATGGGCAAGGGGTTTGCTGGATACCAGGAGAATGTTACCTGCCTGACTGCATTGTGCTTACTGTAAAGTTTAGTAGAGGAGGTATAATGATATGGGGTTGTTCATAGGTTGGTCTTGGCCCCTTACTTTCAGTGAAGAGAAATCTTTTTGCTCCAGCATACCAGGACGTTTTGGACAACACTGCTTCCAAATTTGTGGTAACAGTTTGGGGAAGACTCTTCTGTTCTTGCATGACTTTTCCCTAGTGCACAGATCAAGGTCCATAAAGACATGGTTGGATGAATTTGGTGTGGAAGAACTTGACTGGCCTGCACACAGAGCCCTAACCTCAACCCTATTGAACATATTTGGGATAAACTGGAATGAGATTGTGAGCCTTCTCACCCAACATGTGCAACATCTAAAGTCTGCTCACCAAGGCTGGATTTAATTTAATTGTGAGACATTAGTACAATGTAAAATTATATTTATATATTTTATAATCCTGTGATGTGTTAGCTGAGTTTTCAGCACCATTACTCCAGGCTTCAGTGTCACATGATCCTTTCAACTCATTCTAAAATTCTAATTTGCTGCGCATGAAACATTTCTTATACATGTTGAAAACAGTTGTGCTACTTTATATTTTTTTGTGGAAACTGTGAGAATTATTTGATTAGGTGAAATTTTTCAAAGAACCAGCATTTATTTGGGGTGGTGATTGTGCAGTGGATAAGACGCATGCCTTTGGTGTGTGAGAATCCTGGGTTCGTATCCACTGTGAAACACCAATGTGTCCCTGAGCAAGACACTTAACCCCTAGTTGCTCCAGAGGCGTCCGACCTCTGACGTATCTATATATATATATATATATATATATATATATATATATATCAATTGTAAGTCACTTTGGGTAAAAGCGTCAGCTAAATGTACAAATGTAAATTTGAAATAGTTAAGACTTTTCCATTATTACAAAATATTTGTCACTTTTAATCGCTTTAATGTGGTCTTGCTGAATAACTATTATTATTTTGATTAAATATCTAACTGACCCCAAACTTTTAAATGGTGTATATTATTAATAAAAGCAGAGTAGATATTTTAAACATTGTTTTGATGTTCATGTCTGTTTTTCTCTACCATCAGGGCAATATCAGCTTTGATCTACAATGTCCTCAAAGCATTCATGGAGATGAACAGCGCTTTGTTCGACGAACTCGCCGCCAATTACAAATCAGACAGGCAAAGGCAAGAAACAGACAGTGTACAGTAATGTTTTAAACTCCTGCACTTTACAGAGCAGTTCAGATAACCTTTCTCATTTTCCTGTAGGGAAAGGAAGAAGGACAAGGAACGGGAGGATCTATGGAGGAAGCTGGAGGACCTGGAGCTCAGACGGGGCATCCAGAACAGCGACGGTGTCATTCCCACCTAACACGGACCTCGTCTCCAACCTTCTGTTTGGCCCCAACCAATCCCTTTCTACTCTTCCACGGGGACCCCTCTTTGCTTCTCATGCTGCGTACTTTACCGCACACTCCCTCATTCATTTCCTCTCTTTCAACAGCACTGTAAATAATCCTCTCCCTCTTTCCTGTATCATACTACTACACTGAAAGGAAGAAGAAAAGAAAAAAAAACAGAAAATTTGAAGAGAGACTTAATGTGCACTCCTCATTGTAAAATATATGGTAAAATGATAATCAGCTATGGTCAAAGGATATATTTAAAAAAAAAAAATCCTTTCAGTTCAGAAGTTGTTCAGTGTCTCCATGTCGATATCGTTCTCCAAGGAAGTGCCCTGGGACTTTAGGGTCTGTGCTCACCCTGCGATTAAAGATGTCTTATATGAGGATCCCGCTGCCACCACAATTTTTTATTTATTGTTTTTTTTTTTTATGGAGAGAGACTTTTCCATCTAGACATAATTTGACTCCCCTGACCCAGGGGATGCAAACTAGAAACCCATGATGTGAATATTAGGAAAACAGAAGTGGGGAGGGGAAAAAACATTATACATCCTCTCTGTGGTGTGCATTTTTTTTTTCTTTTTCTTTTACAGGATGATCAGCCTGGTCCTTTTACTGTACATTATGGACAGGTGCTTTTCGCTGACCAGGAATCTTAACGTCCAAGATGGGCCGCAGTCGGCTACGGTGGTTACCTGTGCTCAATAAAGAGGACAAACCTCTCCGAGGACCTTTATTTTTTTAACTTGTGAACCAGGAAATTATCCGGTCATAGCTTCATGCTGTCTGCTGTGGAGACTCTTGGGAATTCCCATGTGGAAATTCAGTAGTTGCCAAGAGTACGTCAAGCTCAGTTTCTTGGACTTGTGGAATTTTGGTGGCACAGTGTTCAGAGCTCATCCAGTGTTTTTAAAACCGTTAAGTGACATATATATTTTTCGTAAAGAATATTCTGCAAATTTTTCTCATGTTCCACCCGTATTTCCACTGCTCAGCTCTATTAGTTTCCGATTTCAGGGTGGTTGGATGTCATCTACATGACCGAGCTGAGCGAGACAAGGTTTTTCTTTATGTTCATGGAGTGTTTGAAATGAAATCCTGCTTGTGTTGGGGTTTTTAGGACCTATGTAGGTAAACGCTGATCCGGTAGGTCATAATCTCTCTTCTGAAATACCAGCCACCAGGCTAGAACTAAAAAGCACTTCGAGCTAGATCATTAGTTGTTCTCATGGGACTTCAGCCCCCTTTCTTCTTTTCTTTTATTTGTCCCAAAAATCGTGGATTTTACATGTGAGGAGGATGTATTTTATTATATATATTTTTTTGGCTTAATCATGTGTGTCTCTCTCTCTCTCTCTCTCTCTCTTCCTTGTTTTAACTCTCTCTCCCAAGCTCATTGTGTGTTTTATGATGGCCCAAATTTGATATGTATAAAAAATTCAAAAGAAAGGGTTTGATGAATAGAATAAATCTAATTATTTTAAAAAAGAAAGAGATATTAAATAAACATGTTTTTTTGTGATAAAATGTTTGCTTTTTGTGTGCAGGTTTTTAGGGAGGGGGAGGGGGGGTAGTTTCTAAGGTATTTTTCTGAATTTTAAGTTATATATTTGCAGATTGAAAAGTATCTGATCAACCCATTAGGGTTAATGTTTTCATTATATTAATTAAATATTTTTTTGTGTAGACAAATTCTGAGAAAATAGGAAGGGTGTAAAATGTAAATCTGTTAAAAGCATGTGCCATTTTAATCCAGTAGGTGGCAGGAGGCTCATTCCAACAGCTGAAGGAAAACGTTTCATTTGAAATAGAGAATGATTGGCTGTGTAATGAGATTCCAGATCGATGTGTTCAAATTTATTTGGTTAGATTATCACAACTAATAATGAATTAATGATAATTTAATTTTTGTTTAAATTTCATATTTTTGTGTTCTGTCCCTCTTCCACGAGCTGCATTAAACTGTTTGGTCTGTTAGCGCATTAGGTCCAACCTCCTATCGGCAGGTTTGAAAGGGTGTGTAAACTAGTGCTTGTAGTCTTTCCAGAAATCCACCCCTCTTACACTTTCTCCTACAATGACGTAAAATGACGATTTTTGCGTCTTTGTAGGAGGTGAAAAAGTAAATAGCGGATTTCTCTCGTCTCAGGGGAAAATGAGAGTGTTGCACGACCATTTAATAGTAAAATTGGATTTCTAACAATGGAAATCTTAATGCAAATGAGTGGAGTGTCCCTTTAAGGAGGATCTGACGAAGGAGAACAGAGACTGTAGGCAGAGAAGTTGTGACCAGCAACTGATGATTGGCATGTTTATTCCAGCCATGAACTCAGCCACCTGATTTCGCTAATTAGTTCTATCTCCTTGCTGACACTGGTCAAGAAGCACTTCCTGTTTCAGTTTTTTAACACTACATAAAAGCTGGGATAAAAAACAACCAACAGAACATATACAACTGAATCAAAAAGGTAAGCAAACATCTTTAAGATGTTTTCTTTACATGTGAAATAAAGAAAACAGTTACAAACCGAAACAGGAAGTGTTTCTGGACCAGTGTTACATCTTGCAAAATGGTCTACGAAATACTGAGGAGGACTTTTACTTTCTGAACCTGGACTTACACCACTGATGATGACAAATCTGCTTAATTTGTCGGAGGTCGTGGATTTATTGAAGTAACAGAAGTTACAGGGTGAGAGGAGCAGACAGAGAAAGGACAAATTTTCAACACTTTCTCAAGATTCTCAGAAGGCTAGAGTTGTAGGATAATGCATTTTTGTTCAAATTGAGAACCAAATTTAAAGCAAATTTGGCAGTCGAATAGCCGAATACACAAGAACTGAAAAAAACAATAGTAATGACAAAGACAATTTCAAAAGTTTTATTACAAGCTTTAATTACTCTGTGTATATTTACAACACATTTTTAGTTTTGGCAAAGGAAGCACGTATCTTAAACAAATAAACCAATACATGAAATTTAAAGAAGAAAAAAAAACTATTCTCAAAATATTAAATATAAGTTTACAGTGGAGTTCAAGACTGAGTTCAAATTATAGCTCTTTCAACCATTGACTGAAAATTAGCATTATATAAACAATTGCATAGGACTGTGCAAGGCACAGTGAAGTGCACTTAAACTGAGTGAAGAATCAATCTCTATGCTACATTAAAGACAAGTGAATGAAGGCTCATTCTTTCTACTCTCTGTGGAGCAGGTTTGATTCATCAGCCTGAGGAAGGTCGCTAGCACCTTGCGGGCTCTGGAAAGAAGTCCCTGAGGTCAAACTAAGGAACGACTGATGTGAAGAGCAATCACAAGAAATCAGTACCAGTTCTGGTGTCCAAAAGCATGGTCGTCTGAGAACTACAAGTTTTTGGTAAGTGGAGTGATGATATGGAGACTTGAACTGCACGGTTTCAGTTCATTGCTTTGGCAGATGATTAATATACCTAAATATTATTATCTCCCATGTCCAAAACAAAAAGGTAAAGGCTACACATAATATTGTCCGAACGATTTGACACTTGTTCCAAAATACAGTAGGGAACATCCTCATTTTGAAAAGACCAAATAAGGCGGGAAAAAACAAGTTTAATAACAAAGCCATTTGTGTTTGAGCTGATCTTTAAAGGGGAAAATAAGGGGGTGGCTTTAGCCAGAGGAAAAACACAACAGTTAGACAGCCTGTTTCTTAGTCAACACACCAGAATTTTAGCTGAAATAGGGAGTGATAGGGTGTGTTTTTTCACAGTTGTAAGATCATAATGTGTACTATGAGTGCCACTTAATAATAATAAATATTAAAAGTAAACCTATTTAATTCGTGATTAATGATTAAAACTAAAATAATACATCAAAAAACAACAACTGGCAAATGGATAGGAAAAGCAATTTGAACATGCTCTATAAAAATAATATAATTTAAATGTTGCATTTAAATGATTTATCAATTTATCATTACATTTAACTAAATTGTTCATTTAATTTGAAAAGTGATTAGTTACTTCTTTTTATTTTTAAGTGGCACTTACGGTCCTCTTTCGGCTCATTTTTAAAAGAGAACAATGAGAGCATGTTTTAAGTGTAGGCAGAGTAATTTATGATAAAATACAGAAAAATCTTCTTTTATTCATTCTTATTTTAGCTGTAGTTTATTCTTCAAAAATCAAAATGTAAATGCTTTTGAAAAATATAACAATTACAGCACCATTATATCATATGGCATCCTTGTTCTGCACGTACATTGTATAAAGATCAAAGTCTGATGGCTCATAAAAATGTGACTAAGTACACTTCATGACATCTCAGTTTTCAAAAACGATTGATTCATGGACTAATGTTGTCACAATATACATTTTCCCTTTATCCTGTCACTGACAGACTTCAGCCTCCATATAGTGTGCTTGATTGTCACTCTTTTTAAAGTATTACTGTTGGTGTCTTTGGATGTGTAGGTATGCAACTTTTTTTTTTTTTTTTGCCAATCATTAGTTGCTAATTTTAAATGACCCAATGATTTGCGGTAAAGTTGCACTTCTTACACTTGTGTGCTCTCTTCTTCCTTTCGCTCTACCTCTATTGATGAGTTGGCCATCCTCCAGAGAATTTCCCTTATTAACTAGCTCGAACTGCTGAATCATTGACTCCAGAAAGAGCACAATATTGATTTGAGGTGACTGAGAAAAGAACAGCTTGCAAGGAGGAATGGATTTTCATTTTTTCATAAGCCTCTGGAAACCATATAATATACGGTCCAGAGCTAAATCTAAAACGTTTGTTTGATTGGAGATTGGCGACGTCACGCCACGTCGCTTCAAATAACCACAGTCCGCTCTGAAACTTCTTTGGCTTGAGAAGTGAATCCTGTAAGGCAACTTAGGAAGAAATTAAGGCACTTGTTTTGGAAGCTCTCCACGAGACACACAAACCCGAGGGCAAGACCGCTCATTGTCCTGAGGGACAACAGGCGGATGGAGAAAGGAAGGATGTACAGCAGACTGGAGGCGGTTTAGGGTCTGTTACATTGCCTGAAGCTTTGGAGGACTGTGGGTTTTCACAGTTGGAGATGTTTTATCCTCACACGATAGCACAACATCTCACGCAGGTTGCGCAGCCTCGTTTTTTTTTCTTAGGGCTGAATATTGTCAGGATGGCTTCGTCAAACACTGTCTTTAGTCCCTTCTGAGTCAATGCCGAACACTCCAGATAGCACTGGGCTCCAATCTGGGGATCGCAATATATAATAATAAGACAAAACACCCAGTTTTAAGTTAAAGGTTAGTTCACTCAAGAACTCCGTCATCATTTACTCACCCTCATGTTGTTCCAAACCTTTTTTTTCTTTTATAGAACACAAAATGAAAAGTTTAGCAGAATGTCAGAGCTGCTTTTACATGCAATGGAAGTCCTCTTATAATCCCTAAATTTAATTGTTTATTCACTACAAAAATGTGGTCACCAATAGAAAAAAAAAACCAGCTCAAACATTTTGTCATTCTTTTTTGTGTTCTGCATGAGAAATGTAAGTCATACAGGCTTGGAACGACATAAGGGTGAATTTTTGGGTGAACTAATGCTTTCAGTGCTTTGACACACTGTTATGATTGTTCATAAATCATGCTTTCTGTTTTTTTGGACAGATCAAGAGCAAACAACTGACAATTAAAGGATTACTTCACCTCAAAATAAAAAGTTCCTGATAATTTACTCACCCCAATGCCATCCAAGATGTTCATGTCAATTCTTTCTTCAGTGGAAAAGAAATGAAGTTTCAGGGTTTTTCTCCACACAATGGACTTCAACGGTAACCAAATTGTTGAAGAGAAGGAGGACCGTTCAAATTTGATTGTATGTTGAATGACACATTTATGTCTTCGTGTCAGTTTATAATGTTTAAAATGGTCCTTTCGTGTGTGTATCCTGGATGTTTAAAACAATGGGGCGGTACTTCTGCTTACGTCCAGCATGACCTTTCTAACGTGATTACGTAATGCCTGGCGAAACGCAGACCAGCACAAGAAGAACAATTGTGGTTAAAAAGTATCTACTCTTTTCGCTAGGTAACACCCCATTCCTCTGCTGGGATTGTGCAGTTAAGATTTGAAACTGCATTGATTTGGACTTCAACAATTTAGTTACTGTTGAAGTCCATTGTTTGAAAAAAAAATACAGAAATGTTTTCCTCAAAAAACTTCATTTCTTTTCCACTGAAGAAAGAAAGACATGAACATCTTGGATGGCATTGTGGTGAGCAAATTATCCAGTAGCACCTCATTGCAGTACATGAGATCCAGGGGGTGGAGTTGGATCCAGATCTAAGGGGTGGAGATGGGTAGGATTAGGGGTGGGGTTAGGAATCAGGGGTGGAGATGGGACGGTATAGGTATATGTAAGGTGAGATCCAGATCTAACTAGTCCCTCTGGATTTTGTGTTCTTCAGTGAGGACCATCTCAAATTATCAGGAAATTTTCATTTTGAGGTGAACTAATCCCATAAGCCAAACCACCAAAAGTATGAAAATCCCATCACCTCGCGGGCTAGTTTGAGGCCTTGTTCATAGGTCAGGGGCTTCTCCTTCATCTGGAGCAGACGTGCCAGTGTCTTTGGGTCATCTCGCAAGTCAATCTGAATGAATTGGAACAAAATTTCCATAAATAAATGCCAGAATAAAAATAAATCCTGGGTTCAAGCTCCTCAGCAGTCCATAAATATTCAGATGTTTATTTGATGGCTAATCTCAATATTTGATCTAATAACAATGCTTATTATTACTATCATTATTTATAATATTAATAGTTGATCTGATAATATAAATACAACAACAATGATTTATTTTTCAATAATAATAAAATGTATTATTATTATTTTATCTGATAATTAAATATAAACAATAATAACAACTTTATTATTATTAATGTTATTTAAAAAATCATATCACTATCTGAATTAGAAACTCTCGCACCTGTGTTCCAATGAGGATGTAGGGCACGTGAGGCATGCAGGATTTGAGCTCAGGTACCCATTCCTCCTGAACATTGTGATAGGAAGCTGGATTCACAACGGAGAAGCAGATGAGAAAGACGTCTGTGTTGGGGTAAGAGAGGGGCCGTAGCTGATTGTAATCCTCCTATAACACATGGCGAAGATGATGAGTGAAGTAAGACCTGCTTTAGACCCAGTTCATCTCATCAGTTAACCGAAATATGATTCCAAACATATAATTTGGAAAAATAAATGCAGCATTGCAGAGCATTAGAAACTTAAAAAGAACCTGACCACAAACTTTTGAATGTTAGAGTAAATGAAAACCAGTCAATTAATAATGTAAATTTTTACAGGTTTAAGTAAAACTTGATATGGATGTACCCCTGTTTGTGGACCACCAGACTAAACCACTGCATGTAAAGAAGTATCATATCTGAGTATTTTATATTGGCCATTTAAAAGTGCATATTAAAAATGAGGACCCTGAATGTTCTGGTAAAATAAAAGTAACAAGTTGAGCATCATTAACATCTATGATTTTATTCCGTCTGTTATTATGAAATGCAAATGAACATCAATAATTTACATTAGGCTTTTAAAGTGTCATTGCCAAATGACAACTCTGCACTAGCACCAGCATCTTGTAAAAGTCAGTTCTTCTTGAGTGCAATTGATCTCTTAGTCAGTGATCAATAGAAGAGAAGGGCCAAACATCACACAAATGCTCCTCTGTGAACTGCTTAAAGGAGTAGACGTGCTGAATTATATTACTTTCATTTATACAGCAGTCTGCTCCACACTACATTAGTCAGTCTGTTCAATTCTGAAACACAGTAAATATGTATCATTACAGCTCATACTGTCCTTAGATCCCAGGAAACATTTACATAATCATGCTGAACAGAAATACTCACACTTTAGCTTTATTTATTACTTCAGTCCTTAAAACAAAGTAAAATGCCCTTAGTCAGTGCATTATTGGTAAATATGTATATTTGCAAATTAGTACCCTATAGCTCTTCATGCCAGTCTAGTGCCTTAATTATCTGAGACATCTATTGTAAAATATGCACATATTGCTATTCTCCTTGTACATATTGCATGTTTTTGCATACAAAATTATTGTTTATTCCCTCATTATTTATTCAAATATATACTGTAAGAAATTCCATAGATTATTAAATGAATGCAGCCCTCACAGATCAATTATGATCAATTATGAAAATAGAACAATTATCTGAGCTATAATTCTGAGCTATAATAATAATATATATATTTTTTAACTATAAGTCAGATTATTCAGTTTTCATGATAGATGATATATATATATATATATATATATATATATATATATATATATATACTGTATATATATGTATTATAATTTTTTTTAATTTTTTAGAATTTTTGAAAATGTCCATTTTTTTTTTTAAATTACATATTATTATTTTTTTTGTAATGAAATTCAGTAACGGTAATACACAAATGTCAAAAATGCCTCATTTCTATTTTTGGATTGGTGATGGTGTCATTTTTTGTTCCTTAAAACTTTTACTTAAACAATTTTAACTTAAAATGCGGAACAAATTGGGGGAAATGATACAACCAAGCCAGTGTTGATATTGTTAACTAAAACTATATTTAAAAAAGAAAAACATTTTTGGTAATTGAAATAAATTAAATGAAATACATTTAAAATATTAGATGAAAAAAAGCATAAATTAGAAATGTTGCTCTTTCATCCAACCGAAATAATTAGTAAAATTACAAAAAATAATAAAAATGACAAAAACATAACAAAATAAATAAAACTGAAACTTAAAAAAATGTACAATTTTTAGTAAAAAAGAAATCAAAATACTAATAAATACTATATTAAAAACTAAAATAACTGTCTGACACTACATAGAAAAGTTAGAAACGAAAGCTAATTTGGATGTTACACCGGCACTGGATAGAAATAATGGAGTTTTTTATATTTATGTTCAGACATTATAATCTGTTGCATATATATTCCAGGATTAACTCTTAACAACTGGGATCCAATAATATGGTTATTGTCAGGATTTGTTCTCATGTTGTGTGTGCAAACACATGACCCGTGCTTTGGGCTATGCGCTTGCGTTGTCTTGTGTTGTTTACCGCGCCCCCTTGTTCTCCTCATTAGTCTTGATTGTTAATCGGTGTCACCTGTGCCCTGGTGATGATGTCCCTTATTTAAGGTCCTTGGGTTTGTTACTCGGTGCTTTTTCGTTTTAGATCTTGCCATCCTGTTCTGTGAGCAGTGTATTCCCGTGATCAGAGTTCTAGTCATGTTATTGTCAAGTTCATTAGTCTAGTCTTGTCAATGTTCGTTTGCCCCCTCGTGGATCTTTGTTTTCTGTCTGTTTAATAAATCCCTGTTTTATTTATTACTGTCTGCGTTTGGGTTCATATCTGCATATCGTGACAGTTATTGCAGGGGCGGCTGATTCTGTGATGCCTTTAGACACGCAAGAAAAGTAAACTGCTGGGCTTTGATTTAGATGCATTTCTTCAGGCTGTATCTGACTAGTCATGTGAGTTTATTTTTTTAAGAATCGCTGCAATAATAAGCCCAAATCAAAGTCATTATGGTGAGCTGACAGTGACAAAAACAACCCAGCCTGTGGTTTGTTGTAATTTCAAGTCACTGCTTGAAGCTTTATTTACAACATTATTCAAAACAGGCTGTACATTCTGCCATTAAACGCGACTGTGAGAATTTAAATTCAGTGATATGATGCCACAACTTCACTTAGTGATGTTTTTTAAGAGTATTAATGTAAATCCCTTTGCTATTTTTTTAAATGATGAAATTAAACTGCATTTAGTAGGGAATGTTGAAGTAAACCCAGTGAAAAATACCATTTTTTTTTTAGTGTCAGGTCTGCTTCTGTACTCTGGTTTCACTGTAAAAAAATATTGTTGGTTTAACTTAAAGTAAGTAACCTGGTTGCCTTAAAATTTTAAGTTAATTGAACAGGAGTGAGTTAATACAATGAAGGAGATTGATTTAATCATCAGAAACTCAAAATAATAAGTTATCTGAACTAAATAAATGATTTAAATTGATAACAAATCTTGAAAATATTGTTTTACAGTGTAGTAAATGTATGTATGAATTTAAATGTAATTTAGTCAGTCTTATTCAGGTTTTGTTATTGCATGCATAATACATGAAATCGAAATGAAAAGATCTGAAATGCATGCTATAGATCTTGTGAATGATTTAGCTATGCATATGCTTAGTTTTTTTTTATCAAAATATCATACTTAAAGGGATATTTCTTCTGATGAACACAAATGACAGAATTCTCTCTGGTGATGTATGCCAGACTTCTTAAATATTATTGTCTCTTGGTGTGGATAATAATACAGTTATTGTTCTTGGTGTGAACAGGCCCTACTCAGGTTGTTCAGCAGATGGGCTATTGGTACTATATAGACCTTAGAAACATTAACTTACTTGTCCAGCAGTATCGTACAATCCCAGTAAGTGCTGCCTTCCAGATACTGTTACATTCACTGTAAAAAATGAAAACAAAACAACAGATTCATTATACATGTAAAATAGAAGAACAAGTCAGAATATGTCTTCAAAAAAGTGTTTATGCTCCTGCTGTATCACATCCCTCTGATGTACTTCCAGAACTCTGGACCTGCTGTTTGGTTGGGGGTGGGAACGGAGGTTGATTTGGAACAGGACAGCTGTCAACAGCAAGGGGTGACTGGTTTTGGAAAACAGGGAGGAAAGAACGGTGTGTGCGTGCATACATATTTCATTCTGTGTTGTGGGTGATGACGAGGGGGAGAGAACGGCTGTGTTGACACAAGTAAAAGGAAAAAACCCAGACAAGTCAAACTTTTGTCATCAAACAACATGCAATAAAAGACACTGCTGAGAACAGGAAAACAGCTGGACTCAACATTTCACTGAGGTATCAAACAAACTGCAGTTACTATCACTGTGTACACACTCTGGTTTGCCAAGGCTGATAAACTTTAAAGGAATGTGTGAGAGAAGAAAGAAAGAGAGAGCGGATGAGAGAAAAGCTGAATAGTAGCACCACCAGATTCTTCAGACCTCAAGCACCTTCTGAGATTCCTTGAACTGAATTCAATCTTCTCAACTTCATGATGGCCTGAAATACTGATGCCTGGGATGACATAATTAAAGGTGCACTAGAATTTGAAACTTGACACTTTGATCACACTTAACTAGCCCAGTTCATTCAATATGACCAAACACCTCCACGTTTTCCCTATTTAAATACAGTTACACTCGTGTAACTCGACCTAGGACGGTGACACAAAATAAAACATTGCGCTTTTGGAGCGTCTCATACTGAAGAAGGGGGCAATTCCAACTATATTCCCACAAGCGGTAACTAGTGATTTTATTAACAATGATTTACATGTTATCTAGATCCAGCGCAAGATCCTAGTACAGTAACAAATCGCAAACTCCAAGTAACGAGCATAGTATGACAAATTATTTACGCTGAGGTTAATATTTTTTTGCCTGTGTTGTCATATACTGTAAATCTACACAATACTGTAGATACATATGTAAATTCCCCTTTGTCAAATAATTTTACTTTCATTTATTTCAACAAAAAAACGTCAGGGGCTAACTATGTTACTTTTAGTTGCTCACAGATAGTGTTAGCTCACTCGATCTTTAACGTCACATTCTCCACTACACAAGTTGAAGCGATGTTTATTTGACAAGTCATCTAACGTTAGTCCATTTGTTAAAATGTTTTAATTTTTGAAAACTGACGTATGATTATTTTGCACGCTTATGAGCCCACAATGAAACAGCCAATCAGAGTAGAACTCCTCATTACTATTCATGACCCTTCCAAATAAGGTAAAAACAGACCATTTCATTGTAGGGCCAATTTCTAGAGTTGAAAATGGACCTGTAAAACCATATCTGGACATTTTCAGTGGCCCTAAATGAGCCATGTAGATATCAGAGACAAAATAAAAATATTATTTCAACACATTTTAGGGCACCTTTAATGCTTAGTAGGGTTTTTCCTGGCTCAAAACTAGGCGGGGGCAGTAAAATCCTGATCATGTATTTTAATAATAAGGTAATTGAATTTGTATTTTTTCACAATATAGATTTATCTGTCATCCACCACTGATTAATTTGAATGTAATGTTTTTATTACTTGGCCCGCCCGACCCGCGGATTATGATCAGCG
This sequence comes from Pimephales promelas, assembly GCF_016745375.1. The sequence goes on along the minus strand of NW_024121432.1, from coordinate 16,479,271 downwards.
CAGCACTATCGGCAAACTATACCGTTTGAAAATGGATACAGGCCGTGAACCCCCAACGAAATTTGACGGATGCGGCCGCCTTGTAATTCTATATGCAGGAAAAACCCTGCTTAGGATCCAATTTTTGATAGCCCACAAACTGTTCTGAGACAGATATCCATGAATGCTTCCATGAAAAATGACAGAAAGCACCATAAAAACCTATAAAAGTGGTTCACACAACTGTGTCACAAGCCCACTGAAGTCATAAGATTGCCTTGTGATGGTATCAATATCAAATTCATGAATAAATTGTTTGACATAAACTGTCCCATATTGTTTCTTATGCTCAAATAGCATTTTAAAAAGATATGTTAGGTTGGTTCAGCCAAAGCACATATGAGGACACTAAGTGTTTCTGTTTCCCCATTTCTCTTGTAACAACAGATGCAGTGATTTGACGACTTTAACGATTGCCATTTGGGGTGTATAATGCGCCATAATGCGTGTTGCAGTTTCTTTTATTGATATTTATACAAGTAAATTATCTTTGCACAGTCTTTGAATATTGTGATCCAGTTCTCCAGTTATAGTCATTGATTCAATTATCCAGTTACAGCAGTTAACAGCTCATTTCAAGGAAAGTTACCATGGAATATCGAGTGAAATTTGAGTTCAGAAAAAAAAAAATACAATTTTTTTTAGTACTTAGCAATTTTGAGGGAATGAATCTTTTATTTTAACTTGCAAAAAGAGTGCTAGAGAAAATAATGTCAATAGCCTATGACTTTCACAATATTTTATTATGAGAAAAGTTGCTTTGTTCCCCAAACAAGGAACAGTTTCTAAACTTGATATACTGAAAGCATAATTTGAACGGACCTAGTCAGTTAAACAATTATGAAATCCTAAAAGACACTAAAAGCCCTAAAGTCGTGCTTATGCTAGCTTTACTGCTTCACTTGACAGGGCATAATGTTTGTTTCATAAATTATGATTACAAGAAGGGACTATGCAGCCCTTTTAAAATTCAAATCTTACACCGCTTCGAGCGATTGCTAATCTCAATGCTAATTTTAACAATCATGTGCTCAACACTGGGGACAAGAGACAAATTCAAGCAGCACTAGCCCTAATGCTCCTAGCCTAGCTGCATGTATGAACACGGGGTCACCGAGGAGCCACGTGGACAGTGGTGTGCAAGAACCTCCAGGGTGGTGTTTTGCTGAAAGAAAGGGGTGAGGTATTGCAGCTGTGGGAATCTAGCCAAGCGGTGTTTTGATTAGATGTGCTTAGAAGTTCTTTCCCTGTGGACTGTGAAGACGGACCTGAAACAGTGGCCTTGATTCTGCCACTGCTTATCAGCTGTTCCTGACAAGTCTTTTTACCAGCACGATTCTCTTCCCCTCCTGGGGCCAGGCTAAACAAGGAGTCTAAACGAAGTGCAAACACACACACACAAAAAGTTTTTCCGATTCTCCGACTCTTTCTTTACTCTGAGGAGAACTACTAATACAAAACAAGGCTGAGGGGAAAGTTTGAGACTGAGAGAATGAAGCTGTGTAGAAGCAGGTCGGTGGAGACAAAGAAGGGTTAGTGGCTGTGAATCAGGCTCTCAGCTGTTCTCTCCTGTCAGCTACTTTTCCACATGAGGCTCGAGCTCTCGGCAAACCCCAGCCCCCATTCTGTGGCCAGGAGAAAAATCAATATTGGGTTACAGTCTCACTCAAGACTAACCCACTGTTGTGAAACGTGATTTGGGGCGTCAGAACAGAAGCTCCCACGTCCTTCCAGGCCAACTTTCTCACCTCTTTTCTCTTTCACAGACAGGCCTGTGACATTGGAGTCAACCACTATCTGCATTCAAGAGCTTTAGCCTATAAGAACAGTACAGCGAATTGTATAGATACTCACGTGGTAATGGCAAGAGACTGGAAATTTAATTTACTTTCCATTCCAGCACAGATGCATTAGGCCTCAAGCGCTTACCATTTACTTTAGATGCTTTCACTACTCAATTGCAAACGATACCCATTCTTCAATGGTGGACTGTTGTCCACCATCAAATTTCCCATAAAATTGTCTTTTAGACATAAATGTATTGGTGCCTTAACTGGAATCTAGTAAAACCATTCAGAATTGAACTGAGAATGCCTCAAATTGCTTTGGCTCATTTTTTTTGAATCTGTCTTAACATTCTCAAGATGTATAAGTGCAATTTTCACGGTTTTATGTGACACCACAACTCTATTGCATGTCTAAAAACATCAAGTAACTTACCCAAAATATTTCATTAATGCTTCAAATCTGTTATTTATTTTGCTATTATTTATTTTACAAGTTATTTTGTCAGTAAATTGGCAAATGCCACCAAAATGAGACAATCAACCCTGTTTTTGTCTTGCTGAATGCTATTATGTATCAAACTGAGCTATTTTGATACTTATTTCAGTAGGTTTACTGGACAAAAGTCAATACTGTAGTAAACAGAAAAAGAATATGCATATTTGTATTTAAACAGTTACAGTACATTTATTTTTTATAGCAATGTTACATGTAAACAAAAACATTAAGTGTAAAAGATATTTATGAAATATACCTCTATGTCGGACAGATTTTGATTAATCATTTTGCATGTGATGGCTTACATGATGGAAAAAAGTGTTGTGAAGAGTGACTTAAACCAACTCATCAGCGTTGATCACCAAGCCATGTGCATTTAGCTACTTTGAAATTGTAGACATTATTGTAATCAAAACACATGCAATTTGCCCGAATGAATAAGAAATTCAAAACGGATCTTATTGTTTTGAGAATTGAGACATAGTGATAGTCAAAATTCCAATTAAATTCCTGAAATTGAATTTCGTAAACAGAATTGTAATAGACATTTGAAAGTAAGGAAGCAGAATTGAAAGGATTTGAAATAAAAAAAAATAATAATAATTTGAAAAGCAGAATTTGTCAAAATTATCTCTAAATGTTGACTTTACAAATCGTTTAAAACAAGTTTGAAAAGACAGACATTCTTTAAAGCCAATTCTTTTATTATTGTAATCATATTTAGGACTTGTACATGCTGTATGTACATAATTTACGCAGTATTCTATCTGATCTTTGCCCAATAAGCAAAAGGTTTACGTCGACATGCCAAATACATCCAGTGCTTGCAGTGTGATGTATAAATGGGTTTGTATAAATATATGTTATATGTTAATTTTAATTCCTGTTGCTGCAGCACTGTGCTTGCCAGAGGTTCGAACTTCGAAGTGTACATGATCTACACATTTTGCATAGCATAACTAAAAAAAATCATCACATTAATGTGATTAATCCTGCGTTTTGAAGCCAAACGAATCTGTAAGGCCCTTACACAGCACTTGTTATAAGATTAAGCATTGCCTGCTGGAGAACGTTTTGTGACAGTACTTTTACTCAGCAAAACATTAAGTAGGCTTAACTGTACGCACCACGCTAATTATGAGCTTTTATTTAATTACTTATTTATGAACTCTCTCTTTCTTAACGCAAAAATTTTGAAATTTATAATGTTACCCAAAAATGGAAATTTTGTCATCCTGTAGTCACCCTATTGTCATCGGAAACCTGTATAATTTTCTAACAGAAGAAAATACTTTGAAAAATGTTTTCAGTTATGTTTTGGACCACATTAGCTTTCATTATATAGACAAAACAGTTGAAACATTATTAGTTTGTGTTCCACAGAGGAAATAAAGTCAAAAGATCATTTTTTTTTACCAATTATCCTCAATAATTAAATTATCTAGAACTAATTCAAGTGAGCTTTAAACGTACTCAGGTAATCATTTACCGCTAAGTAAAAGTGGCAAGTTCAAAAGAAGGTTTACTTCTTTCAATCACTCCAACCAACCAACTTTTGCTCCATCAAACCACATATTATAGGGCAACAAAGAATACAATACATCTTCAAAACAGAACAAAACTCAACAGAAATTTTCTGGGTGTTTCTGATATCCTTTACTGGTATTAATTTAACTATTATGGATGTCAGCGTTAATAAACAATACAAGGCTATTGTTTTATTTATGACTTATCTCAAACACAAATTGTTTTATTTTGTACAGAATATTCTTGGTTATGGTGAGTTTAAAAAAAAAATCTTTCAAAGAACTTGTGATTTAACAAATTTGCCAATCCAAGGATACAAATGTACTCTTATACAACCAATCTTCCTCTTCTCAACATATTCCATAACACTGACTTAGATTACAACTGTCACAAAAATGCTATTGTAGAAATAAAACAAATTTTACTGGTATAACATTAGCAAGCGAATTTTTAAAGAAAAGACGCTCTGCAAAACAGTCCTCTTTCAGGGGTTTTAGCTCATGCAAAGCTTTCTTGTGTGTGTGTGTGTGTGTGTGTGTGTGTGTGTGTTGGGAGGGGGGCTACTAAATGTCAAGGGCTGCAGGGAGGAGTTGGATGCAGAAGAATGTGGTAGTACAGTGTGTGTGAGTGTGACAGAGAGACACAAATATAAAAAGTTTCAAGTAGACTCTAATATAATATAATTTTATTAATTTAATCATATATTGTTTCTTCAACTTATTAAAATATCTGACTTTACTGCCACTAGGCCTATCTGTTTCTGCTTCTCTATCAGAAATATGTGATTTGCAGAATATCATAGCCTACATCCCATTTCATAGGGTGACCAGACGTCCCCAGTTTCAGGGGACAGTCCCCGTTTTTGGTTGCCTGTCCCTAGTCTCAGCCTCAGACGTCACGCCCACGGAACGTTGGCTAAACGTCTGATGCATATGGTACACTTAACTGGAAACACTTCAGGAATGTCGAAGTCGTCATCTGATTGGTTGAATTTTATCGGATTTCCGGGGGGCGTCAGTGTCGCGTTTATTTTCGGTCCGCCGGGAAACAAAGCGCAGAAGTGTGATTGCGGAAGAAAAACTGTTGAGTTTATGAGTGACAATGAGCATTAATCAAGATCAGCTAAACGTAGTTGTATGTCCCCTCCTATCGATTATGGAAGATCAAGTGAAGTACTTAATTGCGAAGGGGATATCAGCCGTGTTTGTGGGCAAACATGAAACAACAGACGCTGACATCGCAGCTGGCCGATTCAGTATTCATATATGCGCACACTGGATTATAAGGTGCATAAGATACTGCAGAGTCAAACGTTTGACTGCGAGTATTCAATGTGCGGCGGCTCGCTGACAGCTAACGTTACACCTGGCTGTTTTGAATGAGACGAGCCGGTTACTGTGAACGGGGAGCGCTTTATGAACATAACTGTGACGCACAAGCAGCGCCGGGTACAGTGTGTCTGAGTGAGCGCTCGTGAGCACGTGATTTACACACATAACCTGATTTATACGAGGTTGAACTGGCCGTGTGACAAAGCGGGCATAAGATGGACATGAGCGCGAGTTTGTGGGTGAATTTAATAACGCGGACCGTTGTTAACGAGCGCCTCCGGTGACTGCTGCTGAGTCTGACTGACTTGTTGCACGCCGGTCTGATGTTGTGGGGACATTTCCACGCCCCGAAACGTGACGCTGAATGAAACGAACTGTAATTGGTTGTTTGACATGTCGGTCAAACGGCCTTATGGGCGGGCCTTGGCCAAAGAAAGCTGCTATGAATTCCAGACCTTCAGCCGTCAGTCTGAAGGTCTGGCTACGCGAGACTAGCCTGTCCCTGGCTAAATACAGAAAAAAACTACCTCTGTCCCAGTTTTGTTTTGGAACATTAGGTTTTTTAATTTACACCGAACCATGTGTCCTGTATAATAGCTACATGTATTGCCTTTGCAGCAAAGTTTTTCAGTGAGGTATGATTAATTAAATGCGCTGACAGCTCATTGCACCTGCCAAATTGGGTGACCGGTCCAAGATGGCGGCCCCATGGCTCGTCAGCGCCAGTAGCGGTCAATAAGGCATCTTCACTCCCTATTATGTCTATGCCTGCCATGTGCTCTCCTGTTGATACAAGTCTTGCCCCGCCCATCTTGTTACCTAATTATTGGTTAATTTGACTCCCTTGTTACCTGCCTTGTTTGCGTCCTATTTAGGTTCTGTTTACACGAGAACGCTCGCGGGTGAAAACGTAAAAATATTTTATCGGATGTGCCTTTCGTATACACGGCGACGGCGGTTTTGAGGCTTAAAAACTCAAAAAAGTGAAACCACCCTCCAGAGTGGAAATCTTAAAAACGCTCCACCGTCGCGTGTAAAGGGTAAAAACGTAAAAGTGCAGGCGCGTGGACTTGGTGTTGCTGTAGTATGCACTTCTAGCCACCTGGAGTGCATACTACAATGAATTTCACAGACTTTTGCGTCACCATTTGCACGCGAATTTCCCACTCAAAACACTCGTCTAAACGCAGAATAAAAAGTGATGACGCAACGCCACTTTTGCGTTTTCTCTTCAGAATCGTTTCCGTGTAAACATAGCCTTATTCTCCTTGTGTTTTCAGTCCTGTGCTGGATTGTTGTTTAATGTTACCTCTTGTGTCAAATCTAGTCTCTTTTTTCCCCCCAAATGACATTTCAGTATTGTCCATGTTGGAATATCTACAATGCAATATAATTGGCGGATTAGTTGATTTTGTTAGGAGTCTAGTGGGAGCCACACTAGACGATGACTCATCTCAAACACATTAGCAGGCACATGTGTCATGGCCCGGGAATGTCATTGGTTTGTTTTGGACAAGGGAATTCTGATCCCATGGGATTTATTGATGGAAACCATAGTCCCACATACTCCTGGGTTGAGGTCTGACTCTAATAGGTTGCAATCACAGTGGTTCTGGTGAAAAGAATATAATGTCAATTCACTCCTGATGAATATATTATATTTGGCCTTATTTGAAGAGTTCTGTCAGCAAGTCGGTAACTCAACTAAATAAGAATAGATTGTTTTAAACAACAAACTATCTTGAAAGGTGAAATGCTTTACTAAAATATCATCTTCAGTACACTCATGTTAAAAAAAATTGAGTTCTGTAAGATTTTTTTATTTTATTTTATCTAGCAAGGATGCTTTAAATTGATCAAAAGTGACAGTAAAGACTTACATGGTTAAAAAAAAACATGGTTTTCATAAATATATTGAGCAGTTGTTTCAAACACTGATAATAATTAGAATAATTCATGTTTATTGAATGATATGTTTATTTAAATCTTTATGAGCAGCATAAGAGACGTCTTTCAAAACATCACAAAATGACTCCAAAAAGTAAAAAAAACACTCCAAACTTTGAACAGTAATATATATTAAAACAAAACGGTAACACTTTACAATAAGGTTCATTAGTTGGTGTTAATTTAAAGATTTACTAATACTTTATTAAAATCTCAGTTAATGCACTGTGAACTAACATGAACCAACAATGAACAGCTGCATTTTTATAAACTAACTTTAACAAAGATGAACAAATACAGTAATAGATGAATTGCTCAGGGTTAGTTCATGTTAGTTAATACATTAACTAATGTTAACTAATGAACCTTATTGTGAAGTGTTACCAAAAAAACTGTATTTAAATTATTTAAATATTTAAACAATATAAATATATACCCAAATACCTGCTGCTTGGATTCCTTAGTTTTGAAAAAGTGCATATTTGTTAATTATATTTTCGCTAATAATTTGATTGGAGTATTCCCAATGTGTTATATTGCAAACTGTTCAATTACTGCTGGAGCATGAATGGTATAAATGCAGAGTTTTTTATTTAAGACCAATTCTAGCATAGCAGCACAGTAAAGCTTTCAGTGGCCTACAATGGGAGCTCTGTGCTCTTTAGTCTGGACATTGCCACTATGTGACAATTCACTACTTTATTATGATGCAGTGTTAAGGCCCCTCTCAATGTGGAGACAGTAGTGGGACCTAACATGAATGTAAGTGATTGATTGGCACTATAGAAGAATATTGTTACTGTTCTCTCTCAATTTACCTTTCACTCTCTCTATAATACAAGGAAGTGTTGTATGTATTGATACCAAAAACACCTCTTCCTGGATGGGCAATATAAAAGTATTCCAAAAAATAAAACTTAAAGGGTTTTACCCTCATGTACTGATGGCATTCTACCTAAAAAGTGTTACATACCATGCATTCAATGTTTTCAGCACACTGGACCAAATAAAAATGTCTTTATGTGTCCACTGTGATGTATGCACCACTAATGTAAACAAAATTAATTATAAAAAATATTTCTTATTTTATAACATGTTTAAATATTTTAAACATTGAAATAAAATACACACCACACCTTTAAAAACCATAAAGTTAGATGCTACTCTGTCCGGCTCTTCATTCCTTTTTTTTTTTTTTTAACATGTCTCCATTAAAAGGTTTGGTCTGTGACAACATACATTTAGGTGTCCTCTGGACGGCCTCCACATCATAACTTATCAGCTTCATTTAACCAGAGGAGTTGACCAAGAATCACACTCCTTGAAAATCTTTCCATCTCATTCAACTGCCAAGAGTTTAAAAGTTTTACTCACTCCTTGAATTATTTCAGTCTGTTTTTATGTCTTGAGCCTGCAATGACCAGCTGGAGAAAATTACATCACAGGATACTATTAAAATCTCATAAAAATGAAATTGACCAGATAAACATGCCTTATTTGATCAAATTGCACATTGGAAAAAAAAATCATTTGAGATACCTGCTTTAAGGTTTTTGAGCTTTCACAAATGAGAGCCATAAAGATATATTTTATAATTTTCACAAAGATTTTTCCATTCATCTTTTGAAGATGAAGCTCGGTGGATAAGATACTTTGCGAACATATGAAATAAGACAATCTCTGTATTCCTTTTTTCGCTCTAGTCTGTAAAAATGATAACTTTTCCCACTGTTACACCAAAAGAAAAAAGACAAGCATTGCATTGGGAATGTCTACTTTAGTAGCACTCATCACTTTAAAAGTGTTAACAAGCTACATTTTGGAGTGCTTGGGAGAACTGTAAGGGAAAACTGATAGTAAAATATATTGTTGGTAATATTTCTTCCTATAAGTTCTTTGTTTTGTCATATATTATATTTATGAGGGAAATGCCCTGCTGTTCTCACAGGGCTGTATCACTCTCAGAGGATGTTGAAGCTGACCTGTCTGCCACTGTGTAATTAGGACTTGACCCTCATATGATTATCAGAGCATGCATGTATCAAGGGGGCTTTCCTTGCAAAGAAACCAAAGCCTTATGCTGTCATCCATATGCGTGAGAGAATGAGAGAAAAAAAAAACTTAAAGGGATACTCCACCCAAAAATGAAAATTCTGTCATCATTTACTCACCCTCAAGTTTCTTTCTGATGAGTATAGAGTATACAGTTACTAAAACAGTTTTTGGCACCATTGACTTCCATAGTAGAAATATATATTAGGGCTGTGCAAAAATTACGTGCGATTAATCGTAATCGCATCCAAAATAAAAGTCTGATTACATAATATATTTTTGTGTGCTGTATATAATTATTTTGTATAAATACACACACATGCATGTATATATTTAAGAAAATGTGTTATTCATATATAAAATATTTATATAATATAATATAGATTATGTATATATATATATATATATATATATATATATATATATATATATATATACATACAGAATTTAAGCGCAAATAATTCTTAAATATATACATGTATGCATAGGTATTTATATACAAAATAATTATATACAGCACACACAAATATATGTAAACACAGACTTTGATTTTGGATGCGATTAATCGCAATTAATTTTTCCACAGCCCTAATATATATATATATATATATTTACTATGGAAGTCAATGGTGGCAAAGTTCCATTTTTTTTTTTTTTTTTTTTTCAAAAAATATCTTCATTTGTGTTCATCAGAAGAAAGAAATTCATACAGGTTTGCAACAACTTGAGGGTGAGTAAATGATGACAGAATTTTCATTGTTTTGGCTGGAATATCCCTTTAATAGATGGCAAATTTAATAACTGGCAACACATTTGTGCAAAACACTGTTGTTCCACAAAGATGCATAAAGTACAGTATTGACAGCGCGTTTAGACCTCGTCTGCTCATGTGATCAACAGGTATCACCGCGGCACGCGAGCTCTGACATGCAGCTCGCTACCATTCACCCGTCTCGCGGAACATGAAGTGTATTTGACGTCCCTAGCACAGTAAGAAACTACTTTAAATAAGTTTTAAGCACCACATAACAAACACTTAATTATTTTTGCATTATTATATATTTTTGATTAACCTATATTTGTGGAGGCAGACCCTCCCCCGTACCCCGTTTATACTTTTTAGTCTGTCGGCCCTGCAGTCCTCGCTCTGGCAGTTGATATCTCCTCTTTCAGACGGCTATTCTTGGGACCGTCCCTTACCCGACTGTGTGTGGGGTAGACTAAGATTAGGTAGACATGCTGTAAACTTCACTTCTTGAACAGGGATTGCAGTTGAATGCGTTGAGCTAGACACCAACTTACCTGCGTAATGATCGAATACAGTTGGCACATATTCTTCGGGAAAAGCATCATTTGCGTAACTCATAAGCAAACAGGTTTTTCCCACCGCTCCATCGCCGACCACAACACATTTCAACATCATCTTGGTCGTAGTATCGACACGATTGCTGTTACTGCCTCCATCCTCAACCGCGTCCACTGTATTCTGCCTACTTTTCGAGCTGAGAGTATGCATGATAGTTGGACAAGTCCAGAAACTATATTCACCACAGGTAGTCAAGTCTTCTGTCGACAGATATATAAATATTTGACACGTTAATCTTGGGTTGACCAGTTTAAACAATCGAGTTTACGTGTCGTAAGGTGTGCAGGCAAATTCGTCAAGTAGGCGACACACGCTTTAGCTCGCGCTTCCGAAACAAAACGGCGCCATGGAGAGCAGTTTCATAAAACTCACGATAACTCCTACAACTTGATTTCCGTCATTTTACATTTTCCAGGTCCGGCGACAAAACCAATACAAAAGCGGTGTCTTTGACCCTGGTTTAGCCTACTCCCCTTCATACTCCAAACAGCTTTCCACATTCGCCCCTACGCTGCTACGCATCGTCAGTGTCAGGAAAGCATTGGTTTCCTTGCGAAATTCCATATTAGGCAGGAGTGGGCTGGGAACAATAGGGGCTCTGTCCACAGCCTACTCCGACAGGGGACTTCAGCGGCACAGGAGGGGCGGGAGGGAGGACGTCCCCAATCTAACTGCATTTCCGAAAATATGGCGCCACAGCCCACAGGGAAGGATGGCTTGAGTTGGACTTTCTTTCTTTCTTTCTTTCTTTCTTTCTTTCTTTCTTTCTTTCTTTCTTTCTTTCTTTCTTTCTGTCCTTTCTTTCTTTCTTTCTTTCTTTTTAAATTCAGAAGAAGAAATCCACTAATGTTTGTCAAGCAATATCTATAGTTTCGTTCAAATAAATGTAGGCCTATTCGATGTTCCTTTTCTTCAGGAGCGGCAGTCTCGTGATGATAAACTGTTTTAACCTAAGGCTAATTCATGCAGAATGTTGGTGAAAGATATGCTATAAAATATTCACCGTTGATATTGGCGTAGTTTGGAACAATTAAGATGATATTATTCATTTGCTGTAGGCCTAACTGGGTTTTTATATATCCACATGGGACCGGCATCGAAATTCCTGTGCCAGTCAATTTTTATTGACTCCAGAGAACCCGATCTTATGAAAGTTCGTTTCTAGAACTAATGGTATTTCTCGTGCGATTTATACGCCAAAAATAGTTTTTGCATCTATATGATGCAGTTTTTCCGTGCATACGCACTTTATGGCGTGTAATGCGCACGAACTCCCCCCTAACCCCCCTAAACCTACCCAAGGGGTTTTCAGTGCGTATAGCTGCACGCATTGGCGTATAAATGGCACGAGAAATGACATTCGTGGTAAATACGCACTTTCATGAGACTGTTGCTCCAGAACAAGAACACGCTCTGTGGCTCACCTCCATCATTTTAGTTGAAACCCTAAAACACACCAGGCTTTAAATTGCACTTGGATGTTTCTGAGGCTTCTTTGTCCCTCATTTACCCAGCTCACCTGGTTTTCTCCTTTGTTTGGGGACAGTGGAGTTTGTTTGAGTTTTGTCAGACCAATAAGGCAAACGAGACAGCCTGGACAGCCAGTCAACTATTATAAGGCTTTGAGAATCTATCATAGACAGGTCTGACACCATTAATATTGCGCGAAGATTTCCTTCCTTCCCCCTGCCATAAATAATAGCATTCCGCTACTGTTTATAAACAATTGTTCAGTTCACTTTTAGCCTAACTCTGAGTGAGCTTTTATGTCGCGCGCAATTGGCGCCATCTGTTGCATGAGACTATTTCCATGGCACCGGGCATCGATGTAGAGATTCCTGTGCCAGTCAAATTGTATTGTTACAGTTTGCAAGTGCGCAGGCGCAGATAAGGGGAGCGCGGAGCCTGCAGAACTGCGAGCGCTCTGTGGTACAAAGGACCCATAACAGTCAGGCACGGCGCATCGTTACAATGATCTTCTCCATCCCACCGATAGATTCCCATCCCGCCTGCATCACTTTTACGACCAGCTTCCACCAAGTCCGCGAGCCTGAACGACACTGCCTGACCACAGAATGCACGGGGGAAAAAGAGGACTGGTGGCACCACAGAACACTTTTTTGGAAAATATTGTCCGTCGCTCAAGTGGTAAGATGATCGGTTTCTTCAGATTGCAATACCCGATAAAGCAAAGAGGGAAAGTCTGATGTCATAAGATATGAATACATTCTCTCGCGCTTTTTTTTAACTTTAGTGTATTTGCTCAGAATTATGCGTAAAACAAAGCTTGTACGTTTCTTTATAGAAAAAATTCCAAACCTTATCTGATCAAAGTAAGCTTGAATATTTGCATACGACGCGAATATACGTATAGTCACTTCTAGATACTCTTCTTTATTGACAGAACTTTATTGTTAAATACATTAACTTATATTATTGTTTTTTTGCTTAATATTAAAAAGAGCTACAATACAGCAAAACGTGTGCAAAACATGATCGTACCATTACCATTATAGTAATTATACACTGTTAATAGCACATTGCCCAATTGCTTCTCAAAACATTACCTTTCTACTATGCATTATCAGCAACAATGATGCATCAGTAAGAAAACTCTGAAAAAATAAAATAAAAAAATTCACAAAAATAGTAAGCAATTACAAATTATTTTCAACATTGAAAATAATAATTACAATATTTCATATTATTTGATGACATCTGCAACCTTCGGGGTAAATCTCACAATTGACTCTTGTGAAAAGTGCGTGTATGTATTTTGTGTGGAGTCTCGCCAACAGCCAGTTCGTCACACGAATAGCCTTTCCAGCTTACCTGTTAAACTTTAAACCAAAGGTTTTAACTAGCACTTCAGGTTCATAATGTTTGATCGGAACTTGTACTCACTTTTTAATGCATTTTCAGTTGCATTTATAATAATATGCTATATAATAAAAATGATTATTATCATTGTATTATTATTATTATTAATAATATTATTATTATTCAAAGAGTCAAAGAGGGTTTAGAATCTTCATGGGTTTATGTTAATTTCTCAATTGCTTATATCATTAAATTATTTTTGAACACGGCAAAAGTTCATTTAAAGTTGATGCTGTTTTTCTTGGCTGCTTTGCATGGATCTTCTCATTTGCGAAGGGCTTCGCGCTTGTAGTAGTGTGAATTGCAGTCATTTTGTGTCACATACATTTTCTATGTGAATCTGCCACAGGACTTCACCAGCAGAGGTCACACATGATTACTGCATCAAAACCTATTTATATCCCTGCAAACAAATATACAGACTTAAAAGTTGAAGGCATAAATTTGGTGTTTTTGTATTTTGAGACCAGAGAGTTCTGTCTGATAAACTATGCATGTGTGTGTGTGTGTGTTTTCATGCGGTACCCTCAGCTCATAATGCCCTGACATTTGCCGTGAGCAGCTCTCTGACCTCCAAGGGTCTCCAGATCTCCCACACACTCTTTACCAAATCTGAGGCAGAACTTGTATCTTTTGAGAAAAAAGGGCTCCTGAGCACAGTCACTGTTTTAACGAGAAGTTGATGTTTGTATTCTCTGAGCTCCCATGTCACTGTGATCTTCGTTTAATGTTTAATCAATGCAGTAAGTGAAATAATTCAGAATTCCAGTTCAGATGAGGTTGTTAAGCTCGTCTAATGTTGTTTTTGGACATCCTGCCTCATCCCTTTACTAATTCAAATATGCTGACAGAATCTGAATGGGCTGGATAATTGATTCTTGCATTTAAATTTACATTTATTTTCTTGTCAAGGATTTTTACATTAGAAAGTTAATGCATTCTGTATCTGGATGAATGAACTCTTTCACAGACGTCAGTTGGCACAAGTCAAAAAGAGTCAAGAAATATGTAGGCTAATACCTGTCAAAAATAAAAATCAGAGGTTGAGTGTAAATATAAGGGAAGGTAAGAGCCTCATCCTTCCCACAATTTCACCACGGTACATTTGAAATATATCTAAAGTCAGTGCCGATATGCTGCCCACTGAGGCTCCATGCTGATGGTGATTTTAAAATTGGATGGATAAAAAAATTCTCTTAACATTTTAGAATTGTAGCGCTGATAATTATTTACAGTATGATTTTGCAGTTATAATATGCCGGTGATGTGGAAGTGGTAAATAAGTGATTTTTTGAATAAATTGGAGAGAGTTTTGGCAGGAACTGGATCTCGGTGTTGTAGTAGAAGTATTTTATGTTTTCTTTATGAAGTTAGGATGAAAAGGTTTCAAAAAATATTTTCCAAAAAAGATGAGACTTGATTTGGTTTGACTTTAAAACCTTCTTTATCATTTTTGTTGAAACCCCAAAACACAGCAGGCTTTACATTGCTGTTGGCTGGTTGAACGAGGCGTAAAAAGCACTTCATTATTGTCAATTATGTAATAGCCAAAAACGATCCAATCTTTGAGCATAATTCAGTGAATTTGTCAAATCGTTCAAGCAATTTTTTTCCCCATATGCCTTTTATATCGTCATATGCAACATGTCTACCTCAAAATAATGAAGCCTTTGACGAGTGCAGGTGTTTCTGATGCTTTGTGTCTCTGTCCCTCATTTACCCAGATCATCCCTGCTCTTCTCTTTTGTATGGGGACAGAATAGTTTGTTTGAGTTTTGCCAGTATATAGGGCAATCGAGACACACAGCTGGGGGCAAAAAAAGTCAACTTTTATAAGGCTTTTTTTTTTACCTTGTTAGAACAGCAAAAGGAGGACATATTTCTCTCTAATTTCCTTAAGTATAGAAACAACTGTGGTGAATTCAAATTTGTTAAAGAAGCTTTTCGTAGGTTGATGTTTGGGTAATCAGTGACAGCAGGAGCTCTCAATGACTGGGAAATTAAATGATTTCACAAGTGCTTTTGCAACACATTCTCACCCCAAGGCGTCACCTTTTGACCATGCTTCAATATTTGACGCTTTAGGCGCCCTTTAGCGTCAGTTACATGACGCGATCCTAGGGCGTCATCTAACTGACGCTAAAGGGCGCCTAAAGCGTCAAATATTGAAGCGGAATCACCTGCTGAATCAGCTTTCAAGCCTGACAATTATAGGGGTTATTTATCATTATTATTTATTGTATTTGTTTATTTATGTTCTTATTCATTTTTTAAATGTTTTATTATATATTTATTTAATAATGATAATTATTATTATTTTTATTGTTATTGTTATTTTCAGTCCACTCTTGTACTAATTTATCTTTTCCTACCTCCTTAGAGCTGTTCATGTGCATATTGCTTATAGGGCTTATGTAATAATGTACCACAGCTCGTCTGACCATGGTTGCCCCTGGCCATCCTCAGCTTGCTCTTTTGTAACGCAGTGTTTTCACATTGTAAGGTATACATGTACACTACACACTCTCAAAGAGAGAAAGACACACATGCAGACAGACACACACACACTTTGCGGTTTATGTTTAGAAGTAAATAAGCATTTATTACACACATTATATTACATACATACTTCAGCAACAAACTTATGAAAGGGAAGCTGGAGGAATTGATAAAGTAGGGTTTGTTTGGTAAAATTAACTTTTTTTGAGAACCTCAAAAAAACCTTGAGATCAGACTACGGGGAAAAATATATCCATGCAGATTAGAAAACTAAAGTCGAAAAAAGAAAGTGCTAACCACTGTTTACCAGTTCAGAGAGCTGGTTGTGTTTTGCGTTCAATAAACCGGAGAGAACCAATATCTGATGTGTATCTAAACTTAAAATTCTTTTTTAGGATCCATAATGGCTAACATGAAATCGTTTTCACAAAGATCACAGGCGCTAAGATGGTGTACTCCTTGTAAATATAGGTTTATCTTAATAGAATCTGTTTCTTCTTCCACTTTCCCTGTAGTCGTCCTTACACCCAGAAGCAGGTATACCGACCCGCTTCCACGTTGGAAGCAGTGCAAGAACACACACACAATGCAATAGCATCATATACACAGACAAATCAGAATGCATTATGTTAATGGATCCAAAAATAGAAGAATGTACACGTGTTTAATGACATTACTCCCCACTGCAGTGACCGCCAGGAGTAACATGCAGATGAGTGCTGGAGAAGACACTTTGCACCTCCTAATCGTAATGGCAGCTGTAGGGAGCATGTACTTGGTGAATTGTTTGTTACAGTCTCCAATTGCCCCATGCACCATCTTCTTTTGTAGCGTAGACTGGTTGAACATATCTGACAGCTCCTTCAGAAAGTACAGTCTGCTCTGGGTTTTCTTCTACAGCCTCGCTGTGCTGTCAGTCCAGTCTGTTGTTCGATGGATTTTCGATCTATTTGTGGCTTTGTACCTTCCCCATTTGTTCATTATGAATGGTTGCTGTGTGAAAATCCACCACCAACTCCACTGTCTCACTTAAGTTTAACTGCAGGTTGTTTTCCATAAGAAAGTTCTGTCATTTTTTACTTGCCAAAAACCAAAAGACTGCCATTACAAACTTTCTTCTGGGGGAGGACAAAATTAGATTTGTAGAAAGTGTTAAAATATGCCCAATATAAATAAATGGGGACTAGATCTGTCAAGACACAAAAGTGCCATAAAATACCATAAAATGTTCCATCATGAACTCATTTGCGATCAATATGTCACTCTAACCCGTTAAAAGTATATGTTAAAAAAAAAAAAAAAAAAACGACAATGCGGCTCACTACATTACCATTTAAAAGTTTGGGGTCGATAAGATTTTTTAAAAAATTATCTTTGTTTTTTCTTAACATTCTGCAATTATTTGATAAAAATACAGTAAAAACAGTGGCGTTGTGAAATACTATTCCAATTTAAAAAAACTTCTATTTGAATATATTTTAGAAAGTAATTTAATCTTGTCAGTGTCCACTGCCCAGATTAATTTTTTTTATCTTTACTCGTCTTCAGTGTCACATGATCCAGAAATCAGGCTCACGAAATATTTTTTATTATGTTTGAGGTATAGAAAGTTCATATAAGAGCATTTATTTTAAATAGAAAGTTGCTCAATTTAATAAATCCTTGCTTAATAAAAAAACCGTGTACAGTATAGGCTCAAAAACTGCCACCAATTGGTAAAGCAGTGAATGATTCATGAGAGGGTTCTCCGCCTGATTTGTCTTTGGCTTGATTCGAAGTCAGTTTGGCCAGATGTATTTATAGCATTTAAACATAATAAAACGAGCCATTTGTGAAGCTGAAAAATAGTGAAGCTTATAAAAAAGTGACATATTAGCCCTCAGGAAATCTCAAAGTTTGTCAGACCTGGCCTGAATTGGAATTCCTAAGTGTTCGCTTAAGATTAAATTGACAACGATCCTCAAAGCCGTTTGCTTAAGGCAGGACCTTAGGTCGGAGATTGGCAGTGGTTATTTCTTAATGCACACGCCGTGGACATCTCTCTTCTTGCTGGAAGTAATGGAGTCAAATGCTGACACACACAAAGTGTCACACCATAATTGAATAGAGAATTATAGAGGGATAAAGAATGACAGTGAGTGGCGATGGAGCCAGTGAAAAGGTCACAAATTGTCTCAAAGCAGAGTCTATCACACAGTGTTTAATAATCAGTGCAATTTATAAGTCTGCCACCCTCTTTTGTCAAACCTAAAAGTTTTTAGTCTGAGTCATGGCCTGTCTTTCTGCCTTGACGCTGCTTTCCAAATGTCAAAGAATACGATTTTCTATAGCATGCTTTTGAGTCTCAAATGCTGAGAAATATGAATGACTTTGGATACATAAAATCACGTGCGAGACCAATAATATTTCCTCCAAATGTTGTTGCTATAGCCTTAGAGAGTTGTTTGAACTAAATGTTTAATATTGAAAAATATTGCTGACTTGAACATTCCCAGCATGCATTGCAGCAGAATTAAACTGTGGATTGCATTATGATGCATCGTTTTGTCTTTTGCTGACATTATGCTGTTGAGGTGTATTGATTGTCAGCATTATTTTACTCTTGCGTAGTCAGATGTTTGACCTGTGGCATTAGATCAGGATCCTGATCCTTAATTGTTGCAAATTTTTGCTGTCTAAAATGACATACTGAGTAGTAGATATTACATTTGATTTCAAACTTAATTCGCGACCGTTAAAAAAGTATGTTCTATATTGTATGAATGTGTGTAGTATGAATTTAATTCGGATATACTACATTTGCCATGTTGTCATTGTCATGTGACTTATGGCATCAGTCGCGTTGCCTCACCTCAATTCACAAATCCCCACCCATGGCCTCATGGGATTGTAAAGTGCTCATGTGCACTTCAGAATCTCTAGGTCATCCAGGTACATTCCACCTGTTTAATGAATACTATGAATTCAGACATACTAACTCACATACTGTTTTTCACCTATTATAGCATGGGTGTTGACATATTCAGATACAGTGAAGAACTTCCAACTTCAGCAGGAAGTGACTGTCTGATTGACATTTAAAATGACTAACCACACTTTGTTTTTAAGGGGTGGGTTTAAGGAATATATACAGTATCTCACAAAAGTGAGTACACCCCACACATTTCAGCAAACATTTTAGTGTATCTTCTCAAGGGACATACTATAGAAATGAAACTTGGATATATTTTAGAGTAGTCAATGTGCTGCTTGTATAGCAGTATACATTTACTGTCCTCTGAAAATAACTATACATACAGCCATTAGTGTCAAAATAGCTGGCAGCAAAAGTGAGTACACATTAAGTAAACATGTCAAAACTGTGTCCAAAGTTTCAATATTTTGTGTGAGCACCATTGTTTTCTAGCACTGCCTTAATCCTCCTCGGCATGTAATTCACCAGAGCTGCACAGGTTGATGCTGGGACCCTCTTCCACACATAATGACATCATAGAGCTGCTGGATGTTAATGTAACCTGTAACTCGTGTTTTTCCAACCTTATACCCGTGAAAGTGCACTGGAACGGCAGTCAAACTCGTGACTTCCCACCCGTGAACTGGTACTATAGATCGATGTACTCCCAGTTATGAGTTCTGACGTCACATAGCCCGCGAACCAATGACAGCCCCTACTTATGCAGTGTTTCTGCAGGCGGTATACGGTGAGAATACACTTTAGGACAATATAACGTCAACTAGTTTTCAGTCCATTGAGTGCAACAATAAATATATATCAAATACATTTCCAAATATACAAATAAAGTAAAATAAAGAGTATAACAGCTTATCTTGCCTCATGCGCTATTTTTCCTCCTCAGTTTCCCACAAATAAACAAGGAGTAAGCACCTTTGGCGTTAGAAAATATTACAAAGGCGCGTGAGCCCCGTAAGGTCCGCCATGCTGGTTTGTTTGCATCTAGGTAGTTTGGCGTGAATGACCTGGAATGCTACAAAGTCGTAAGTCGTGGTTTGAAGTCGTGATTTACGTGTTCAAAAACCTGCCTGGAACGCAGCATTAGACACATGGCACCTCTCCACCTTCTACTTGAAGATGCCCAACTGGTGCTCAATAGGGTTCCGGTCTGGAGACATACTTAGCCACTCCATCACCTTCACCTTCAGCTTGAGCTTCCTAGTTAAGGCAGCTGTCATCTTGGCGGTGTATTTGGGGTCGTTATCATGCCGTTCGACAGTGTTTCTGAAGCGAGGGCATCATGTTGTGCTGGAATCCATGTTTCCACAATGAAGCGCAGCTCCCCAGTGCCAGCAGCACTCATATAGCCCCAGACCATGATGCTACCACCACCATGCTTGACTGTAGGCTAGACACAATCTTTTTGATACTCCTTACCAGGGCTTCGCCACACATTCTGGACACTATCTGAGCCAAACAAGTCTCATCAGACCACAGGGCATGGTTCCAGTAATTCATGCGACAGGTTGCTTTCAGCAAGCTGTTTGCAGGCTTTCTCATGAGCCAGCTTCAGAAGAGGCTTCCTTCTGGGTCGACGACCATCCAAACGGTCTTGTGGCGTATGGTGTGAGCACTGACAAGCTGACCTTACGCTTCTGCAACATCTTAAGCAATGCTGGCAGCACTCATGAAACCAGCTTCTGGATCTGACCCACAGCACGAGGACTCAACTTCTCTGATTGACCCTTGGGAGGCCTTGAAAAACCTCGGTATGACCCTGGCCTGTACTGTAACTCAGTTTCAGGGTGTTACCAATCTTATAGTCTACTTTGTAGAGAGCAACAATTCTAATTCTCAAATCTTTAGAGAGTTCTTTGCCATAAGGTGCCATGTTGAACATCTAGTGGTCAGTATGAGAGAATGGTACTCAAAGCACAAATTTTAACTGCTCTAATATAAGATACACACATTTGTATGGTACTGTCAAGCAGACAAACACATGAAAATTATGAATAGGGCATGTGGCTTTGCATGTTTAAATGACGTACAGCTATTATCACTTAGGGTGTACTCACTTTTGCTGCCAGCTATTTTGACAATAATGGCTGTATGTCTAGTTATTTTCTGAGGACAGTAAATGTATACTGCAAGCAGCACATTGACTACTCTCAAATATATTAAACTTTCATTTCTATAGTATTGTCCCTCGAGAAGATATTCTAAAATGTTTGCTGAAATGTGAGGGGTGTACTCACTTTTATGAGATACTGTTTAATATTTATCTTGAGGCATTTAGGGACAAGTTTAAATGAAATATATATTTCATTAAACATGCCCCTAAAGGCAAACAAACAAACTGTTGTTGTTGATTGGTTGCTTTAAATGCTTGTCAGACAGTATTACCGTAAAATATGTGTTGTTCATAGAAAAAAGAAAGTTGCCTGTCAATCGGATTATAACTTGGGGTCGGGTGGGGGGCAGCAGCATGTGTCAAAATTTTGATCTTAACTGTTAATCAGAATCGATAAAAAAAATAAAATAAAATAAAATAAAATAATCAGAAACGATCTTGAAACAGGGCTTTAAGTACCCTTTAAAAATAACACTAAATTTGTTTCTGAAATGTAAAAGTCATCCAGTGCAAAAAGGCTTGACATAACTGAAAACGCATCACGTTTCTCAGCATTGATGTGTAACTGTTCCCAATTTCTTTTTATAGGGCATTTTATTATGTTGCATAGAAAGAAGAAAAGAAATGCAGCTGTTTCATGAGTTTGTGTGAGTGGGCAAGTTAAGCGGAAAGAAAATGATATGTACATGTAAATGGCCATGTGAGTGCTGATATGAGATGTTTTTCCTGTAAACACACTGCTGTGGAATTGTAGGAGCAACCTAGCAGCTGTCTGTGTTGGCCTCCCACGTGGGGTTGGCACGCACATCACTAAGTCTTTCATCGCTGTCAATATGCCTCTTATTCACCATTTACACAATAAGCTTTCGGCAGCTTCCCATATTACACATAAAGTGTTGATGGACTGCCGTAGGCTTCACGTGGAAGTGTAATCAATGTGTGTTACAACCACTTGGGTTATTTAAGGTCTGAATCAGCTGACATGAGCTGCTCTTAAAAACAACAAGACTAATTCAATAGAGACACAGGTAAACCGAAGTGTTAATTTGCCTCAAGTGAGATTATAAAGATTAAAGTCTTTCTAGCCTCAATATTGCATTGATTTTGCATGCCGCCAGACAAAACAGCTGTGTCCTCTTATGGCCTGTGTGAAATGGATGCTCTTTTTGCCTTGAGGTGGATCTGGATATGTGCAGACTGTGTCCTGCATTGCTTTATATAGCGCGGTTCAATTGTTTCAGTTGTCTTTTAAATGATAAATAAATAATGTTCATAATAATTTGTTTCATTTTCAGCCTGTGTGGTTGACTGAAATAAAAACTACATGAAAATAGAAATAAAAACATAAATGAAAAAAAAAATAACTAGAATTTTTAACTAAAATTTAACTAAAATAAATTATTTTAAGCTTTATTTTTTGATATATTGTATATTGTAAAGCTTGACACCTTTTAAACCTGCATTAAAAATACTATACTGTAATAGTAGAGTGTCCTGAGAAATTGAATTTTGAAATTATACAAAAAAGATAGAAAGCTCTGAAAAAATTAAAACCAACTTTGACAGATTGAAAACTTGTCCATTATGAGTCATGGTCATGGATAAAGTATGAGATCGGGAGAAAAAAATATTATTTCTTTGCTTTTGCTTTCACTAAAAATTGTACCATTGAGATATCAATATAGTTGTAATTAATATTTTGAATTCATTTTTATTTTCGGTTAACTTTTTGTTAAAGTTTTAGTAATTTTTATGTGCTTTTGTCATTTTTTTTTATAGTTTTAGTTTCTTTTGCAAATGAATGCAAAGTTTCTTTGGGAAACGCAACACTTTTGTTGGCAACCACAAAAGCACCTGGAATCAGTGGCGTAAAGTATCTGAGTAAATGTAATACTGTACATTTTTGTCCACTTTGTACTTTAACTGAGTATCAAGGATATTAGCAACTAACTTGACTACATTTTTGAATTAGATGTATACTGTATTCTTTCTTATTCAGCAATTACACATTACAATTTGAATGACATACATTTTTCTGCAGCTATTTATTTCTGCTACAAAATAATTAATATGTGCAATCTACAGCATCTTGTGTGTTTTGCCCTTATCACCTAAATTTGTCAACAAGGCTACATTACGTGAATGCGGGTGCATTGCAGGTGGTTGTGAATCACAGGTGTTTATATGAGATGAGGACATTGCAACAGCCGCTGATGAGGCTGAAGCCAGCATATCCAGTGCACATAGGCTTTGACCTTTTAGGCTTTAATTATGTGAAACATTAGTTTATTTATGCGTTAAATTGAAGAGAACGTTTGAAGGATGTTGGTTAACTTTTTTTGTCATTCTTGAGCACTTGAGCATAACTGAGACTTGACATTTAAGAGGCTCTTGTGTCGATTGCAATATTGAGATAGTTTTTTCTGAATAAACGTGATCGTTCTCCTTACAAAACTGTTTCTTGCATTTTAATCGGCATGTCTCAGGTGTCGAGGAGGACTAGCATCTTTGAGTCTATCAGTGCTGTTAATACTCTCAAGACATACTCAAGTGGTATTGTGACTTGGAGTAATGTTCGCTGTAAGGTGACTGTACTTTTACTTAAAAGTATGGTTTTCATGTACTCTTTAAACCCTTAAAAAATCCATCCCACGACATTTTTTACCCTTCACCATGTCCCTTTCATGCTATGTAAAAATGGAGAAAAACTAAAATAAATGAAAACGAATTCTAATAAATAAATAGAAACAATGGCGATAAAAAACTGTTATGCCTCCCATTGCGACAACATCTCAGTCAACCCAAGAGTCATTCCTCGCAAAAGGCTTTGTTATTGTTATGCTGTGGAAGTGACTTCTCCACTCGTCTGAACTCTATATTCGCCTGAATTCTATATTAGTTATTAATGCTTGACTTCTTGGCAGAATCTTTATTAGTCTGAACGTGAATATGATATATTATCAGTGACAGGGTATTACATGATTATCACCGAGCCCTGATCTGCAAACAGGATCTGGGTCTCTTGCATCCTCAGGGAGTACAGTACTTCCTTGCAATTGGCCCCTGATCCAAGGGCAGGGGCTATGGCGTGGAGAGACCGCTGTAATGAGTCTCCACTCTCCTTCCTCAAGGGGACAGCACTTCACTTTATCCTTTCCGCTTCTCCTTTCAGCTGGTCCTGCGGAGGCAAACTGAAAGAGGAGGAGGAGGAGAGATAATTGAGACTATTCAATGGAGGAGAGAAGCAGACACTTTTTTTTAAATGGCTCTGTCATATGCCATGTCGCTGCATGTGTCCAGAAAGAACTGTAGCTCTGCTGCAGTATAAAAGCCTTGTGTGTGTATATGTGTGAACCAAGGTGATTCTGTTTGTGGGTGTCTTTATTTGTGTAAGGATTTCTATTGTCACAGACATTTCTATAACAATTTGTGTCCTGATTTGTTCTGTAATGTCTTCTTTGTCTGGCTATTTTTATACCTGCGTTGGGAGGCTGAAGTCAGCTGGCTTTAGCCTCAGTAAAACGCTAATGAAGTCTAGGGATGATAACTTAGTCTCTTTAATGACATAGTCTCACAGGAACAATGTTTAGGTCTTTGACCCACCTAGACCACCTTGCATCAATTACATTGATGTCAAGACTGCGTTGCAATTCAATTTGTCAAATGAAAGAATTAACTGATTAAAGCTGTTTCCACAAATTAAGTTCAAAATAGGGACTTGAAACTCAAGTCTTTTTTTCTTTTCAGCAAAGTGCCATTGAAAGGTGAGAGCTTAAAGGAGTCCTGTCCACCTCGGGTGATTAGACTAAATGCTATATGTGCGGTTTTATTTCATATTTATTTGATTTTATTTTGCAGTCAAACATCTACAAATGTAGTTTTAAATCCATAATTTGTTAAATAGGTTAATTTAGCAGATTTAACCATCACATATTAGTTTAGTTTGCATTTAGTATATTTATTGATAAATAAAAGAAAATGTATTAACTACTGTTCAAATGTTAGCGACTAAGATATTTCTTTTAAAAAGGATTTAATACTTTTATTCAGCAAGGATGCAATAGAACTGAAAAATATAAAAAAAAAAATATTAAGCCATGTTTTCAACATTGATAATAATGAGAAATGTTTCTTGAGCAGCAAATCAACAAATTAGAATGATTGCTGAAGGATCATTTAAAGACTGGAGTAATGATGCTAATATTTCAGCTTTGCCATCAATTACTTTTAAAAATGTAATAAAATAGAAAACATTGTCAAAATTGTCATAAAAATGATTGATTAAATAAATGCAGCAATTATGAACATAAGATAATTATTATTAAAGCTACACTGTGTGATTTTTACCCCCATCTAGCGGTGAAAAGGTACAGTATATGACCATCCAGTGAATATTAGTTTCTGTTCCTCTCAATTCCGATTTCGTTTTAACTCCTACGGTGGCCAATGTAGTCCAAGATTAACATGGCTTCCAGTTCGACCTCGTCCATGATTGTTAAACGTAAACGCGAAAGGCGAAGCTTGAATTAACGGGTATTAACTCTTTGGCTAATGTACTTTCAAGATGGAGGGGCAACATGGCGACTGACATTAGAACCCCTTACCCGTATGTATTTTCAATGGCATAATATACACTCATGAGAATACTTTATTACTTGAAAAAGTAAATATCCGTTAATGAGTAGCACATATATTTTTGAAAGAACTAAGTATTTTTAGCTAAGAATAAACGAGTTACACAGTGTAGCTTTAAAAAAAAACACACAGTGACCACAGTTACAACATCTACCAACAGGGGGCTAATAGTGTCATAGGTCCCAACTATGCAGAAATTCTTAAAATTCTATTCTTAAAAAGGCTTTCAGGAAAGCATATACAGTACAAACGACAAAATCTACAAATTTAAAGCTGTATAATTTAAAGTTACAAAACTGTATTTGTCGTTACTTTTTTTGTCTTATCCTGAATCACTATGGTACACCTCCACTAAGTGTTTATATTTAGACTATTGTTGACTGGTTTGGGTCGGTACTACTCCGAGTAGCCCTGTACCTGTGTGACTTGTCATAGCCATAAACAGAGAGAAGTAACTCCGGCTACAACACATGCAGTTTTCTTTGTTAACTGTTGGAGCGGCAAAATTTACACAGTGTACCTTTAAGATCTGTTAAACCATTTAAAGCACTAGTCTCAAACTCAGTTCCTGGAGGGCCACAGCTCTACACAGTTTTGCTCCATCCATAATTAAACTGTCATATGGCTTGGCTGATGAACCCAATAGCAGACAGCAGATGATGTGCAAAGGGTTTATTTGTGACAAACAGGAAAAATAAAACCCACGAGGGGGACAAAACAAGGCAGGGTAGAACACACCAGACTAAGACTTGAAACTAAGACAGGAACAAAACTACAACATGAACAGACTCTTCTCAAATAACAGCTTACTCAAAGAATTACTTACAGCTTGAAACATGCAACGTCAAACAATGAACCGACACAGGACAGCAAACACAAGGGGATAAAATAGGGAACACTAATGACGAGGACAGGTGAAGCTGACTAGACAATGAAGCACTAGACGAGGATAACAAGGGGGCGGGGTAACTTAACGAGACAACACAAGCACATGGCCCAAACAGGCCATGCGCTTGCACACAAAACATGATTCTGTCATGATCCTGCCTCACGACTAGAGGAATTCAAGGACAAGAAGGCAGAATCATGACAGAACCCCCACCTTAAGGAGCGGCTTCCAGACGCTCCTCAAGGGGACATTAAACACGGGACATGACAGACTGTGACAAAGACACAAACCAACAGTACATGGCAAAAACTAACAAGGGCATACAAGAATACACAATGACAGGGTTGGGGTGGAATATCAAAAAGAACATACAATGCAGAGGAGGTGGAGGAAACACAGAGTCTTTGCTTGACAGTCCAGGGTGGGTGGGCGGGACAGGGGTCCTGGGACCACGGGGAGTGGGCTTAGGACAAGAGGACCGAGCAGGCTTGGGAGGAGAGTTGTGGGACAAGGGAAAAACAGTCCGGGGTTGAGCCATGACAGGGGAAACAAACGGAAGTCCAGGAACAGTGGGGACAGGGACAAATGGGGAAACAGACCGGGAATTAGAGGAGCCAGGGGAGACCAGAGCAGACGGGGATGCAGTCTTAGTGGCAGCTGGCCTGGGATCAGCATCTAAGTCAGCTGGCTTAGGACCAGCGCTCACTGCAGTAGGACTGCGATCACGACTCTCACTAGATGACTTGAGAACGGTGCTCTGTGCAACAGGCTTGGGATCAGTGAAGACAGCAGCTGGCTTGAGATCTGTGCTCGGTGTAGCAGACTTGGGATCAGTGAAGACTGCAGCTGGCTTGGGATCTGTGCTCGGTGTAGCAGACTTGGGATCAGTGAAGACAGCAGCTGGCTTGGGATCTGTGCTCGTTGTAGCAGACTTGGGATCAGCGAAGACTGCAGCTGGCTTGGGATCTGTGCTCTGTATAGCAGACTTGGGATCAGCGCTGACAGTTTCTGGACTGGGATCGGCGCTCTCTGGAGCATTTGAAACAGGGACTGAGGACGAGACAGGACTGACTGGGACATCAAGAATTCTGGCCAGACGGGATAAATACTCGGACAGGGTTCTGGCAGCGATGATGACTGGCATCTCCTGATGAGCCGAAACGGACTGTACCACCGCCCTTGCAGCGGAATCGACTGCTGCTCTCTCTTCTGCAGACATGGCAGAAGACTCAGAGACGACATTCACAGTACAAGTCTCTGGAATGGATCTCCCCAACGCCGACTGGGAAAAGGCGCTTTCTGCAGCAGGTTGTAGAAAGGCATCTCCTGTTGCAACAACCGGAGCCACGCTTACAGCAGCGGGACAGGGAACAGCGCTTCCGACTTCAGCGGCGGGTTGGAGAGCCATCACGGGCTCAGGAGGGGGTAGAGACGGAGAACCAGAAGGTCCTTTCCTCCTCTTCTTCCTCCTGGGTCGTGGGGCGGAGTAGGTAGCCAGACTAGTGACCGGAGAGGGGGGTGAAACAGAAACTGTTACCGGAACAGGTGAGCTCACTGCAGGCGAGGAGGATTCCGGGCAGGAAGACTCTGATGCTGACTCCCATGACGGGTGCCTTCCACGCTTACCATGAAGACCGATGGACGTGGAAGGTGTCTCAGGAGTCGCGGCAAGACTGGGTTGGTCCCCAAGTGTAGCAACGGCTAACAGACGACCCTCAGGAATCACAGGAAGTGTAGCGGAAGATGAAGACCTTGTAGCGCCCTGCAGCTCCCTCTGTGACAGACTGTCCACCATCTTGTGGAACGGGCGGCTGACCAGTCTCTCACGTTCAGCTAGAGGAGGATGGACGTTAAGACCCGCGATGAAGTAGCGATTGACCAGAATCTCCGGCAAGAAAAACCTCCTCTTCTCCACGACCTGGGCGTACTTCCTCAGGGTCAACTCTCCCTGAGGAGGGAAAGGAAGCTTGCCTTCCAGGCTGTCGGTGATGGCCGACTGCCACCATTGTTCGGGGTCTGACGGCTGCAGAGTAGGATAAATAGGCTTGCTGTCTGCTGGGTTTCTTAGTGGTCGGTTCATTCTGTCATATGGCTTGGCTGATGAACCCAATAGCAGACAGCAGATGATGTGCAAAGGGTTTATTTGTGACAAACAGGAAAAATAAAACCCACGAGGGGGACAAAACAAGGCAGGGTAGAACACACCAGACTAAGACTTGAAACTAAGACAGGAACAAAACTACAACATGAACAGACTCTTCTCAAATAACAGCTTACTCAAAGAATTACTTACAGCTTGAAACATGCAACGTCAAACAATGAACCGACACAGGACAGCAAACACAAGGGGATAAAATAGGGAACACTAATGACGAGGACAGGTGAAGCTGACTAGACAATGAAGCACTAGACGAGGATAACAAGGGGGCGGGGTAACTTAACGAGACAACACAAGCACATGGCCCAAACAGGCCATGCGCTTGCACACAAAACATGATTCTGTCATGATCCTGCCTCACGACTAGAGGAATTCAAGGACAAGAAGGCAGAATCATGACATAAACACATCTGATCCAGCTAATCAAGGTCTTCTGGATTACTAGAAGCTTCCAAGCAGGTATTAGTTGGAGCTAAACACTGCAGGGCTGTGGCCCTCCAGGAACTGAGTTTGAGACCACTGATTTAACGTTTTTTTTTTTTTTAAATTCAATTCATTTCATAAAGCTGGTTTAATTGAAGTGTGATATAAACCAGGACACAAACTGTTTTTTTATCTGGAGACATGAATCTCTAACTACACCCAACCATGTAGCTATTAAGATAATAATATGAACACTAAATGTACATACTGTAATAGTTACAGTATTTCCGCCCGTTCTCATCCCAAGGCGTCATATACTGATGCTTTTGACAATGCATATTCATCCAAGGCACATAGCACCCTTTAGCGTCAATGTATGGGCCAGAAGGCGCCTCCTAGTGGTCTAACCCTAACCCTACCCCAGACCTAAACCTACCCATAACCGAAGCGTGTTATATTGACGCTAAAGGGTGCCATGTGTGTTGGATGTATAAGCATTGTCAAAAGCGTCACTATATGATGCCCTTGGGTGAGAATGCGTTGGTGATTTAGGCACAGTAATGAATTTGTCCTTCTGCCTTCTCTTATTTTTCATTGCAGAGACAAGTTTCTTGTTGGGGAATGCTCAAATCGTAGAGTGGCCTATAGTTTACAGTAATGACGGATTCTGCAAGCTCTCTGGTTACCACAGGGCAGAGGTCATGCAGAAGAGTAGCACTTGCAGGTGAGTTCTTCTCCCAGCTGTGTACTTTTAACCTGTCTTTATTCTTCAGTCATGGACAGACAGTGACAGATAAATGTATATTCGCAAGGCATGCAGGATTCAAAAACTCATTAGTGTTTTTACAAAATGACATCATTTTGAATATGGAAAGGAAGCCTCACACACTTTTCCATTATGCCTGGATACCTGAAGCTAAATCTATTAAACTGATGGAGTGCAGAATGTGAAGTAGTGGAAAGACAAGAAGGACAGAGTTTGATTGTTTTGTTTTGTTGATTTATTTCTCAAGTGTGTACTAACCTCTCTATTCCTGTCAGTTTCACTCATCACAGGAGTGAGGATGTTACTCGAATTATTTGGTGAAATGTTAGACCCAGAAGTGTCATTTTCTCACTCTGCTTGAGTTAGCAATGCTGCTACAGCATACTTCTCTCATCAGTTCAGCTCCGTTAAGCCATAGTAAAATCTGCTTGCGCCATTTAGCCACTCAGAACGCGGATTTCTCCTGAGCCATCACTGAACACCTTGTTAGCGCTATATAAGCTCAGTAAGGTGCCAATCATCGGAGCAGAAATAGAAATACCAACTACAGTGATTTGGCTCTGCCTACATGCAGTGATATGGATCTGCCTACAGACTGTTATATGACTCCAGATTTACTCAAGGATTCAAGGGGAATTTTTGAGGTAAAATTGGCACAAGCCTTTGCTAGCTAAAGCAATAAGGGTGAAGATTTGATACTAAAAATCTTTGAGTAGCTTATAGCCACAAAACTCAAATGCTCCATAAATCTCTGTATTTTTGGTTTTATGGAAGCTGAAGTGATAATAAGATCCAAAGCAAATCTATTAAAGGAAATTTGCATGCTAAGGAAGTTGCAAAGTATTTCAGTAGTAATTTGTTAAAATCACTAATTTTGGTAAAACAAATGTGAGTTTAATGTTTTATCTGTAATATATAATATCATGAAAATCATCCACCCCACATTCTCACATCTTCAGCTTTACCAATGTCTATTGAACCTAAATGTCAGTCTATTTTTTTGTAAATGTAAATATGGTAACACTTTACAATAAGGTTCATCAGTTAACTACATTAGTTAACATTAACTAAGAATGAACAATACTTCTATAGCATTTGTTAATCTTTGTTAATGTTAATTTCAACATTTACTAATAATTTATTAAAATCTTGTTAACATTTTTTCATGCACTGTGAACTAACATGAACAAACAATGAACAGCTGGATTTGTATTAACTAACGATAAAAAAGATTAACAAAAACAGTAACACATGTATTGCTCATGGTTAGTTCATGTTAGTTAATACATTAACTAATGTTTAATAAATGAACCTTATTGTGAAGTGTTACCGTAAATATTTAGTCAAATGATAATTTAAGTAATTTGATCTATGTCTGTCTCATTTGTTATCATTAAATTGTATTATCCCAAAGTCTGAAACTACTTGTGATGCAGTTGGAATGTGATGCAATTTATTTTGTTGTTAAAATTATACAATCATATAAATTTCAATGAAAAGTGAATTTCCTGAAATCAATCTTATTTTTCCCAGGCTAAAATCATATTTTGAATGCTAGATTTTCAAAAAATGATTTGATGATGTCTTTTAAACTATACTGTTCACAGACACCTTATTTGCAAAATTTGGAAGGACTTTAAACCCATAAACCCATACCTTGCTTTTGCTGCTGTTTGAAACTTGTCTGAACAAGGGCTTCGTATCTACTGTTTGACCAGCCTCCATAAGTTAAATAGAGCGGCTGCAGTAACTGACAGCCCGTGTCATCAGCCACTCCCCTTGTGCAAACTCTGTGAATTAATTGATAGTGAAAGACAAGGTAGAGTTTGTCAAGCGGATGTGTGTGCCACACAGGTGTGTGCGCTCCCCTAACTCTCTTTGTCTTGCTCATTTTCATCACCTGCTTCTCCCTTTCCCACCCACTTCTCCCACTCTCACACCCTTTTTTTGACTTGTACTCTTATGCCTCTCTGTCTCTCCCGGCAGTTTCATGTACGGCGAGCTGACAGACAAGAAGACA
The DNA here is from genome assembly GCF_016745375.1 of Pimephales promelas. Next base: position 16,447,372 of record NW_024121432.1, on the reverse strand, counting down.
ATAGACAAAGTCAGACAGACCTTCGATAACTATGAATCCAATTGCTTTGAAGTGCTGCTATATAAGAAGAACAGTGAGTATTCCTACCTATGATTGTTTAGCTATCCTTGCTGCATCTAGCAGAAGATTGAAAGTGCAGAGATGCAATTGTGCTCTATATAAGAAGCTGAATTGCAGAAATGAATGAAAATGACTTGAGAAAATGGCTTAAGACAAAGTTTATAAATATGGAGGTGGTCTAATTTCTGTTGCACCGAAACTGTGGCATGATCCACATGAATGTGAAAGAAAATCGAACTCGGGTGCACACTTCTTCATTAGCCTATGACATCGGTGTGCCTGGTCTCCTTTCCTATCACAGCGTTTACATTTTCAATGGAGGGACAGAAAGCCAAGTAATTTATAATCATGACTGATTATCGTCTACTAAAATCTCAACATATTTGCTGAGTTATTTGGCCATTTACACCTTGAGGCATCTTGCATTGTGGGCACAATTGCATCCTCTCTGCACTTGAATTTCTGTAATGCAGTTACCATGAAGATATATCTCCTCATGTTGCCTCTGAAAGATAAAGCTGCCCTGTTAAGCTTAAATGTAATGACCCATTAGGCACACGAGTTACAAAGTATATTTCTCATATGGGTGAACTGAGGGCCTTGGTCTCAATGATCTTCGTGTTCTTTTTTTTCCCCCTCAAATCTTTCTCCTGCAATCTTTATTCGCCACCATAATCTCATCATTTATCCCTCTTGTTCCCTTCTTTTGACCTCTCTGTCACTTTCACTTTTCCTCACTATTCTCATCATTTTCATCATGTCTTTTATCTTCTTGGTCATGACTTCTTTTAAACCCTCTATTTGCTTCTTACCACTTCTCACCCTTTTCTTTCATTTCATCCTGCTTTCCCTCTTCTCTCATTGTGCTCATCTGGTGCTGTCAGGAACCCCTGTGTGGCTCTACATGCAGGTGGCCCCCATCAGGAATGAGAACGATAAGGTGGTCCTGTTCCTCTGCACTTTTAAGGATATCACTGTCTTCAAGCAGCCTATTGAAGATGAGACCACCAGAGGTAAGGACTCTAAACCTCATCTTAATTATAGAATTTTGCTGTATTTTTTTTTTTTTTTTGTAGAAATTGCATCAGCACACTAAAAACCTGATTTGATGCATCATGTTTCATTTTTTTTTTCGTACTTGAATTCGACTTTTTTCTTGAACGAAGTGATGCAACTCATTTATGTCAAATGGTTGCATAAATGCAGTCTGGATGATTAATGATGTTTTAGTAGACTACATTTTAAATGTCAACATTCTTTCAAAATGACCAGTTTGTGAGAATCAGAATCAGAATCAATATATGAATAAAATAACCAATATAAACAAAAATATTCATTGAAGGAGTGTGTGTAAGGCTGGGCAAGGCTTTAGGTGCATCAATCTGATCCCTAGCTTTCCTAGGCTGTGAATCGGTATATTGTGTACATTAATTTGAGCTCTGGTAAGGACCCTGGTTCACTACACATTGGGACACTAATGACTCTAATTCCAGTGACATGAAAAAACATCCTTATTCTACAACATCACAACTGGTATACATATGAACGTAAATGATATTTTAATGTTATTTAAAGTATATTATGATGATGTTAGCTATAGTATGTTAGCTACATTATGTTCAATTACCTGTCTAGCGATTAATGTTAATGCTAAAATGCAATTTTATGCTATTTTAAAATAATTTTTTCGAGTGTCATTATGAATAGTAATTGGCGCACATGATTTATTTTTCACGCTTCAGAACTTCTGTTTAAGGGAACATGTGAGCATTATTGCTTTGTGGTTTTCATGGTGCATTGTGGGACTTTTTTAGATGTTTTAGTGCACTGGGAAGATTTTGCGATTAAGAAGACAGCCCTTAAATAGGCCCTGACAAGCCCTTAATCAGTGCCCTGACTACTGAACTAGGGAGCTGATTGAGACACACCCTTAGTCTTCCCCTGACAACGGACTTGAGACTAGCATGGAATTTTCTCACTCAAACCACTGCCTGCTGTTGCTTCTGATTGCTTTTAGAGGGAAAAGCTGCTCATAACTGCTGGTCTAAGATCAGTATTCAGCATAGCACTTGTTACAAACCCTTTGAGTCTATGGAGAATAAGGCGGCTGAGCTTGTACTGAAAAAATCTCACGCAAACCAGTCAATTTTAAGTATGATGAGGATTAGTGAGAAGCAAGATGTAAAGAGTACCTCAAGATAATTATTTAAATAAACATACAATAATTTTACAAATCATAACCAAAGGAAAGCTTCACAAAAGAGTTAAAGAGAAAAGACAGTGTCAAATCAAAGAAAGAAAGAAAACCAAAACCAATCTTACTAATTATAAACAAAACATTAATCAAAAACAAAAAAGATCTTCGGCGTCAAGAAGGCCCTATATAAACTACTCTTGCTACAAAATGAAAAATACAAAGAATGGCATGTGTCGCTAAACTAGTGTTCAATACACAACTGACAACTCAGTGTAGCACATAGGCTATATCATGTGAAATCTCTTCCCCGTTTAACAACAGGTCTAACAACCAGAAAAATACTCAGAGAAAAGATCTACAAACGAACACTGCGAACAGTACAGGACAAAAATGCATCACAAACAAATCAAGTCATATGTTTGTATTTACAATGTAGACAGCTCTATTGATTATAAGGGAACTTCATGGGTAAATGGCTAAAATGTCAACTAAAACTTGACCAGCAGCCACGTACACTCTGCAAAATTTTGGGAGTGACATTTGCTTAATTCATGTATATTCATGGAATTGTCTAATTTGATTGGGTGGATCAGACTGTCAAACTTAGTGTGCCAGTGCCACCCTGGTTCTTATATAACTTCTCCACTGGTTGGATTTACTGTGTGGAGCCTGCTTGGCACAATAGTGCATGGTAGTTTAATGAGATTGACAAGCTGTCACTTTAGGTTGGAGAGTGCTGCTTATGGGCAGAACTGCAGTCAGCCGTGGTGGAGCATTACTTGTATATATGTGCATTTATGATTGATGGGCATTGTCAGATTTCACTTTTTCCTTCATTTACTCTCTCTTTCTGCTTTTCTCTCTCTCTCTCGATCTCTTATAAACCAGTGGCTATTTTCCTTGTCAGCTTGTGCCACTGCTGAACTTAAGCACTTGTCCTTTGACAGTGATCATAGCCCACACAGGAGCTCTTTAAAGACACACCGACACGTGCACCTGTGCCCAACTGAGTCTCTTGTCAGTGGGTGTATACAGAGTGACATTAAAGTTCAGTGAATATCAGTCAGATGGATAGCCCATCAGATGTATACACCCTCCAATGCACATGTAGGTGCAATTAAACCTCTTTGCAGTTATTGACATCTGTGATAGGCAGCATGTAGTCGCAGTCTAGCTATAGTGCTTGCATCACAATATACCTGCTTTGGCAATTGCAGTCACATGATATATGAAAATCAAATGCCAAGACAGTAATTTCAGTATGACTGTGGGCTCAACCAATTACTGCATACCTCCAAGTTTTTTTTTTAACCAAAAACACTACATGCCTGGCCATATGTATCCATATGACTTTTATTAAAGGGGTGGTTGATTGCGATTTAAATTTTTTCATTTTAAATAGTGTGTAATGTTGCTGTTGGTGCTTGAACATCTGCAAAGTTGCTGAAAGTTCAATGTAAGCAGAGACATCGTCTTTTAAAAATCTGAAAGTTTAATGCCTACAAAAACGACTCGAACGGGACTACAGCAAGATTCTTCCCGGGTTTTATATGTAACTAACCCATAAATTTACATCAACCCTCCCTCCGGAATATGCAAAAAATGGCCATGGCCAGATTTCTGTGGTTTTGTCGAAGAGGAAGAGTTATAGTGAAGAGCTGTAGCCATCCCGTCGAAAGTGTGTTATTTTCACCCAGTTGTCAGGTCTTCTGTGTTCGAGCTTCCTGGACACTGTAGTTTGTCAACAATGGCTAAAATTTCTGTTTGATTATGTTCCTGAAAATTACAATTATAATTTAGCTCTCTGTGCTGCGCATTTCACGAAAAACAGCTTCCAGAATCTCTACGAATTCAATGCCGGATTCAACAAGAAACTGTTACTAAAACATGAAGCAGTTCCAACTTTAAAACCAGTGGCAGCAGTTGTTGGGCCACAACCTTTAAGTAAGACTTAATCATTTTAAATTTATTTGCATGTATAATTTTAGACATAATGTTTTAGTTTTATCAAGGACGTAAACAAATGCCTGCGCTGGCTTTAGTAACCACTTAGTTATGCTATTTCGTGTCTATGACAAAAGCGTACAAACATTTTGGACCTGAATTTGTAATTATGTACTAATTTTGTAAATGTATGTTCCATGTATACTTTATAACGTAATTTTTCGATTTGATCAAGAACGTAAACCAGTGCCAACGCTGTTTATTTATAGTAGCTAGTTAGATCGATGTGTAAAAGACAAACGTGTATAAAGTTAAACAAATGATATGTAATCGCAACAGCAATCTTCAGCTGCTGTTATCAGTGTACAGTATGAGTTTAACACAGTTACCACATGTAAACCTAAAGAAAACGATACACTAAGTAAATTAAGTTCCCTTTCGTAGTCACTTCGAGTTACGTCAGAAGTGACGGAGATTGGGGGTTTCGCAATCTCCGTCACTTCTGACGTAACGTCTCCGTTCCCTACTCAGGGAACGAGGGTTACATCCGTAACCGAGACGTTTTGTGAATATATAAACGGTTGTTCATTATATCGATAAAATAATAACTTTAATTAACAGTATCACTAAGTTATTTATTCAGTTATATTAAATGTTTAATCAGGAGAAAACCGTATCTCAAAAGCTAACAAGCATCAGTAGCATTTTCAAGTAACAGCGTATCGAAATTCTAATAGAATAGAATAGAATAGAATTGAATTGAATAGAATAATAATATCGCATTTTCCGCACTATAAGGCACTAAAAGCCTTTAATTTTCTCAAAAAACGACAGTGCGCCTTATAATCCGGAGCACCTTATTAATGGATCAATTATTGGTTAATTGGATAAATTGGTAATAACGCTCTGCATTATTAAATTCACCGGCAAACTCGCGCTCGTGTCCATCTTATGCCGGCTCTGTCACACGGCCAGGTCATTCATTGAAGGTGTGCCTTATAATCCGGTGCGCCTTATAGTGCTGAAAATACGTTAATTAAAAAAATGTACCATTCAGAAATGTTTTATAAGAGCCGTGTTTGGGGGGGTTCTGCCTGACTCCCTTCATCACCCGTTTCTGGGTCTGATTCTGGAACTGATACTGCAGTGTCGACACCATTATTTACATTTGACCGGAGGCAGAGCCCATGCTAAACATTCTAAGGTAATGGACGTGAAGTTTCTGGACAACGTGCACTACGCAGTTTAGCTATCAACACACCGGCCCAACTAACCAATCTGAGCCCATTGCCTGTTTCTGAAGGAGGGGTTTCACAGAATCAGGAACTCAACCGGTCGTTCAAATGAGAAAGCGGCTTACAATAAAGATGAAATTTATGAAAAAAAAAAAAAAAAAAAACACGGACATGTTATATTGCACCCCGTAAACACAATCATGCAAAGAAAAAAAGCAGTAAACAACCCCTTTAAATATTTATGAATATAGAAAAGTATGCACCAGAGGTGACTGCACTAACATTCCTTTGACATAGAAGCACCTCTATTGTGGCCGTGTCCAGAATATGAGCTGCTTATCTCCACACCAAACCACAAACTTTATTTAAGCATCTATCAGGTATTCAAATCACCCACAGTGATTACTTTGTAAATGAAGGACTCTTTGCCCTTATCAAAATGTTAATCTATGCCGCTCCTGACCCTTGATGCACTAATAAATATTAACAGCACAATCAGATTATTCATAGCCTGGCACGTCTCTTGAGCTTGTTGTTTGGTAAATATGAGATCTGTTGTTCTAAAGGGGCATTTGTTAAACGTCACACTCCAGGTGTGTATTCAGTATTGCTTCATGAATAGCTCATGTGCACGTACTGATGAGAAGAGAGTGCAGTAGGTATACTAAGCCAAAAAATCAACAAAATCCACCAAGTCAGTATATTAGAATGATTTCTAAAGGATCATGTGACACTGAAGACTGGAGTAATGGTGCTGAAAATTCAGCTTTGCCATCACAGCCATAAATCTCCTGTTAAAATATATCAAATATTGTAAAGAGTTATTTTAAATTGCAAAAAATATTTCCCAATATTACTGCTTCTGCTATATCAAAAAATTCAACTTGGGTGAGCAAAAGAGACTTCCTTCAAGAACATTACAAATCTTACAACCCCACACTTTTGAACTGTAGTATAATATACACATTATCACCTTCAACATTATTATATTCTATAATATCAGATTATTAATGTTTGTTTATGTTACTAATTAAAAATAATTGAACTAAAATGAGGTTGAAGCGAATTGTTCCATTAAGCCAGATTTGGCCCTCCTCTGTTGTTTTTAAGGTAAAGAATTACACGCTTTTTTCATACTGCATAGTTAGTGAAGCTTTTAGTTTTATTTGCATCACAGGAAGTAATTTGTAATTAGTTGTATAACAGAGATCTTCGAGAGCTTCATACCATGTGACTGTACCACCCCTGGGGAGAGGATAGAGCTAAAAGCAGGAGTACTGTATGTGTTCATGTATGTGTCCATAACTGCTGGGCTCAAAATCCCATTGGAATCGTGTTCCTGTCTGTAAGGCTCTGCTCTGCACTGGTGGTCCAATGAAAAATGCAAAGCATCTGCATAATAAAGCTCCATTAGCCGTCAGTGCTCTCAATGAACACTGGGTTATTTTGTGTTGACTGTGTATTTGTCCCTTGAGTTTAAATGATTTGCGAATACATTTAAAGCACAGAGTGTGTCCGTGTCCTCTGTCTGGAGACCTCTGGCCTATCAGCATGATCACATTGATGGTGACTTACCCAGGGGCACAAACTTCAAATAATAGCAAATAGGGAAGGAAAACGAGGAATGAATATGGGCTCCATGGCAACAGTGAAACCCTTTGAGATTCTTCCAGATCTTTCTGTAAGCATCTGATAGTTACCTGGAGAGAATTTTCAGCTCATCAAATGTATACTTTATGACCTCGGGATTGACGAGAGCATAAATTGAGAGCTATCCAGTAGAAGTTGAAGGGAACATAGTTAGCAGCACTCAAAAAGGAAGAAACTGTGTTTATACATGTAGTTAGGTTCAGAGCTGTAGATAAATAAAATAACTGCATTCAGAATTTGTTCATGTGTTTCATTACCTTATTATCTTAGTGAATTGGGCGGCAAAACTATGCAAATATCATGTGCAAGTAAATGCTGCTATCAGTGTGTGTGATTCTAAGTGAAATCTCCCTAAAGTCTGTGTTTCTTTGACTGTTGCATTTCTACAGTCTAGCAGGCACAGTTTGTCACTCTTCTGCCAGATGTGGTGTATTTGGGGAAACATATGCTCCATTGTAGTTTAGGTCTGATTTGATGGTGTTCTATTAGGCTGTGATGGCCAAACCGGGACTTCTCTGAGGCTTTGCCATGTGGCCACTCGGCACAGGCTTCCCCTGTGGAAGGACTATATCTGGAAGACGCCTAAGGTGTCCTGTGCAGTGACTCTTTGCCCTAAAACAGCCAGATGGCCTAAACCATCCATTGTTTTTCTCCTTTTCTTCCTTCTGTCTGTGACATTTTTTTGTCTATTTCCTTTTCCCCAGCATGTATCGTTTTCTAAACTTTTTTACAAACATTGTCACTATGAACACCCTAAACGCTAAAACACTGCATTGTTTTTAGCTCAAATAATACACATTCAGTTACATTAAAAGAAAAGGAGGGATGAGTCGAAATGACTTTTTGTGGAAAAAAAAAACATTATTCCATAAGTGCTTGACTTGTATTGATTGAGTTTAACTTGTAATGAATCCAGAAACTTCTTTTAACTTACATGTAGCCAGTTCGCTCTAAATCCCCCTGAATAGGCCTGAACAGACCAGCGTGCTATTTTCATACATCCTACCGATAAGTGCACACGGCTGATTTCCTCTCCTTATCCCTTCACTGAGTTCATTGTTCATGTGGCCGTGTAGAAAGACTTCACTTCTATGTCCCTGTTGTAATGAGAGAGAATGGCTGCAAGAGCCCCAATGTGACTTACTCTGGCACTGTATTGTTGCGTTTGTACATTCATGAGATGTGACTTAAATGGGTGAGTCGCACTGTTATTAATGTTTTACTTCTTTCCCCACCTTTTAAAAACGGTCCGTCCGTCATGAAAGGAAAAAGAGCATGAATGAGATTTGTGGTAAAACATGGCAGTTACATTGGAATACACTTTGTAATCACTCGCTATAGATCTTATTGCGCAGTAGTCAACTAACTCAACTGACTTAGGGTTATTGGAGTCAAAAGAAAAAAATCCCTCAGTGTTTATTAATGAACAGTCTCAATGTGAATAGACGAGGAAAGAGTTAGGCTGGTTAAGTTTGTGACATGTTGATGGCATAGACTTTAGAAATGGGATGTGGGTGCACAAAATATGGGACTTTATTTGGAAGGAAGGGATGGGGGAGAACAATTTTCACTGATGTCAGCAATTGAAGGAGCCTCAGTGGAAATCAGCATGGGCCATTGCTTTTTGGTTGTGGAGCGTCATGCCAGCAGCGCTACTAGTTGTGTGGAAAAGTATGATTGTGGGTAAAGTAAACGGGAAGAAAGGAAGAGGAGAGGCAAAAAAGTGTTACAAGCTGCTGATAGACCATTTTGGTGCTCTGTGTGGCAGGATGGACCAAGTTTGCCAGGCTTACCAGGGCATTAACCAATAGCCGGGGGACACTTCAGCAGCTCACGCCTATGAACAAGACTGAAGTCAGCCACAAGCATTCACGACTGGCAGAGGTGAGTGTCACGCAAAAAAACACAACAAAAAAACGCTTTCCATTTACTTTAATTCTGAGCTAATGACATTTTAAGACCCTTAACAATAAACTTGGCCTTTTTGCAACGCATTCTCATCCCAAGGCATCATCTTACTGACAATTTTGACCATGCTTCAACATCCGACGCTTTAGGCACCCTTTAGCTTCAGTTTCATGACGTGATCCTAGGGCGTCATCTCACTGACGCTTTACCTTTAGCGTCACTTAGATGACATGGGTAGGTTTAGGTCTGGGGTAGGGGTAGGGTTAGACGCGATCCTAGGGCGACGCGATCCATCTAACCGACGCTAAAGGTTGCCTAAAGCGTCGGATATTGAAGCATGGTCAAAATGCTTCCCAAGGCGTCAGTTAGATGACGCCTTGGGATTGCATTTTTATATTTTCATTAAAACTGCATTAAGTTTTTTCCTTGCTTGGACCTTTGAGTGGTCATGATTTATGGCTGATTTTCATTACTTTCATTACTCATTATCTGGGCCTCACAATGTCTGAAAAACCTGACCCACACACATATAATCTATATGCACATGCAAAAAGGTCAGCTGTCTGTGTCTTAAGTCCTGCATTGCAGAAATAAAGTCTGACTTCATTTCCAGAAAAAAATGATTGTTGACTCAGCTGTTAGCTGCTGACGTAAGCTTTATGTCTCTAAAACTTGGGTGTATTATATAGGTTCCCTTACAACATGAATAGCCTTTTAATTCATGAGTTACAGTATAGTATATATTCCTTACGGTGCATAATTTTGACAGTGAAAAGACCAGCTTTTCTTTTTGTAGTGGTTTTGCTGCACTGCAAAAAAAAAAAAAAAAAATCCTAGTCTTATTTTCTAATTATAAATACAGACAGAAATCCTTAATACAAAATCAATTGGCTTTATATGGTAAGATTTCTTTTTGCGCCATTGTTTTAAGCAAAATTCTAACTAAAATTGATTGAGGTTTAATTACTGAGGTTTAATAACTATAATAACTACTGTATATTAGTGTTCACACCAACAGGCGATAATATTCTGTTTATTGTAGTCATCCACTGCAGTTTGTTGTCTCCCACTTAAATGCTCAAACTCTTTTTTTGGAGTGATTGGCTGATTGGCTGTCAATGTTTTTATTGTTCATCAGCTGGAAAAAAAATTCTAAAAGTGATTCCAAAGATATCATTATTCTGTGTCATTATAGTTTTGGTGTTGATATCGCTATTCTCATAACTAGTTTATAGTAATCTTATAGTGATTGTCACCGTCCTTGGTGTGTGCAGGCCATTATGGTTCAATCAGCAAAAAAAGTATGCAAATAAATGTATCTTGTTTTAGGGATGTTTGCATTTGTTTACTTACAAACAAAGCAAAAATAATGAGGAGAAAATCCAGGTGGGCCCACATAGCATAATAATGTTAGGCTTAAGTCAAGCAGTTAAGAAACCATGTGGTGACACCGAAACATTAAAATTCCATTTAAAACATATGCTGGTGACTAAAAAACTCATAACCTGACCCCTTTTTCATCTCTCTCTCTCTCTCTCTCTCTCTCTCTCTCTCTCTCTCTCTCTCTCTCTCTCTCTCTCTCTCTCTCTCTCTCTCTCTCTCTCTCTCTCTCTCTCTCTCTCATTTTCTGAATTAACTCATTCAGTTTCTGTCTTATTCAGGCTCTTCAGCTGGGCTCTGACATCCTCCCTCAATATAAGCAAGAGGCTCCTAAAACTCCACCTCACATTATATTGCACTACTGCACCTTTAAGACCACATGGGACTGGGTCATCCTCATCCTCACCTTCTACACAGCCATCATGGTGCCCTATAATGTGTCATTTAAGACCAAACAGAACAACCTGGTGTGGTTGGTACTGGACAGCGTGGTGGATGTCATCTTCCTAGTGGATATTGTGTTGAACTTTCATACAACTTTTGTGGGACCTGGAGGAGAGGTCATATCTGACCCAAAGCTCATACGGATGAACTACTTGAAGACCTGGTTTGTCATAGACCTGCTGTCTTGCCTGCCCTATGACATCATCAATGCCTTTGAAAATGTGGATGAGGTAAGCTCATGTTTTTATTAAAGCAATATTAAGTGATCATTTAAATACAAATTCAGTATTAATAATAATAATCACACACGCACACATACACATACATATTCAGCAAGGACATAAAATGGATCAAAAGTGACTGTAAAACTTAAAAAACAAACAAACAAAAAATAAAATCAATGCTGTTCATTTTAACTGTGCTTTAAAGAATGTTAAAAACAAACCCATCGTGGTTTCAACAAAAATATTAAGCAGCACAACTGTTTTCACCATTGATAATAATAAGACATGTTTCTTGAGCACCAAACCAAAATATTTGAATGATTTGACAACAGCGACATAATTTCGTCATATATAACAAATCATTCAATCAGTCAAAGGAGTCATTAATGGAACTGTTAAGGAATCCCAATCCGAATCATTACCAGATAGGTTAAATTCCTAATGATTCCCATATTGTATACTCTGATTCACATTCGTTTGGAGAGGATATATGAATTATGTGATTCTGTTTCATCTGCATAGATTTGCTTTTAAGTTGTTGGTCTCTGCTGTGATAATGACTTAACTAAATACTTTAGCAACATGATGATTTGACTTTAAGACTTTGAAACAATTTACTCAATGTGCATTATGTCTTTCATCCAAATTACTGCCAAATTAAAATCTTTTGTTTACAGTAAACGTACATCAGATGTAACATATCTGATTGTTCTCATATGACCAATTGCGGTCAATAATCTTTCATCATCTTTACTTTTATTAGCTTTGGTCTCATGTTAATGAAGTATTCCAATCAAGTTTTCTGTCCTTAGCTCTTCTGTGCTCGCATTATAATTTATCTTACTCCATGTTGCTAAAGTTGGTTATTATTTATCTGTGGTTCTTGTTTGTGGTAATTACTGTTTGCACAGGACTTCTCCAGCATACATTTCCATCTCTTACTGAGAAGAAACGAATGCAGATTTTGTTTTTCTGTCTTTCACTTGGACGAGCAGTGCTGCTGAATGCGTGCTTTTGTGCATGTCAGTAATGCTTTATTTTTCTCACCGAATGGGATTAGAGTTTTAGTGGGCGACTCCTCAACATTTCTAGTGGCTGAAGCTCTGACGTGAAAACTATATCCATTATTGCCATCTCTTTCCTTGTCAGTGGCTGCTCAATGTACTGGGCATTAGCCTACCCACCCAGACAGTTCAGTGATAAGTGAGCTGGTTGAATCCTGGAGTCTGAAGACATTTTGAGAAATTAAGTTTTCAGTGATTTATTATTTGTTCTTTGAATGGAATGGAAATATTAAATGGGTTCGGTTACCGACTTTCTTGAAAATATCTTATTTTGTGAAATAAAGTCATATAGGTTTTAGAAAGACATGAGTGATTAAATTATCTATCCCTTTACATGTTCTTGAAGTAAATAATAGTGTACTACTGTGATAAACTACACCTGTATTTTGAGTGTAAAGCACTTCCAAGGCTCTTTTGTACTTCTGTGAATTTGGAGTTCTTCTGCAGGACCTTTTGAAGGATTTTACCCACCATATTTTTTAATGTGTCCTGTCTGGAGGCATAAGTCCAGCTAATATGAGAGTGCTGTGAAGGAAGTGATCATCCGAAAAACTTTAAATGGGCACAGGCGTCCTAATGGATGTAGGTTGAATTGGTCGACTGTGGACATTCAGAATAAAATATGATTCTCCTTTAAGCTTCTTTACATTATTCATCTCCATATGCATGGTATGATATGATATATTTATCCAATAAAATACCATACCTATTCAGCTTCCTACTGGTGCCCATAAGTTCATGGTTGCCCAGGCAACAGGCATCCTCTCCCATTGTGGTGATGTTGTTGGAATGCATTAGTCTCTGCATCATTGGAACACAATGAAGTCCCAAAACTGCCCTGATCTCAGTGAAGTGTTCCTGTGTCATCTGGGACTGAGCAGGCACTGCTCTGTCACTCTTGATATGGTTGAAATCTGCATGGACAGTTTAGCTAAGGTTACATCTCTGATACTTGGTCTGTAGTTAAAATAGGGGAGATTAAATGTTTGTTTGTGCGGCTGCTTTGTTTACTTAAGCTTAGTGATAAATCTGTGAACTAATATTAGGCTTTTAATGAGTTGGTATTGAGCTATACAGCGGGAATGTTTGGGTTTTATGTTCAATAGGTTTTGGGATTTTTTTTTAGTTTATCATAATTTTTGGAATATAATTAAATCCAAAGAAATCCACTCAAGCTTAAAATCAAACAAAATTACAGTCACTTGTCTGTTGTAATCTTTGAAGTGGAAGACGTTGTTAAATAACAATTTTCCATAAATATACTGTTTGCAAATTTCAGAGCCCATGCTATTCTCGCACCTTATGTCATTATTTTGTCATAAAACAGCCACCAGTTATTAAAAAGTTATGATTTGAGCGTTAGACCCCCGCCCCATAAATCAATAAGCTGAGGTGAAAAACTTGTAATGTTATATCAAAGACGTTTTTAATTTTATTTCATTGAGCAATATAGCAACTCAATACTGCAAAAAATGGTTCCCTTTCGTTCGGGAACTCCTTGTCTCGTTGGGATCACACTAGGGAGACCAATTGCCTTCAAGTGAATTAAAACAAGCCAATGAATATTGGCATGCATTCCGCACTCTGCCTGCCATTGCGGGTATGAAGCGGAAGTGAGCGCACACATTCCTGGTAGCTGGAATTTCTGGTCCTTCTCATGAGGGACCAGCTATTTCATTCGGGGCTCCAGGGGAGGATCAGTTGTCGATTGCTGCATCGGAGAGAGGGCCGTGATGCCCATTTCGGTTGCTTCTTTTACTTGGTCTTCCATGAGTACGACCAAAGGAGAAACCACAATGACAACTGGGCTTTCATTGCGTCCCATCTTCTTAGCGACCATCGGAGCCAGCTGATAAATTAAACTTTGGCCAAATCCTGTAGAAAGGACGGCAAACACATCTTGACGATCGACAATAAATGTCTTTATTGCAGTTCTCTGTTTGTCCTTTAAAATGAGTGCGCTGTCGATTTCTTTTAAAACAGATTCGATAGCGGAATCTATACATCTAATTTCTCCAACTGCAGTCATCCCTGTTGTAAACCAGTTTAAGCCAAGCGCTCTTTGATGACGTGATGATTATGCAGATCATCTGTCCATCATCTTATAAAGCCCGCCCTGGCATTTGGATTGGTCCAACCATTTTTTTACTGATCATAATTACTCCTCAATGGATCGAGTCCAGACCAAACTTCCCGACCAAAAAATTTTATAGGCGGGGTTCGGGCTGGCATCCAGGCTAGCAGCAACCGGCAGCAACAAAGAATCACAAATGGCAGTTGCGTAGTAATATTAATGTAAAGCGGTCACAGGTGTATGTTTGTTGAGTAATTTACAACGTCTTTGTATGCGGCTAAACTAGATCAGAATCAAGGACCGGAACTATTCGTTTTGAAAAATTTGATTGATCAAACTCAAAAGCATTAGGTAATTTAGGGAGGGAATAAAAGAAATTTTGAGTTAAACATCATATGCCAATGTGTTTGTATTGTGAGAATACATTTACCAGCAGAGAGTGTTTTTATGAAAGCTGATGGTCTCTGACACAGCTGTTGTTGAAATGTCATACCCAGTTTTTTCAGCTGACCCCCAATGAATTCTGTTTTGTTTCCCAAACCTGAAACAAACCACAATCTCAACAGGACACTTGTTGAGCTGGCAGACGTTATTGCTAGATGCCCACTGAGCCTTGAAAACAGAGGTTTGTTCTCAAAGACGGTTTTGAGAATGGCAGTGCATTTTTATCAACACTAACAACACTATTATTTAAGAATCTGTTTTATTCGATTTTAAATTACAAAAATACTGACTGAAGAATTACGTGCTGTTTATTATATACTCTTAAATGCCTTTGAAACTTTATCAGAACAGAAAACTTGTGATGTCACTAACAATAAGAAATATCTGCTCATAATAATAATAATACATTTCTGCTCATAATAAAATGCTGCAAAGTGTGTTATAAATATTTGAAGGCACAGGCAGTTGACGTAGGGCGACTGTCTGTCATGGGGATTGATGTGCAGCTGTCAGATGTTTTCCTATGAGCTGGAGCCTGTTCTGCCTTTGTGTCCCCTGTGGACCACATGTCCCTGTCTATGGCTATTCTGGTCTCTTGACTTGTGTTATAAAATACTTGCTCTTTTTCTGCATATATAATAGGGATATATATTATAAATGAAATTTCTAACTCACCCTCATCATATATATATATATATACACATACATATAAATATATATATATTGGGGCTTGGCAGTCACAATATACTTGATCACTATTAGTTTTATTGTTTTTATAGAATGGAAAAGAGCAATATGCACATTCTGATATGTCAGTGTCATTTGACATCAATTGATGTATACACCTATCCACTAATGTATACACTAATATATATATATATATATATATATATATATAATTTCACACTATCCATTGTTCAGAAGGTGTATACATCAATTGTTGTCATATGACACTTGTTATATAACGTTTGTGTTTTTTTTTAGTGTTTTGATTTGCTTACAGCTGCTGTTCTGTACTAATTACTTTGACACATTCAATGTGCTGCTGTCCAGATCTAATATTTGTTAATGGGTCTCTTGAATCCTGAAGTCCATCTCTGAGCATATTACATGCATGCGCCAGTGCAGTTTGGCGTGATGCGAAACGTCTGCCTCTGTCTTTCTGACTTAGGATCCCATTGTAGACTCTTCTGCGGTGAGCCACTTGCCAGCTACAGCCCACTCTTCACGCAACGCCACACGTGCGGAGGACTCGGTGTTGCCTGTAAGTTCGCACCCCTTTCTTGTGTTGTTTATGGCCCTTCTGCACCATTTTCTAATTTGTACTGCAGTTCAGTAACCTCTCCCCTATTCAATGTTGAGCAGAGATGCACTAATGGCTCTCTAATTTATGCTAATGTTCTCTGAATGCTGCACCCCTTAGTGTGTTTGTTTATCTAAAGCGATTTTAGATGCAAGTCAATTCAAATTAGATGGTCCAAGCTTCATTCTCCATGCCCTGACACACACAACCACACACAACATGTTTCACCAATAGGCTTTAATGTTTCTCTTCCATTATCCCATGTTTACATCTATGGGGTCATCACGTCTAACTGAACATTTATGACACACATTTAACACACATAACCTTTTAATGTTCACACCGCTATTCATCTGTTTGGCCTTAAAGACAAAGACAAAAAAACTTTAAGGTTTACTAAATGCTACATAAGCACAGTTGCAAATTAGATATAGGCCCTCAAAATGATAAATTGCTTGTAAAAGTATCCATTAGGAGCTGCTCTGCCTGGGGAGTTGACTGTGTTGGCAAAATTAGCATCGTTTTTTTTTTTGCTAGCGTAATAAAAGCCTTAGGTTTTCATGCAATATTGCAGAATGAACACATCTATTTTTACCTTCCTTCCTCCGTGTCTAGGGAAAATTGCTCCTTTCAGGAACATAAAGCATGTTTGAAAATTAGCCTTTTGATTATGTGACGGCTGGAACAAAAAAGCAGAATTCCTCAGTGGAGGAAATGCTAATTAAACCTGTGAGGTACATATCACGGTCACTATTTATAAACAGTTCTGGGCTGACAGTCCAAAGCTGTTGAGGATGCAACAATTAGGTATACTTACTTCTCACCCCCTCATTTTCACTCTGCCTGCTTAAAAAGTGAATTCCATCCAGTGTCTGGAGAGAACGTGTTGTTCCACTTTTTCCCAGTTGTCCTCTGAAAGACAGAATACATTTGACTGAAACATGTAGGATCAATTACAAAGTTCTATACGTACTCTGCTCTCTCATGTTTATTCAATATTTAATTCACATTTATTAATGCTTATTATTAAAGTTATTGAATTTATATAATTGTTTGGATATCTTAAAATGGATATCCATTTTTTTGTTCTACATTATGAAGTTGTGAAGCTTAAATTCAGTTGTAGCATTTAAGTCAGTTTTAGTATTTAGCATTTTACCATTTAAGTACTTTTTTTTAAGTTTTTCTTATTTATGCAATATAGTGCAGATTTTTTTTATGTTGGATATTCATTGGTTATTGGCCATAAAATAAATATCTATAGATTCTAGAGGGCACAAGCTGAGGTGCTGGCATAAGCTGATTGGCCTCTGCCGATCCTGCAACCAATGAGATTGCTTGTTACATATCAGAGTTCCTCTAAAACCCTCCACCTCCCCCCAGTTTATTTATGCAGCAACAGCACTTCTCAAATGCTCACAGCAACGTGTCTTTGAATCTACCATACCGGTAGTACTGGTACCAGTCTGTACTAGAAAAAAAAAGTTAAAGCTGCAGTTTGGGGTTAAAAATGTCATCCAAAATACATATTTGAGAAAATACATAACCAGCCAATGTTCAACGGTATCAACGGTATCTCAAAGAGGAAAAAATGCGGACTGCAGCTTTAACTCTAACAACATTTCTTCAGTACTGGTAGTACTGAGTGCCAGGTCTATTTGGTACACGCTGATAGACGCTGCTTTCAAATGCTCTCGTCCACGTTTGTTTGAGCGCTCTCTGAGTGTCAAAGGTTTCTATATTTACACTGTGTTTTAATAAGTTTGAGCATTGCAGCCAATCTCAGTCATATCTGTTGAGCGCATTAACGCAAGTTTGTTCAACTTGAGCTGCATGTGTGGGGATCCTTGCATTACAACCAACAAAGTGTAAACACGGTGTAAATACTGTGAGACTTTCATTGTACAATTAAGACAGCTTTTTTTATTATAACGGGTGTTTTCGCGAAAGTAAAAAATTCAGTGAGCTTGCGATTTAGAGATTGTCAGCCTTAGTGATAATAAAGGGATAGCTATGCTCTTGCTTTCTTTTTATTACCCATTCACAATCTGAATACAAGTTTAGTTTTTGATGCCACTAAGTACACTGCAAAGTTTCTGGATTGAAAACTGTATTTTAATGAATGATTGAATCGTAAACTGCCAAGATTGACAGTGATAACCACGGCATGAGGGTGAGTCATTTAATGACATAATTTTCATTTTTGGGTGAACTAATCCTTTGATGCTTTATTTGTGTACATAAAGAAAACTCTAACAAATATATGTTAATCAGAGTGTTTTTTTCTTTTCTTCTTTCTTTAAAGACCTATAATCTTCATTGGCCTGAAGTTGACAAGCAATGTTTAAGCTTTTGTTAAAAGGAATACAGTGCAAGTGTGGGTGTAGCTGAGTGAAAGCATCCTCTTTATTTTGCTTTCAGAGCCAAAAAGACTATATTTATATCACCCTTTAATGACAAAGACTAGACAACATAAATCCAAACTATTAGCTGTTATCTTTCATAAGCTTAAAAGAATTTGCCTGATCAATAAAACAGCTTTGTTCACTCATGAGATCCAAGATTCTCTTTGAATGTGCCCTGTGGAGTTGTAGGATCAGTCAAGGAACCTAGCTATCCATTTTCTCCTGCTTCTCTGACCTGAAAGGTGTCTGATCAAAGTGGCTATAGGCTGAAAGAGCAGGTCTCTGGTGCTATATGACACCCATCAACATGGAATTATTCATGTTCAAGTGAACATGGAAGATCTTACTTTGAAATCCACACCTGGCTTTTTAAAGTCATGATCTGTATTATTTAAGCCTTTCAAGTGTGCCTTATGAATATAAGCCTATTTATATGTGCCTACATACATACTACTATATGTTTATCTTTAGGCTTTTTTTTAAAAACCCAGATTGTTGTTTTTTTCAGTCTGATATTTTTATGTTGCACACATATGCATATAATCTTCCAAACCTGTGCAAAAATGTGTTGCATATCCACCTTGTTCCTATGAAGGACAATTGGCAGCTCATCCAGACGGATCAGCTTTATTTGTAGGGCAACCTTATGATTTGAAATTCTTTTCAGCCTTTTTGATTGGAAGTTCCCCAAACCAGAAGTGCCACTCATAATTCATAACGCAGTAAGGTCGTCAGGAATAAGGTGGATAAGTAAAATGTAAAAAAGTTCATAATGCTTTTTTTTTTGCATTGATCTATTCATTTATTTAAAAATACATAAATGTATTTTGCTACAAACAATGACTTGAATACAACTCTTCTAAAAAATAACATCATTCATTTTTAAATTAAAATTTATTTGAATAATTTTTAGAGGCATTTAGTCAAAAATAAGAGGCATATTACTATTAATAATAACCCATGTATTATAATGAAAAAAGTAAAATACTTGCAAAAGTAAAGTTGGCTAGTTTAAGTTAGTTATTTTATTATTGTTTCTTTAAACAATATTATTATTACATTTCATTAATTTATTATTATTATTATTATTAAATATGATAAAATATTTGTGTGCCAAAGTCATTTGATGAGACCAGTGTGTAACATGCGGGGAAAACATAAAACATACAAATATATAGAGAACCTGCAGACCCTGTCATTTCATGAAATAAATTCCATGTACACCCACCGAAATATATAATATTCATGAATTAATGGTTCATATTTTGTGAAAGAAAAGTAGCTTTTGAAATTTATGATTAAGGTGTGCACACTTGCATGTATTCATTGCAGATCTTCTTAGTCTTACTTGGGTGTTATTTTTTCTTTTGTCTGTATAGATCAGCTAGTTTTAACATGTTCTTACCATCTCTCTTTTTCTTTGTCAGGGTCTCAGCAGCCTGTTCAGCTCATTGAAAGTGGTGCGTTTACTCCGCCTGGGTCGAGTGGCACGTAAACTGGACCATTATCTGGAATACGGTGCTGCTGTATTAGTTTTACTGGTGTGTGTCTTTGGCCTGGTGGCACATTGGCTGGCCTGCATCTGGTACAGCATTGGAGATTACGAGGTCATCGATGAGGCCACCAACAGCATCAAGACGGACAGCTGGCTTTATCAGTTAGCTAACAGCATTGGCATGCCATACCGCTACAATGCCAGCGGTTCTGGCCAGTGGGAGGGTGGTCCCAGTAAGCACACTCTCTACATATCATCACTCTATTTCACCATGACAAGTCTCACCACCATTGGCTTCGGGAACATTGCACCAACTACAGACGGGGAGAAGATCTTCTCTGTGGCCATGATGATGGTGGGCTGTAAGTAACACTAAATGGTTTCCTTGCTTTCATGCTTCATCAGAAACTTGGTTAAGGCATGGACATTCACAATATCTTGGCTGTCGTACCGGTTACTGGCCAAAATTAGAGATGTTTTGGGTAATGCTCAATTGGACATGGTAATTTTTGATTGCATTTACCATCTGCTAACACTCACTTAAATTTAATGTTTAAAACTTTAAAGCTGCAGTCCGTAACTTTTTGTGTTTAAAACTAGAGTACATCAGCGAGTACATCATGAATCCATTTTCCAAACCTGGTTTTTGTATTATCCTTAATCACTATGGTACTCCTATAATTCGTGTTTTATGTTCGGACAAATTTGGACCGGTCGGGTCGTACCACTGTGGAGTAGCAAAGTACGTGTGTGACTCGTCATAGACATAAACAGAGAGCATAAACATAAACTCCTGCTACAATGTTCTTCCGTAAGACTCACGCAGTTTATTAAGCGCTAGAGCGCCAACAGTTACGGACTGCTGCTTTAACAAAGGAATATCCATTTTCCATACTGTACATTGGGATAAAATAAATATAAAATACACCCAAATTTAAATATTCTGTATAAAATAGCATTAAAAATAACTTATTTTAGTTTTTAATGTTTTATTTTGTACTTATTTAGATAAAATAGTGAATCAGCGCATTCTGTACGGTTTAAAGGGTTAGTTCACCCAAAAATGAAAATTAAGTCATTAATTACTTACCCCCATGCTGTACCAACCCCGTAAGACCTTTGTTCGTCTTCGGAACACAAATGAAGATATTTTTGATTAAATTTGAGAGCTGTATAACTACCACATTGGCTCCTAAGGGACTGCCTCTTGACGGCCCAAAAAGTCAATGAAGAAAATGTTTAAATATCCCAAGTGACTACCGTGGCTCAACTATATGTTTATCAAGCGACGCGAATACTTTTTGTGCGAAAAAACAAACAAAAATAACGAGTTTATTCGACTATTTCTTTTCTTCCTTGTAGGCCAGAACGAGACTTCCTTATAGATTTCCACGACGCATGCGCGAGAATTGCGATCTGAAGTAGTGAAGCTGGCGTAAGCAGATCGCAAATCTCGCGCATGCGTCGTGGAAATCTAAGGAATTCTCGTTCTGGCCTACAAGGAAGAAAAGAAATAGTCAAATAAACTCGTTATTTTTGTTTGTTTTTTCGCACAAAAAGTATTCGCGTCGCTTGATAAACATATAGTTGAGCCACGGTAGTCACTTGGGATATTTAAACATTTTCTTCATTGACTTTCTGGGCCGTCAAGAGGCAGTCCCTTAGGAGCCAATGTGGTAGTTATACAGCTCTCAAATTTAATCAAAAATATCTTTATTTGTGTTCCGAAGACGAACGAAGGTCTTACGGGGTTGGTACAGCATGGGGGTGAGTAATTAATGACTTAATTTTCATTTTTGGGTGAACTAACCCTTTAAGCTAATCTTCTCAGTTGGGAATATGCTCACCAATCCGCGCATGTCAGCAAACTTTAAGTGGAATTGAAAAGCATTGCAGACACATCGATCGGCATCATATAGTTTGATATAAAATCATTTTCTGCCCTTGCAGGATTTCTGTTTAGAAAAACATTTGCATCATCTCCTAATATGGCCTGCGATGCATCATTTCCTGAAATTCTCTCTCTAAGATGCTATACTGCGCATTTGATCAAAAATGAATAAGCTTGTGTAGGCTTTTTTCAGACTAACACCGCACTTTGCTCTTCGTCACCTAATCACTTGCTGTTGTCTTCAGAGTTCTCCAAGGATCCAAAGTACTGTAGTGGTGCATGTCAGCTTTTGAGTTACAGAGAGCAGTTCCATCAGTTTAGAGATTCACGGGTCTAACAGATAGCATGAGACACAGTAAAGCTGTGACTAGGTTTTGCCTGAGATGGCGAGTGTTAGGCAGCCAGATTAATACATCATTTAGGAAGAGACATATTGTGCAATACTTCTGACAAATTAAATGGCACTACCTTCTATACCAGTTTAAGATGCAGAGACAACAGAGTCAGCCTTTTTCAAAACATCACTGTATAAAAAATATATTGACTACTGTAGTAATAATTCTTTATTCATGTTCTGTGATATTTATTAGTCATGATGCGTTTTTGGTTGGAAACATCATGGTACCTGGTCTCCCTTGTTTATTGTCGCAGCTCTTTACAATACAGCGAACACCTATGATTGTAAACTATGCTTTTACTATCTAATAATCGCTGACTCCACGGGAAGTATCTCGTTGTAGTCCCGTTCAAGTAGTTTTTGTAGGCATTAAACTTCCTGATTTTTAAAAGGGCAATATCTCTGCTTACGTTGAACTTTCAGCACAGCAACTTTGCAGATACTGTTCATGCACCAACAGCAACATTACACACTATTTAAAATGAAAAAGGTGAAATCGCAATCAACCACCTCTTTAAGCTACTATACACAATATTACAGTTACTAGAAGAAATCAAAGATGACACTGACTCTCCGACTCAGCGTTCACATTCCATTCCAGCACTTGTTAAACTCCTCGCTACATCACAATTATTGGTATCAGGATCATTTCAAACAGTCATAGCATCAGCAGTGGGAATATCCAACACAGTCTCATGAAAGTGTGTATCTATACCACGATTGTCATTTCTCGTGGCATTTATGCACCAAAAATGGTTTTTGAGTGCATATGCTACACACTGAAAACCCCCTGGGTATAGGTTTAGGGGGAAGGGGAGTGGGGAGTTTGTACTATAGATACGAATAGATACGAATTTGTGCTATAGATATACGAATTTTCATGAGATCGGGCTTGAATATCGCAGTCTGCACTCAGCCGTATAGACCATTTCACAAGATGTAAACAACACTGGTCCAGAAGCACTTCCTGTTTCAGTTTTTTAACACTACATAAAAGCTGGGATAAAATACAACCAACAGAACATTTAAAACTGAATCAAGAATTTAAACAAACATCTTTAAGATGTTTTCTTTACATGTGAAATAAAGAAAACAGTTACAAACTGAAACAGGAAGTGTTTCTGGACCAGTGTTGTTTACATCTTGTGAAATGGTCTATAGTACAAGCATTTGACGCGCGCAATTTACTGTATAGTGGGTGGGGACAGGCGCTGATTACCTGATAAATTGTAGAATTCTCACATAACACCCACACTGCGATTTCACATCAAGCACTTTCTGCGTCTTGGCCATGGTGTATTGACGCTGCTTTCGCAAATGTACGTACATCATTCTGGCCCTCAGTGAGTGTAACCAGTAGCGCAGAAATTACATGCTTCAGCTTTAAAGTTTTAATTAGAAAGCTGACTAAAGGTAGTTTAATTTGGCAGACTAGCTTATAAAGCACAGCTGGCTTCAGATCAGATTTAGCGGTAGTGAGCCGCAGTGTTAATCATTTCCTGATGTTTAGTAGTCCATTGCTTGCTGTTGGTTTATTGCTTGGTTGTTATTGAGTTTCTTGTCATAGCCTACTTCTCTATATGAACACAAATGACAGCAGATGGGGAGAAAGTATTGTGTTTGTGGATTTATCTCACAGTGCTACAATATGGTGCATTGCGTGGTATTCTGTTTGTACTACATGAGCCAAATCCTATACTAAATTGTGATGAAGCAGGCATTTTGCATTAATGAACCATATCAATTCATAAAGACCAGCAGATTTACACAAACTGAGTTTAATTGCCTGTTCGCAGAGTCTTATTTGGGCTAATCACGGACATGTGGATGTACTTTTTCTGAGGTCTTGTAGAATAAATGTTTAATGCATGGTATGAATGGGACTGGATTTATATTAGATCTGTGGAATTACCATTAGACTAATCACCATGGCAAAGCCAGCTGTGCTGATCCAGCCCTTTTTATTTAAGTGAAACAGAGCTTAGAGTTTAGACTCTTGTTCTTCTCCTTTGTTGCATAAATCTTCTTTATTCTTCTATTTAAAAATTGAAATCCTGGGCTTCTAGGCTTGCTATAGGTTTTATGTATCTTTGTGGGTCTGAGAGAGATCAATTAGGACTGCCAATTGCTGCCCTTAAAGGGACAGTTCATCCATCATTACTCGTGTTGTTCCAATATGACATTTATTCTATGGATTTATTCTATGGTTATATTCACTGCATATGTTCACTTCCAGTGAGATCTTGTCTTGAAAATTTTGTTCATTCATTAGAACTCTGAATAATGAATAAGTCAATCACTCAAAAATTTTGACTCTGATTCTGAATTATTATTTTAATATGCATTATGCGTTTGTATTTATTCATGAAAAATGCTGGCGATGGCTGACAACTTAAAAAAAAAGAAAAGAAAACGCTGGCGGGGAAAGAATTAAGCTGATTTTATTTCAGTTATTTCTAAATTCCTCATATTTATATTATATTTTATATTATATTTTATTTCAGCGTTAAACAAAAATGATTTGTAATACAATACAATTCTAAAGAATCAGTTCTTTGAAAAGAAGCAGCTCTAAAGTATGATTTATTCACTAATCCAGCAGCTCTCGAGTCATTTTTGCTCACTATAAGCTATTGTTATATGTAAAAGTGTTCTGTTTCAGTCATTTTCCATTTGTGTTCTGCTGGAAAACAAAATAACATCAAATGGGTTTGGAATCACATGAGGGTGAGAAGATTATAGGATTTTCATTTTTTTTTAAGTGAACTATTTCTTTAAGACCTGTCTGAACTGATTAATAAAACATACATTACATAACAAATTGTCCGGTCTACATCTCCCTCTCTTTACCTCATGCACTCAAGCATGTTACCTCAGGGTGTAAGACACATAGACGACTGTAGTTCAGAAGAATCCAAGCAGCACAACATTTTAATACTGTCGGTATAAGAGCTATGGTGGATGCTGACTAAGGACATTAATGCTCTGTGTATCAGGACTCCTTAAAGCCACACTGTCATGTGACCACTGTCTTATAGGCCTGAATCTACCGATACCTTTGGCAGTGACCAGAGTGCTACTGCAGTGCAGTTCAGTCAGCAGTAATGGTCTCACCCAGCGGCTTTCCAAAGGTTTATGTGTTCCTGCTACACCAATATGATGAGCTCTACAGTACCCGTTATGACCCTCAGTGGCTCGTTTTGAGCTATCTTTGAGCATCAACTGTTGTAGGGGACTGTTGCACTCAGCACAGGGGAGACATTTGCCTTCAGTGAAGCAGACAATATCAGAGGAAACAGATCTATGTCTAATGGAATCACATCTCGTAAAGTGACATTAAAGTCAGCAAGTGTCTGTTCACTCTCAGCATGTCAACAAACAACAGAAGCATCTGTTAACAACCCCACAGCAAATATATGAGCATGCATATGCGAAGATAGTTTATGTCACTTTGCTTGTTGCCTTGTTCAGAAGCTTGAGTATTTGTACAGTAGCTTGTAATCTTGTAATGTAATGATTTTTCATAAAGCGATGTTGAGAATCCTTGTGAAAAAGAAGTGAACCTAATTGTATTGAATTTGCACTTGTAAGTGTAAGTCAAGTGTACATCAAAGTATATTTAAAAAAACTACTTGCAGATAATATAGCCTATTAATGATGTTTATTAACACACATAAGTCACTTGAAACATTAAAAAGTGCACTTTGTAATAATACTGTCAAATTGAAAGTTTTACTTTAGAGTACATTTTAGATCATGATGTGATGTGTTGACTAACGTCCTAAAGTAGATGTAAAATGTCTGATTATAAGGTGGTGTGTTATTGTTATTCAATATTGAAGTTAATATATTTTAAATGTGATAAATTTCAACTTTCAACAAATATTTTAATGATATGGTAACACTTTATTTTACATATGTTACATGTACTTGCATGTACGTACTGGCAACTAACCATGTGGATGCGTCGAGTTTAAACAAGGCTTTTCGCTTGTTTAGCCACAGTAACAGCTCATATTAGCCAGCTAAACTTTTACTACCCTGTTAGAAAAAAATATATAGTTGGATAGTTTCATGTGGTTCTTCTCCCTCGCTGTATTATGGGTTTGCTATGTGGGGAGAAATGTGCTGGTTACGTTTGTGAGACAATCAGCTGATTACTATTATTATATTATATATTAAG
The DNA here is from genome assembly GCF_016745375.1 of Pimephales promelas. Next base: position 16,421,074 of record NW_024121432.1, on the reverse strand, counting down.
ACCCTTGATCATCACCTGACTATGGCTTTGTAAACTTTATCCATGATGTGGTTTATAATGGACTGGGGTACAGAAACCGTGACAATGTTACACACTCTTGGCTTACTCTAGCTATTCTCTGATATTTTTGTCCCGTTTATCCACCGTAGTTTTTTTTTTAAAGGAGGAGTGAGCAGTGGGCTGTCCCCTTAGTGCAACTCGCAAATCGAACCGCTAGATGTCGCTTAAAATCACACACTGCACCTTTAATTGTAATTAAAGCTGCAGTCCGCAGTTTTTCCTCTTTGTCGCCATCTCTGTTCGAAATTTGCAATTACAGTCATTCGCGGCATTATCAACTTTACGCGAGTTGTAGTTCGACACCGCAAAGCGCAGATTAATACAATGTTTGAGGAGAGTGTGCAGCTGTCAATCACCACTGGAATTAAAATCATTATTACAAGCTTACTGTTTTGAATCGAGCTATGGCAAGCAGATACCGTGGAACACTGGCTAGTTATGTATTTTCTCAAATATGTATTTTGGATCATTTTTAACCCAAAAAATGGACTGCTGCTTAACATGCAATTAAGTGTCTGAAAACATTACATTCAGTTCTCTCTTATATTTCTGTAATGAGTACTCTTTTTAATTCAGTGTGCTAAAGTGTACTTTTTTTTCTACAAGGGCAATGATAAATGATAAATAATACAGCAAATAAGCACAGATAGGTTTGTAAGATCACCATTATTTTAACAGCTATAATTTCAAGGAGACTTAAAAACGTACGGCATGTTAGACAATTTAAATGTGTTGCATATGACAAGATGTCCGAAACACCCCACTGGGAAAGTCCTTTTCACTCACTAATTGCACAGTATTGTGTTGGATGTCGTTTGCTTCATGCTTCAAATGTAAATGAGCAGCAGTATTCACAAATCAAAGGTGATGTGTAAGCTTGTTCATTCAGTGCAGTGATGTGATCCATTCCTGTGTTTGTGAAGTTATTGATCCGCCGTCTCTGAGTAATTACTGACTGTGGCTGAGCGCTGACTGACCAGATGCTGTTTTTGCCATCTCTCCTTTTGGCATTTCCCATGAAATTATGTTCTTCTGGTAGTACTGCCAAGCACTTAAGCAATTTAAAGGGGTATTGACATGGATTTTTTTTTTTTTAAAGTGTTAGTTCACCCAAAAATGAAAATTCTGTCAGTATTTACTCACCCTCATGTTGTTCCAACCCTGTAAGACCTTCGTTCATCTTCGGAACACAAATTAAGATATTTTTGATGAAATCTGAGAGCTGGATCACTCCTGCACACTAGTCCAAAGGCTTCTTGAGGAATTGAAACTTGCTGGCCTCGAAAAGTTATTAAAGACATCGTTAAAATAGTCCAAGTCACGACAGTGGCTCAATCTTAAGTTTATCAAACGACGAGAACACTTTTTGTGCGCAAAAAACAACAAAAATAACGACTTTATTTCAACTATTCATTTACTTAAACATACATTCCAAACACTCTCACTCACCCCTACCCAAAAGCTTTATGTCTTGCGTTAGAGTCAGTCCTATGCAAATGTATTTGCCCGTGTGACGCCCCAGATCCCACAATATCCAGACGAACTGTTTTTGGAGCTTGATTAAATAAATGCTTTGTTTATAATGAGGAGGAAGTTTTAAGCTATGAAGCTTGCAGGATGTTTTACTGGTACAAAGACGTCTCATACTGTACGTCAAAAGCTCAAGGAAAATTTGATTTCTCGTGTCATGACAACTTTAATCAAATGAATTATATGATATAATGACATTCCATTTCTTACTATGGGATTTAGCATGGCTTACAAGACATAACTACATTTCTTTTTTCATGCAAAATATACAAAATAACAAGTTGTATTGACAGCCCTACTCTCAATGCACCTGGCAAAAAGCTAATTGTTCTATTTGAAGGACAAACGGACCCAAAGGGGGCAAAAAATATGTATAATTACTCAAATGAGTATTCTCTCCTGTATGCGCATATCTGATGATCATCTGTTGTTTACTTTGTAAAGAAATGTTGATATTGCATGTATTGTGCTAAATCAAATCTTCCTTCCCCTGCTGATGTCATGGGAAAAAGAAACTAGATTGCCCATCATGTCTTACAGCAAACTGGGACAGTGGCTGTTATGTATTATGCAATGCATCATTATGTGCAGAGTTTTAAGTGGGAGCTAGAATGTGTCAGGAGATTAAGGTCCAGAGAGTTTATTGATCTTGCATATACGTGGTTCGAGCAGTCCATTCAAACGACAGGTATATCGATTCTACAATCAATAGTGTACAGAAACAGAATAAACAGCTGTTTGGTGTCAAATTGTCTAATTTAAGAACAGCATAGTACATTGTAAATGCATGTAAAATTATTTCATCTTAATTGGAGACTCACAAGTCCCTGGGTTATTATTTTATCTTAATTGGAGACTCACAATCCCTCGGATAATATTGTGAACTTTGTAGATGTACGTGCCATGATATTTCATTGGGTCTATTGCCTAATGAGCAAGCAAAATGTTCACGCCAAAGCTGCAGTTGAAAATGAGTACAAGCCAGTGTGCACTACTGGGAGAGACAGATAGTGACAGACACTATTGTGGTGCATCCTCTGTTTTAGGGATCTCAGTGACTCTCTGAGGTGACATATTGATTGTTGTGATGCACAGAGAGGAGGACGTTACTTAATGCAGCAGGGAGAGGAGGATTCTTTTCGGGAAGATGGAGAGCATGTTGTAAATCTCTGTTCTTGTAGCTGAGAGAGATTACTGACCTCACTATTGAGAAAGAGTGAGTGCTCCGATAAATGCAAGGCATAAATGATTATGAAAACTAGTGTCCGAAATGAACTTTATAGATTTGATTGTAAGTGGCATATACAGTTTTTATTGCTTATTTGAATCTATGACTAATAGCCGACTATTCCCTCTTTTCATTTCCGGGGTTCCTTAGAAGCAGAAGTCAAAGTTGGGTAAAGTTTTATAGAGGTGAATGGAAACTATAATGAATTTTTGTGTTCTCATTTGCTATAATAACAAGAGATAAAATCAGAAAATCTTCGCAGCGGCGAACACACACTCGGCAGAGTAAAAAGGGTATAAACGCCGGAAAGCGTAGCAGGTACGGCGACTGAAGGCGGCGAGATGAAGGCAGCTTCTTCACTCCAGATCCAGCACCTATAGAGCTGTATTTATAGGCACAGGCCACGCCCGCTTTAGCCCGTTTACACGCCCGCTGTAAACCATTATCTGTAAACCATCCTCCATTGTTTCAACAACAGCCGGTAATATATCCTAGAAGTATTATGTTGTGGGTTGGGATGTTATAATGACATACATAGTAGTTTTCACTTATTTCCGACATCAGAGCCACTGAAAACACAGTGGATGTATTGTAGTTTGGAAGTTTAAGTGGTGCCTTTCCTTTGTAAATAATTTTCTGACTGACTGTTTTGTGAATGAGGGTCAATTCAAAGCAGGTCTTGCGTCAAAGTTAATCCTCAAGTGTGGATCGTCGTCTACTGTTTACTGTGTGTATGTTGCACATCCATAATTTCAAAGGGGATTCGATTACAACTCTATAAGTAAATAAAATCAAATAACCATACCGAGATGTACTGGTCCATTCACATTTGTGTTTATTCTGCCGGTCTCTTCGTCATCTGGGTCTGATCAGAGACTATTTATATATTCCGATTCAAACATGTACGGCTGAACGATATTCAAAACAGCGTGTCTCTCACTCTCTCAGCCCTTCTGCTTGCCGACTGCCATAGGTATGCAAGTGACACCCTCATCCAAAGGCAGGGCGTATACTATTTTCGTATACACCAAAATAGCTCAATTTTAAACAGGCCCCAAAAATGACATTTTCAAATGGTTATAATAAGTTAACTTTGGGGTATTTTGAGCTGAAACTTCACAAATACATTCTGGGGACACCCGAGACCAATATTACATCTTGTAAAAAGGGGCACAATAGGTGCCCTTTCAAAATTAAGGATAATTTTTGGCTTTAATATCTTGTGGAAAAGAAGTTTTCCCCTAGAGTAAGACATTAAGCAGCACGAGAAAACCTCTCGTAAGAGAACAATACTGGACAAGGAACTAAGGAAAACCCAGGACTTAAATAAACAGGGAGTAGTCAATGAAACACAAACACAAAGGTGTGGAACATAACTAATAATGACTGGCGACACTGGCACATATTTTAGTCAGTTACAGATAGACTGTCAGTACACTAGTCAGTTACAGATACAATTGAAAGAATCATTTAGGTCATTTGGTAGCATGTTTCCTGGAGCCCTGTTTAATTTTTGACCCTGCTGTGTGGATATTATATATCTTCAGCTTAAGTGACACCGTACATTGACTGTGAATGTGGCACTTGCTCATGGGCAAACCCTGGACATCTCCACCTGGATGACAGCACACAGGAGTCACAGCTGCATGCTGTATGACAGCTGTGGAGGAATGTACTGTCAAACACACTCTGCTTTTTTGACACTAATGTCATAGTCACGTGCCACGAACTTGCTGTCATAAAGATACAGACCAATGACCATATGACTTTTTGTCATAATTCCGTTTGAGATTGTTTTTATTTCTTATTAAAATAAATGAATAATACTATCAGAGGACAAAATATGTTTGTCCTGCTTTATAGCAGTGTTCAAAGTTCAGAGGAGGAATTTGAAATGATATAGGAGAGAAGTGCAACACAGGGAGAGAAAAATAGAGTGATGGACAGATATGATGTCTGCCTCCAGGCTCTGTAGTAATTGCTGAACCTGACCGGGTGTGTTACGGCATCTATCCCTGTTGGGCTGATGCTGGAACTAAGCCAACTTTATTCCTCCAAGCACAAGAGCATTACATTAACTTACAAATACTGGTTCATTGCTCTATAAGGGCTGAAAATAACTGAATCGTATCAGAAACACTTTTGAGTTAATTCACTGAACACTTGCGTCAATTGATTGTGGTGCTAAAACATGAACTTTATTTACTAATAACTACCCAGACTTAATAGGCAGCAGTGTTGTCAGTGAAGGCATTTTCCATGCATGCTGATATGTAAATCAATATTTGTCAAAACAATGAAAGATTGCAAAGCTGTAATTAAGCTAAAGTACACAAATATTGTCGCCACAATAATTTAAAGCATCTTGATAATTAACGACTCATTATAATCTCTCATTAACCCAACACTTGTTAGCACGGAATATTGGCAGATTTATAAATGATCCTGTCGTTCAGTCTATCTCTTTCTCTTTTCGTTACCTGATTTGCATAATGCCTTTACTGAGCCGAGTATATTTTCTTCACTTATAAATTAAATAAAGCGTAAATAATTATTTTTTATTAGATAGGGAACTGAAAGTGACATGCCTGTGTGATGACCTGGCTGTGACTGTGCATTAAATAAGCTCAGTAAAATTGCTCAAGACTGTTATATAATACTGAGAAATCATGAGATCTTGGTTTGCTTTGTCCTCTGGGGAAACATTCTTATCTGATTCTAGCTCTCTCTATATATATATATATATATATATATATATATATATATATATATATATGTGAGATGATTGTTAACCTCTACCTTCCTGGTAGACCTTCCATTTCCCATGTACTGATCATTACTGCAGAGGTGTATGGAACAACTTTCTCCTCCTGAATAAATCATGCTCAGGGAGATCTCTGGGTGATGACTCATCAATCTGAAAGAATGCTAATATAAAACTCATTAGTAATGAGTCACATTATTCAGATATCTTTACCCATCACTACATCAGCAGTATTACGTCTGTACATCTAGGGAGAGGAGTGCAGCACGTTTCAGTCAGTCAGCCAGGGCTTTTCTGACGGGCTCACATAACGTCAAAACAGTTTCCCAGTGATGATTTATGAATAGAAGTGGAAGAGAGAGAAAGGACAGAAAAATATCTCCATCACATGCGTCTTTTCTTGAAAGGGAGCATGATTTAATATCACTTTGAAGAAATGTTTTTGAACATTTTTCATTAAGTGGGAGAGTTTGACCTGAGAGTTCTCAATTCATTCTCGCATCAGTTTTTCTGCTTTTAATTTCCATCAATGTCTGGTGGGGTTTTACATATACATATAGTTATACTGTGGTTTGATTGGTATGTACAGGATGGTGGTTATGGTGGTTAGTTCTCACATTGAGGCAGTATTAACTGTCTGTTTGTTTTTGCTGATGGCACATAGAGTTGGTCAAAGGAGCTCACTCAACTCCATAATGACTGAAGGCTTCTCTCATAGTTCTACCAGAAAGACTCAGGAGGCAAAATGACGTAACAAAGCATAAATGTATTAATGGCCCAGCAAGCAAGTATTGTGATATGAAGTTCTTTGGTGTAGGCCTCATCCGTAACTCGCAATCCGAGGGTAACGGATTCTGCATTTTCAGCCTGAAGACGTAGGCAGGGGCGCAGCCGACCCCCTTGGAGGTATGGGAAGGCAGGGATGGAGGTGAATGTAGGGGTCAGATTCTACAATTTCATACATGTGTAAGTACGTAGTATTTTATACTACGAGTATTAGAACATGACTGGTTTGATGAGAAAGTAATTAGTGACGTAACAATTGAGTTTTCCTGGCAGAACTTGTGCTAAAGCTTTAATTTCTTCCTCTCATTTGGCCTTACTTTTAAAGTGTGTATGGTGCACAGCTATAAATACATTTAATGTTTAATGTTTAAAAGACTCTGTTCTTTTAAGACCCCAAAACAGCCCGTAGATAGATGGTGTATATAGACAGATAGGTTGGTAGGCACGTAGGTAGATATTAGCAAGACAGGCACATATGTAGGTACTGTAAGTACACACAACACTGCAG